>CM054159.1:47278898-47281398 GCA_028751875.1 Rapana venosa | reverse complement strand
GACATAGACACACAGAGACAGAAAGACAGAGACAGACAGCCAGGGACCCCCCACTACACACAGACTACACATGTCAAATTACCCACATGCACACCCACCCACAAAGAAAATGTATCCTACAGAAAACTACGACCACGCAATACATTATTTTATCACCTTATTTGACTTCATTGTTCGCGTACTTCATTATCGCTGGTGTTTTTATATCCTAGTTCATTATTTTCTTTGATGAGGACATTGTAGTGGAGGAAAACAAGTGCAGGTATCCACTTACAGCTCATTATTTTTGTGTGTTCATTTTTAAAGTCACAAACACACAGAGCCATTGAAAAATACAAAAAACCCAAGAAAACTTGACTTTGAAAAATAATATTTAATCAAACCCCCTTTTTAAAAAAAAGTGTATTTGAATTAAACCCAAGAAACAAGTAAACTGGAAATTCAAGATTTCGTTTTTGCTTTGCTGGGAATGATATATTTGTTAAAAAAATATTCTTTTAGGTTGTTCTTTAACATTGATTTATTTCATTTACGCATTAATTGCTGGTTTTTTTTTTAATCGATTTGAAATTGGAAATGTTTGGAGAGGAAAGCGATAGTTTGATTTTGCAGACCGGTGTCGTTAATGACTTTGTGTGAGAGAAGAGTTGTCATCTTTTTTAAAAATTCTAGTGTTAGAGTGTGATAGAGAGACAGGTACACACACTGAGGAAGGTAATTAAGACCCCCCCCCAAAAAAAAGGACAGAGACAGAGAGAGAGAGAGAGACAAACAGAGAGACAAAGAAACAAAATTGCAGACAGAAAGAAAGAAAGAAAGAAAGAAAGAGAGAGAAGAGAGAGAGAGAGAGAGAGAGAGAGAGAGAGAGAGAGAGAGAGAGAGAGAGAGAGAGTGAGAGAGAGAGAGGGAGAGAGACAGAGAGAAAGAGAGAGAGCAGACAGACAAACAGACATGCAGAGAGATAGACAGACAGACAGAGAGACGGGAAGCTATCAGATTATTAGTATGTATACCAACATGTGGTTGTTCGTGCTTACACCCCCCCCCCCACACACACACACACATACAAACAAACACACAATCACGCACACACACATACAAGCACACAATTATCAGAACACTAACTTACACACCCACAAAGACAACACACATCCTTGAGGAAAAAATGACGACCACGCAGTACATTATTTTAACACCCATGTTTGATTTTATTTTATCAGTTCCTTCATTACATATCGCGTTTTTCTCCAATTTTCTTTTCCCTTCATTTTGATATCACACAACACGTAGCACCATTGAAGAACGCCAAAACCAAGAAAACTTGACTTCAAAAATAACAGTTAATCAAACTCACACAAAAAGCATGTTTGGATCAAACTCAAGAAATAAATAGAATGGCGCTGCAACCTGAATTTCGATTTTTGCATTGCTGTGAATATTATTGTTTGTATTCTTGAAGTTTGTAATTTAACTTTGATTTATTCCATTTACGCATTCATTGCTGTTTTTTCCGATGTGAAATTGCAAATGTTTGAGAAGAAGAAAGCAATGGTTTGTATTTGCTGCCCACTACCGCTGATGAGTTTGTGTAGAAAAAAAGGATTTCTGTTATTATTTGTGTGAGAGTGTAATGGAGAGACAGGTACACACACTGAGGAAGGATAATTAAGATTGAAAAAAGGAGCGAGAAAGTGAGGGAGGGGAGAGAGAGAAAGAGAGTGAGAGAAAGAACCAGAGAGAGTGAGAAAGAGAGTGAGAAAGAGAGTGAGAAAGAGAGAGATAGAGCAGAGACAGATATACAGAGACAGAGAAAGAGAGAGAAACAGAGACCGAGACAGACGAATCCAGAGAGAGAGAGAGAGAGAAGAGAGAGAGGAGAGAGGAGAGAGAGGAGAGAGAGAGAGAGAGAGAGAGACAGACAGACAGACAGACAGAGAGAGACAGAGAGAGACCGAGACAGAGAGAAAAGAGAGAGAGCGAGGGAGAAAGAGAGAGAGAGAGAGAGAGATAGAGAGAGAGACAGAGACAGAGAGAAAGAGAGAGAGCAGACAGACAGACAGACAGACATATCGACAGAGAGAGGGAATGTTACCAAATCATTATAATGTGTACAAGTATGTGATTGTACGTGCTCACACACACACGCACGCACGCACGCACGCACGCACGCACGCACGCACGCACGCATGCACGCACGCACTCACTCACTCACTCACTCACTCACTCACACACTCACACACTCACACACACACACACACACACACACACACACACACACACACACGGTGGATCGGTGGTCTAGAGGTAACGCGCCTGTCTAGAAAGCGAAAAGTCCGGGTCTGAAGTGTGCGGCGGTTCGTACCCCGTTTGGACCGGAAACTTTTCCCCCATCCATTAGACCATGAGTGGTGGTCTGGGCGCTAGTCTTTCGGATGAGACGATAAACCGAGGTCCCGTGTGTTACACGTAATTATTTAGCGCACGTAAAAAACCCCACGGC
>CM054159.1:47268898-47273898 GCA_028751875.1 Rapana venosa | reverse complement strand
GCGCTTGTGTGTATGTGTGTGTGTGTTTATGTGTTAGAGAGAGAGAGATGTATATATATGCATGTGTATGTGTGTGTATGTGTGCATGTGTGTATGTGTGAGTAAGCTGTGCGTGCATAAATGTTTGTGTTTGTGTGAGAGAGAGAGAGAAAGTGAGAGAGAGAAAGAGACAGACAGACAGAGATAGAGACAGGCAGATAGACAAAAAGACACCCATCCCCACACACACACCACACATACAGAAAGAAACAGAGGCAGAAGCAGAGACAAAAAGACAGAGAAAGAGAGAAAGAGTACACTAATTTTGTCATGTCTACAATGACAACATTAGAGAAAGAGTACACTAGCTTTGTCATGTCTATAGCGACAACATTGACTATAATTATACAATTCCACCACACTCATCACCCTCAAACTAGTCGATGCTTATTGTCCATGTTCTCATTGATAACCCACACCCAGTGCCCGTATCCTTTTCTTCTTCTTCTTCTTCTTCTTCTTCTTCTTCTTCTCCTTCTTCTTCTTCTTCAGTCAATCAAAGCTCACGTCATTCACTTCAGCAGCGCACAAAGTAAAACCTTCTCCTTCCCTTTTCCCCTCTCAACACGACCCCCCCCCCCCCTCACTCCCATGCCCTTCCCCCTTCCACTCCTCCTTCCCTAGTCTCATTTTTCTTTCTGCTACTCCCCCCCCCCCCTCCCTCCCTTCCCTCTGTCTCTCCCCATCCCCTTGTGTTTTCTTTTGTTACTTTTATGTTACCGTTTTCGTGATTAATCTTTATTCTGTTTTGTCGTTGTGATTTATTTGTACTTTTTAATTGTTCGCTGTCCTTTTAAACTACTTGTGTGTGTGTGTGTGTGTGTGTGTGTGTGTGTGTGTGTGTGTGTGTGTGTGTGTGTGTGTGTGTGCGCGCGGGTGTGTGTGTTTGTGTGGGTACGTGTGTGTGTTGTGTGTCTATGTGTGTGCACGCGGGTGTGTGTGTGTGTGTGTCTTATGTGTGTTGTGTGTGTTATGTGTGCGCGCGCAGTGTGTGTGTGTGTGTGTGTGTGTGTGTGTGTTGGTGCATGTGTTGGTATGTGTGTTGGTGTGTGTGTTGGTGTGTGTAAGTGTGTGTGTGCGCGCGCGCGCAGGCGGGTGTGTGTGTGTGTTCATTCTTGTATTCAACGTCTATTCACTATAAGTGATATTAGACGTGAAAGTGTGTGTATGTGTGTGTGTGTGTGTGTGTTTTGTGCGTGCATGCGTGTGTGTGTGTTTGTGTGTGCGTGTGTGTGTGCGTGTGTGTGTGTGTAAGTTTGTATGTGTGTGTGTGTGTCTTGTGTGTGTGTGTGTGTGTGTTCCATCTAGCAAGTTCAAAATGAAATAAATGGTCCTGACTTTATTTTTCCTGAGATGTGCTGTGAGTTCAGCGGTGTACGTGTGTGCATGTGCGTGTGTGCGCGCGCGCGTTTGTGTGTGTGTGTGTGTGTGTGTGTGTGTGTTGTGTGCGCTGCAGGCTTCACTGTGCAGCCTGCCAAATGCAAATCGTCCAGGGAATCAAATGCCGTTTTTGTCTTCCGCTCCATTCAGATGATGAATTAGGGCTGATTTCTGCCACTTGCCTTCTTTCTTTCTTCATTCCTTCCTCCTTTTTTTCTCTCTTTCTCTTTAGTTTTGCTCTACACTTTTTAAACATGGGAACAAGTATTATGAATACCCGGAGACACACACAAACACAGACAGACAGACACACACACACACACACACACACACACACAAACAGACAGGCAGACAGACAGACACACATACACATACACACACACACGCGCGCGCGCGCGTGCGAATGCAGATAAGCAGGTACACGGAACTCGTGCATGTATACATATATGCACACACACACACACACAACACACACAACACACGCGCGCGCGCGCGCGCGCGTGCTCGCTCGCAATCACACACACACACGTGCGCACACTAAGACACACACACACACACACAAACACACACACACACGGGCGTGCGCGCTCGCACTCACACACACACATACACACACACACACACACACGCACGCGCGCGCGAAATCACAAACACACACACACACACACGCACGCGCGCACACTAACACACACACACATACACACACACACACACGCACACACACACACACACACACACACACACACACACACACACACACACACACACACACACACACACACACACACACACACACACACACACATCGGGGCCCCGTGTGCGAACGCACGCAAAACATCTTGCGCACACATTAAATCCTATTCCGCTTTTCGTAAGAGTAGGCCATTGTGTGCCGGTGGGAACAAATGACATAATTTACAAAACCGCATACACACGGGGACTAGACGTAAAAAACACATAAATGCCTATTCCATTATCCTCGATATAACAGAATAAAATAAAAATAAACAAATAAAACACACACACGCGCGCGCGCGCGCGTACGCACACACACATACACGCACATGCACAAACACATACACACACGTGCACACACACACACACACACACACACACACACACACACACACACACACACACACACACACACACACACACACACACACACTCATTCACTCACAATTAATTAACATAGAATAACATATTATATATAGATATATAGATTAGGTCTTTTATTCTATGTCTGCATATACATTGTCTTTTTTTCTCGCTTTTTTTTCTTTAGATAGATGGCTTGATGAAAAAAAGCAAATGCACTGCTTACTCAATGTACCATCTGAAAATAAAAGTTAGACGTTGACTTTGACTTTGACAATGCACACGCTAATTTCTAATTTTAAGTCTTATACAAATAAACTGCCAGTAGTTGTTTATTAATGCCTTCGTTACCAGACAACGTAAGCATACACAATCTAAAATATAGAAGTGACAGCTCACATAATGTTGTGGGTATTTATCTGACTTCTAACGTTATTTACATAGCATAATGCAACAGACACTCTTTACATACTGGACAAAGAGGATCTGTATTACATTGTTATCTGTAGCCAAGATTATGTACCAGCAATTCAGACACCCCAATAGAAATTTTACCATATATATATATATATATATATATATATATATATATATATATATATATATATGGTAAATTTAGTATTTTACTAATTTATTATATATTATGCCACTTTGAATCACGGCAGATTTCTCTGCGTGAAATTCGGGCTGCTCTTCCCAAGGAGAGGGTGTCGCCACAAGAGCAGCGCCACCAGTTTTTTCTTTCCCCTTTCTGCAACTGTATATATTTCCCTATCAGTGTGACTTTTTCTACATAATTCTGCCAGGTGGACAACTCTCGTGTTGCCGTGGGTTCTTTTACGTGCACTAAATAATTTTGTGTAACACACGGGACCTCGGTTTATCGTCTCATCCCGAAAGACTTGCACTCAGACCACCACTCACGGTCTAGTGGATGGGGAAAAAGTTTAGGGGTTCAAACAGGGATCGAACTACCACACATTTCGAACCCGGAATTTTCGCTTTCTAGAAAGACGCGTTACCTCTAGACCACCTAACCACAGACAAGTATACGGGAATCTAACGTAATAAACTAAACTGCCTGCACAAGCGATAACGACCACTGTCTTGTACAGTTGCTTTCTTTTTCATGAGTAGAATGATGTCTCTATCTATTTCATATTTCATTTTCCTCTTTGTATGAGAAGGAAACATAAAAATATGTACTGTCTTCAGCTAAAAAAAATTTTTTTGCAGCAAAATTATGCGCCAAGTTTTTCTTGGTTTCTTTTTTGCCTGTTGTCCGTTTTGTTCATCTCTTTTGCCTAATTCATCTTTCCTTCCATTTTTGTCTCCTCCTCCTCTTGCGTCTCATCTTCTGAAAAACTCGTTCTTCTCTTTCTGTTTTTGGCTGAATCTTTTTTTGATGTTGTTGATCAGTGTGGTTTTTAGATTGTCAGAATATTCAAATTGGAATGTTTTTATTCTTTTGATATTTTTTAAAAACATTTATGAGCTTCTGTTTTTAAGGTGAGTAATCTGTACATGAGATCTGCGACCCCTTCTTCCCCCTCCGCTCCTTCATTCCCTCCTCCCCTCCCTCCTCCCTTTCCCCTTGCTTGCAAACGCCTGTCTATATATATTTTTTTATTGTGTCTGTGGCATCCATCTTTGATCTTTCTTTTTTTTTTTTACTGAAGTGGCCTCCCCTTTTGCTCTCCTGTTTTCGGCTCTTTTATGGTCTTTCTGTTTCTCGTGTGTCGTTTCTTTTTAAGCTGCCGTTCTTGGTAATAAATAAAACCACCACCTCAAAACAAGCCATCTTCTGTGTTATGGTTTTATGGGCGATTTTTAAACATTTTCTGTCACAGCTTTTTGTTTTCTAGTTTCTGTTCGTTAAAAAATTTTCTAAGGGTTTATTTTTTTTCTTGTGTTGTGTGTGTGTGTGTGTGTGTGTGTGTGTGTGTGTGTGTGTGTATGTGTGTGATGTCTTTTTCTTGGTGAGAACTTTCAGGCTGTTTCTAGTGCCTTTTGCCTCTTTCGCTTTGGATGGTTTGCTGATTCTTGTAAGCTGTTGTTGCTAGTGTGAGTGTATTTAGTAAGAGTGTGACCTTATATGTATGGATGTTTGGGTGGGTGTGTATGTGTGTGTGTGTGTGTGTGTGTGTGTGTGTGTGTGTGTGTGTGTGTGCCTACACATAATCTGCTTACATGAATGTATATATCTATGTTTGTATGCACTTGGATGAGTATGTGGTGGTCTTCATTTTTAAGGGGGACGGGATAGCGTAGTGGTTAGAACATTGCGCTCGCAATCTGACAACCCGGGTTCGATTCCCGTTCAAGGGCCAGGGGGATATTTTCCTCTGGAGTTAACATCAGTGCCGACTCCACTCTCCCCAAAAGTCTTTCGGATGAGACTATAAACCGAGGTCCCGTGTGCGAACGCACGCAGGACATCTTGCGCACACGTTAAATACTGTTCCTTTATCGTAAGAGTAGGC
>CM054159.1:47261398-47266398 GCA_028751875.1 Rapana venosa | reverse complement strand
AGAGATAAACTGGATAGGTAAACTGACATGGCTCTCTGTTCACTTCCTTATATTATGTTTTTTTTAAAGTTCGTTTTGTTTTGATTTCATACTCTCTCTCTCCTCTCTTTCTCTCAATTTACAAAACTGCATACACACGGGGAGACTAAATGTAAAAAAGCACATAAGTGCTTATTCCATTATCCTCGATATAAAAGAATAAAAAAAAAAAAAAAAAAAAAATATCTCCTCTCTCTCTCTCTCTCTCCCTCTGTTCTTTCCTTCTTTCTCCATCTCCTCTCTTTCTCTCTCTCTCTCTCTCTCTCTCTCTCCTCTCTCTCCTCTCTCCTCTCTCTCTTCCCTCCGTCCCTCTCTTTCTTTCCTTCTCTCTCCCTCTCCTCTCTCTCCCTCTCCTCCCCTCTCTCCCCCCCCCTCTCTCTCCTTCCCACTCTCTCCCCTTCTCCCTCTCTCCCCCTCTCCCCCCGTCTCTCTCTCCCTCTTCCCCACCCCTTTCTCTCTCTCTCTCCATCCCTCACCCCTCTCTCTCTATTATGGCAAAATAATATTTGATGTATGTGCTGTTTTGTCCATTATTCTTTTGACAGAGATCAAATTGCCGGTAAGTTGATTTGTCCCGCTGTGTAAAGATGCCGAGGAAGTCGATGTTTACGCTGTCTTACATTATTGTCCTGCATTAAGGGACCTCAGATACCCCCAGTGGGGATGCCAGGGGGCCTGTCAGTATAAATAGCATCCCCCACCTTCTGGAAATCCTGCGCTAGGAATTCCCCCTTTTCTACCACTCTCTTTGTTTCATCCTTTGTTCCTTTTCTTTCTGGCACCTCTTTCTTGTCTATTTTTCGCCTTCTATGTCCATTCTACTGTCTGGGTTTTTTCCCATAGAGACTTAAAAGATAGCATTTTTCTCTTATGCCGAAGTCGGATGCGCTGGGCCTGACTTGCTAGGCGTTTAACGACAGCGTGAGGCATTTTCGCTCATATAACAGACAATAGATGCTCTCTTGAGCGTTCGACGACGACGTCGATGAAGAAGAAGGAGAAGAAGAAGAAGAAGGAGGAGGAAGAGGAGGAGGAAGAGGAGGAGGAGAAGGAGAAGAGAAGAAGAAGAAGAAGAAGAAGAAGAAGAAGAAGAAGAAGAAGAAGAAGAAAAAAGAAGAAGAAGAAGAAGAAGGAGAAGAAGAAAAAGAAGAAGAATAAGACGAAGGAAAAGGAGAAGAAGAAGAAGAAGAAGAAGAAGAAGAAGAAGAAGAAGAAGAAGAAGGAGGAGGAGGAGGAGGAGGAGAAGGAGGAGGAGGAGGAGGAGAAGGAGGAGGAGGAGGAGGAGGAGGAAAAGAAGAAGAAGAAGAAGAAGAAGAAGAAGAAGAAGAAGAAGAAGAAGAAGAAGAAGACAGAAAAGACGAGAAAAGAAAAGAAGACATCAGAGAACAGTTTATAAAGTATTTAGTAAGTCTGTGTCAGTTTTAAGCTCGTACTGTTAATGTCCTGAACGAATAAACAAAGTCTTTAAATAATTAATAATTTATCTACATAAACAATTTTTAAAGCTGAACTATTATTTTTCTTTTTTTGATTAGTGATCGTTGTGATGTTCGATTTAAAACTTTATTGCATATCCCCCTTCCAAGCGACTTGTGGCCTGTACGAATAAAACAGCTGAATCAATTTCTCTCTTTCTCTCTCACTCTCTCTCTCCCTCTCCCCCCTTTCTCTCTCTCTCTCTCTCTCTTCTCTCTCTCTCTCTCTCTCTCTCTCTCTCTTCCCTCTCTGTCTCTCTCCTCCCCTCTCTCTCTTTCCCTCTCTCTGGGCTTTTTCCTTTGCGTTTTTCTTTGGGGGAAAGGGAATGGGTGGGTGGGGTTGAGAGCATGGTGTAAAGAAGCTGTAAGCTTATCCATTTAAAAGGTAAAAGGTAAAGGAGTCCCATAACCTATAAGGTCGTAGGGGAGCGAGGCGTCAGAGACCTCACTTCTCTAGGGCCAGCATATTGAGGGCGGCGCCCATCTCCTCTCCCTCGCTGCTTTACCTTCCCTGACCCTAAAGAGGACAGGTACCCATTTACAGCTGGGTGAACTGGGGGAACTGTACTGAAGCCAAGGCGCGCAAACGGTCACCCATCCAACTGGTAACCACGCTCGACGCTGCTTAACTTGGCTGGGGGAAAGCGAGTGCTCCGACCACTGAGCTATCCCGTCCCACTGACCACTGATCCCATTTACCCTCAATAAAAAAAAATCGTATTCGTATTCGTATTCTCTGTCTTCTGTCTGTCTGTCTGTATGACTGTGTGTCCCCTCTCTGTCAGTCTCTCTCTTTCTCTCTGCCTATAACTATGTCTTTCTGTCTCTCTTTCCCTCCCTTCCTCTCTCTCCCCTCCCTCCCCTTCTCTATCCCTCCTTCTCTCTCCCAGTCCCTCCATCCACCTCTCTCCTTCTCCCTCCCTCCCTCTCTCTCCCTCTCTTCATGCTTCCTTCGGATGAGACTATAAACCGAGGTCCCTGTGTGCGAACGCACGCAGAACATCTTGCGCACACGTTAAATCCTGTTCCGCTTTACGAAAGAGTAGGCCATTGTGTGCCAGTGGGAACAGATGACAAAATTGACAAAACCGCACACACACACGGGGACTGGATGTAAAAAATCACATGAGTGCTTATTCCATTATCCTCGAAATAAAAGAATAAATAAAAGACTTATTAATAAATTTTCTTGCCTCCTTCTCCTCTCTCTCTCCCTCGCTCCTCTCTTTTTTCTCTCTCTCCCTCTATCTACCCCCCTACCTCCCCCGCTGTATCCATCCCTCTCTCTCCCCCTCCCTCCACCCCTTCCTCTCTCTCTCCCTCTCTCCTCTCTTTCCTCTCTCTCTCCCTCTCTCCTCTCTTTTCTCTCTCTCCCTCTCTCTACCCCCTCTCTCCCCCTCAGTATCCATCCCTCTCTCTCCCCCTCCCTCTCTCCCCTCTCTCTCCTCTCTTCTCTCCCTCTCTCTCCCCTCTCTTTTCTCTCTCTCCCTCTCTCTACCCCCTACCTCCCCCTCTGTATCCATCGCTCTCTCTCCCCCTCCCTCCATCCAACCCTCCCCCACCTCTCTCTCTCTCGTGTGTGCATTTTTATTCTAGGCTAGGGGTGGCCTCACGTTTACAGACTTGCCCAGTGCAAAGTCACCAGGGGAATGGACAACAATGGGCTTTTGTTGTTTTTTTTTTTTTTTAAATCAACAGCAATGTGGAACTAACGGGCTTGTCTATCTCTCGGTCTGCCTGCCTGTCACTCACTCTCTGTCTGTCTATCTGTCTTTTTCTGTCTGTAGTCTCTTTCTGTCTGTCTGTCTGCCTGTCACTCTCTGTCTGTCTGTCTGTCTGTCTTGTTCTGTATGTAGTCTCTGTTTGTCTGTCTGTCTGCCTGCCTGTCACTCACTCTGTCTGTCTATCTGTCTTTTTCTGTCTGTAGTCTCTGTCTGTCTGTCTGTCTGCCTGCCTGTCACTCTCTGTCTGTCTGTCTGTCTTATTCTGTCTGTAGTCTCTATCTGTCTGTCTGTCTGGTTGTCACTCTCTTCTCTCTCTCTCTCTCTTTGAATCTTTCCGTAGTCTCTATCTACCTGTCTGTATCTCTGTCTGCCTGTCACTCTCTGTCTGTCTGTATCTGTCTGTAATCTCTGCTTCTGTCTGTCTATCTGTCTGTCCGTATCTGTCTGTAATCTCTGCTTCTGTTTGTCTATTTGTCTGTCTGTCTGTATCTGTCTTTAATCTCTGCTTTTGTTTGTCTATTTGTCTGTCTGTCTGTATCTGTCTGTAATCTCTGCTTCTGTTTGTCTATTTGTCTGTCTGTCTGTATCTGTTTGTAATCTCTGCTTCTGTTTGTCTATTTGTCTGTCTGTCTGTATCTGTCTGTAATCTCTGCTTCTGTCTGTCTGTCTCTCTGTCTGTCTATCTGTTTGTATCTATCTGTAATCTCTCTCTGTGTCTCTGTCTCTCTCTCTCTCTCCCAGTTCCCTAGCAGACTACAAACGGTCGCAGATAATACATTATAAGAGTCCTGACCTACCTTCAACACTCGGAGACACCAGACGTGGTGGCCCAGCCCAGTAGAGCTCTGACAGGAAAAACTGTGGGGGACAGGCAGGATCACTATGACAGACTGCAGACTTCGCCGCCATCCAGACCAGATATATCCAATTAGCAGGGCGAGGGAACGTGGACGAAGAAGAAGAAGAAGAAGAAGAAGAAGAAGAATGTGGAGAAAAAGAAGAAGAGGAGGAGGAGGAGGAGGAGAGGAGGGAGGAGAGAGGACGAGAAGAAGAAGAAGAAGAAGAAGGAGAAGAAGGAAGAGGAAGAAGAAGAAGAAGCAAGAAGAAGAAGAAGAAGAAGAGAAGACGAAAAAGAAGAAGACGAAGAAGAAGAAGAAGAAGAAAAGAAGAAGAAGAAGAAGAAGAAGAAGAAGAAGAAGAAGAAGAAGAAGAAGAAAATAAGAAGAAGAAGAAGAAGAAAAGGAAGAGAAGAAGAAGAAGAAGAAGAAAGAAGAGAAGAAGAAGAAGAAGAAATTGCGAAGAAGAAGAAGAAGAAGAGAAGAAGAAGAAGAAGAAGAAAGAAGAAGAAGAAGAAGAAGAAGAAGAAGAAGAAGAAGAAGAAGAAGAAGAAAGAAGACGGAGAAGAAGAAGAAGAGAGAAGAAGAAGAAGACGAAGAAGAAGAGAAGAAGAAGAGAAGAAGAAGAAGAAGAAGAGAAGAGAGAAGAAGAAGAAGAAGAAAGAGAATTGCGAAGAAGAAGAGAAGAAGAAGAAGAAGAAGAAGGAAGAGAAGAGAAGAGAAGAAGAAGAAGAATGAAAGAAGAAGAAGAAGAAGAAGCAAGAAGAAGAATGCGAAGAAGAAGAATTGCGAAAGAAGAGAAGAAGAAGAAGAAGAAGAAGAAGAAGAAGAAGAAGAAGAAGAAGAAGAAGAAGAAGAAGAAGAAGAAGAAGAAGAAGAAGAAGAATTGCGAAGAAGAAGAAAGAAGAAGAAGAAGAAGAAGAAGA
>CM054159.1:47248898-47256398 GCA_028751875.1 Rapana venosa | reverse complement strand
GGATAGATAGATAAATATCCAGAGAGACAGACAGAGAGACACAGAGACAGAGACAAACAGACCGAGGTAGATAGATAGATGGATTGATAGATAGATAAATGAATAGAGGGATAGATAGATATCCAGAGAGACAGACAGACAGACAGAGTAGTGTGTACATGTGTGTGCATGTGTGTGTGTTGTGTGTTTGCGTATCTCGGTCTGTCTGTGTCTCCGAGAGAGAGAGAGAGAGAGAGAGAGAGAGAGAGAGAGAGAGAGAGAGAGAGAGAGAGAGAGAGAGAGAGAGAGAGAGAGAGAGAGAGAGAGAGAAAGTATGTGTGTGAGCACACGAGTGCACATACATACATACACTTAATACTATGTACAGTCGTGTACATGTCTGCGTCTTCATACATTGAATGGAATAACCTTGAGAGAGAAAAAAAAATCCCATCTAAAACAAGAATCGTAGAGCATTAGTTTTGTGCGTGGGGACGGGATAGCTCAGTGGTCGGAACACTCGCTTTCCCCCAGCCAAGTTAAGCAGCGTCGAGCGTGGTTACCAGTTGGATGGGTGACCGTTTGCGCGCCTTGGCTTCAGTACAGTTCCCCCAGTTCACCCAGCTGTAAATGGGTACCTGCACTCTTTAGGGTCAGGGAAGGTAAAGCAGCGAGGGAGAGGAGATGGGCGTCGCCCTCAATATGCTGGCCCTAGAGAGTGAGGTCTCTGACGCCTCGCTCCCCTACGACCTTATAAGTTATGGGACTCCTTTACCTTTACCATTACCTACTGACATCTGCAGAAGTTTAACTAGCATCACTTTTTAAAAATTAACATTTGTACTACTTAAAGTCACGGCAGATTTCTCTGCGTGAAATTCAGGCTGCTCTCTCCCCGGGGGAGAGAGCGTCGCCACAAGAGCAGCGCCACCCATCATTTTTTTTCTTTTTTCCTGTCTGCAACAGTACTTCTTTCCCTATCAGAGTGGCTTTTTCTACAGAGTTTTGTCAGAGACAACTTTCTTGTTGCCAATTGTGTTCTTTTCTGCACGCTAAAAAAAATTGTGTAACACACCCGACCTCAGCTTATCATCTCATCGGAAAGACTAGCACCCAGACCACCACTTATGGTCTAATGGATGGGGGGGGGGGGGGGGGGGGGGGGAGTTTCGGGCCCAAACGGGGATCAAACCACCGCACAACTTCCGACCCGGACGTTTCGTTTTCTAGGCAGGCGTGTTTACCTCTAGACCACCGATCCACCCCTGCCTTTCTTTTTCTTTACAAACTTTTTTTATTCAGTTTTTTTTTACATAATAATAATAATCATCATCATCATCATCATCATCATCATAATCATCATCATCATCATCATCATCATAAAGTATAGAACTTATATAGCGCTGAATCTTGTAAAGCAACGAATCAAAGCGCTCAGATGACGTTTTTTTTTAAAAATAATGTATATCGAGGATAATGGAATAAGCACTCATGTGCTTTTTTACATCCAGTCCCCGTGTGTGTGCGGTTTTGTCAATTTTGTCATCCGTTCCCACCGGCACACAATGGCCTACTCTTTCGAAAAGCGGAACAGGATTTAACGTGTGCGCAAGATGTTCTGCATGCGTTCGAACACGGGGTCCTCGGTTTATAGTCTCATCCGAAGGACATTACACAGTAATACAGATACAAAACATATAACAATTTTTGGAGAGAGAGAGAGAGAGAGGAGAGAGAGAGAGAGAGAGAGAGAGAGAGAGAGAGAGAGAGAGAGAGAGAGAGAGAGAGGAGAGAGAGGGAGAGGGGGGGGGGGGTCGGGCCGGTCAGATAGGCAAACAGACCGACAGACTGCTTGTCTCTCTCTGTACGGAGGCTTGCTGGCCTATATTGTTATGGGCAAGAAATGAGAAGACAAGGCATCCCTCCCATTTAGCGATGATGCTGAAGCCCTGAACAAACCGTACGGGGCTTTTAGGAGTCCACTGACTTGCCTGAGTAGTGGTGTTGCTGTTTTCTTCTTGTTGTTTTTTACTCTTCACCTTCGCTTTCACCTGCCTCATAGTCTGCAGTGATTATCCTTCGGATGAGACTATAAACCGAGGCCCCCGTGTGCGAACGCATACAGAACATCTTGCGCACACGTTAAATCCTGTTCCGCTTTTCGAAAGAGTAGGCCATTGTGTGCCGGTGGTAACAGATGACAAAATTTACAAAACCGCATACACACGGGGACTGAATGTAAAAAAGCACATGAGTGCTTATTGCATTATCCTCGATATAAAAAAAAAAAGTCATCTAAGCGCTTTGATTTGTTGCTTTACAAGATTCAGCGCTATATAAATTCCATACATTATTATTATTTTTTTTATTTATAAAGGATAGCTTAACTTACTACAAATGCATGACTATAATTATAAAACAAAGAATAGCGCCGCATGGCACGCTTCGGCACAGTGCATGGCAGCGAGGCTGGGACGTTTTTAAAAATAGTTTTTATTCTTTTATCTTCATTCTTTTATTTCGAGGATAATGGAATAAGTACTCATGTGCTTTTTGATTTACATCCAGTCCCCGTATGTGTGCAATTTTGTAAAAAAAATTCTCATCCACTCACACCGGCACACAATGGCCTACTCTTCCGCAAAAGCGGAACAGGATTTAACGTGTGCGCAAGATGTTCTGCGTGCGTTCACACACAGGACCCACGGTTTACAGTCTCACCCTAAGGACTTTTTGTGGGGGGGGAGGGGGGGGGGGGAGCGGGAGTTTGCACTGACGTCAACTCCAGAGGAGAAAAAAACCACAAACCTCTCGAACGGGATTCGAACCCGGGTCGTCAGATTTGCAAGCCCAATGTTCTAACCACTAAGCTATCCCCGTCCCTCGAGACAAAACAAGCGAGGACAGAAGCCCGAACTCAAGCCATCGAAGGCCATTAAGGGTTGAGGGCGAAGCGAAGGCTCCGTAGTGTTTTGTGGGCTGCGCTCGCTGACTGACAGTCCTGATTTATTTATTTATTTATTTATTTATACCCTTTAAGTCACGGCAGATTTCTCTGCATAAAATTCGGGCTGCTCTGTCTGATTATGAGGACGGGATAGCTCAGTGGTCGGAGCACTCGCTTTCCCCCAGCCAAGTTAAGCAGCGTCGAGCGTGGTTACCACTTGGATGGGTGACCGTTTGCGCGCCTTGGCTTCAGTACAGTTCCCCCCAGTTCATCCAGCTGTAAATGGGTACCTGCCCTCTTTAGGGTCAGGGAAGGTAAAGCAGCGAGGGAGAGGAGATGGGCGCCGCTGCCCTCAGAGAATTGAGGTCTCTGACGCCTCGCTCCCCTACGACCTTATAGGTTATGGGACAACCTTTACTTTTACTTTACCTTACTGTCTGATTAGTGCGTTTCTCAGCAGAGGACGTCTCTCTCTATGTTCGGGGCATCTTCTTCTTCTTCTCTGTTCACCGAGGGTTTGATAGTGATTGTCTTTTTTGTTTTGGTTCATTTATTTGGTTGTTGGTTTATGTTTTGTTTTGTTTCTGCCTCGTGCTCTGAAGGACGAAGTCTTCGTGACATTAGAAAGAGAGAGGGAGAGAGGGAGGGGGGAGAAGCAGAGAGGAAGGGAGAGAGAGAGGGGGGGGAGAGAGAGGAGAGGAGGGAGAGAGGTAGAGGGGGAGAGGGAGGGAGAGAGAGAGGGAGGGGGAGAAGGGCGAGAGAGAGAGAGTGGGAGAGAAGGAGAGAGAGATGAGAAGAGGGAGAGAGAGAGAGGGGATGGGTATGAGAGTAGATGAAGAGAGAGAGCGGAGAAGTGAGAGGAGAGAAGGGAGAGAGAGGAGCGAGAGGGAGAGAGTGAGCAGGAGAGAGGAGAGAGAGAGAGAGGAGAGAGAGAGAGAGAGAGAGAGAGAGGAGAGAGAGAGAGAGAGAGAGAGAGAGAGAGAGAGAGTCTGGAACTCGCTGTCACTTTCACACAACACAGTCAGACACACAGTCACAGACACACTTTCTCTGTCTCTGTGTCTCTGTCTGTCTGTCTGTCTGTCTGCCAGTCTGTCTGTCTGTCTGTATGTTTGTTTCTCTCTTTATGTCTCTCTGTCTCTGTCTCTCTCTCTCTGTCTGTCTTGATGTCAGCTCTGATTGCGGTCTCCTGAGACACTGGCTGTGCTAAGGAGATACGTGAACTGCATGGAGATTACAGCCAGAAAGTGGGTTTTTTTGGGGAGACACAGATCAGAGAGAGAGAGAGAGAGAGAGAGAGAGAGAGAGAGAGAGAGAGAAGAGAGAGAAGAGATGAGGAGAGAGAGAGAGAGAGAGGGGAGAGAGGAGAGGAGAGGAGAGAGAGAGAGAGAGAGAGAGTCATGTAGATAGACTGACTGGGAGACAGGCAGGTAGACAGGCAGACTGACTAACTGATTGACTGACTGATTGACTTACAGACAGACAGACAGGCAGGCAGGCAGACAGACTAACTGACTGACTGACTGACTTACAGACAGACAGACAGACAGGCAGGCAGACAAGCAGACTGACTGACTGACTGACTGACTGACTGACTGACTGACTGACTGACTGACTGACTGACTGACCGACCGACTGACTGACAGACAGACAGACAGACAGTAAAACAGTCAAGGGAACAGTGAAAGGTAGAGAAAGAGAGTGGCGGGGAGAGGGACATAGAAACAGGCAGAAACAGAGGGAAAAGCAGTGAGGGAGACCACAATCAGAGCTGACATCAAGACAGAGAGAGAGAGAGAGCAAAGAGAGACAGGACAGAGAGAGAGAGAGAAGGAAAGAGAGAGAGAGAGAGAGAGAGGAGAGAGAGAGGAGAGAGAGAGAAGATAGAGAGAGAGAGAGAGAGGAGAGAGAGGGAGGGAGAGAAAGAGCGAGAGAATGACAGAGAAAAGAGAGAGAGAGAGGGAGAGGAGAGAGAAAGAGAGAGAGAGAGAGGGAGAGAGAAGAGAGAGAGAGATGAGGAGAGAGAGAGAGAGAGTAGAGAGAGAAAGGAAGAGAGAGAGAGAAAGAGCGAGAGATGACAGAGAAAGAGAGAGAGAGAGAGAGAGAGAGAGAGAGAGAGAGAATGAAGAGAGAGAGAGGAGAAGATAGAGAGAGAGATGAGGAGAGAGAGAGAGCGAGAGAGGAGAGAGAGTAGAGAGAGAGAGAGAGAGAGAGAGAGAGAAGAAGAAGAAACGAAGAAGAAAACCAACCAAACAAAACAAAACAAGGAAGCAAAAAAACCCAGCAGAAAAATCCAAGGAAGTGAAGTGCTGTCACGTCGACTCTGACAGCAATGTCATCCCGCTATTTAAGCCTCCAACTTTTCATAAGGTAATGGGTGGATAGTGGGGTGGATAGTGGGGTGGATAGTGGGGTGGATAGTGGGGTGGGTAGTGGGGTGGGTGGGGTGGGTGGGGTGGGGGTAGGTCATGGAGTACAGACGTTTTCGTCACTACCAAATCATTGTAGAACAACATTATCCCCAAAGGCGGATCGCGGTTATCTTAATTGTGTGTGTGTGTGTGTGTGTGTGTGTGTGTGTGTGTGTGTGTGTGAGTGTGTGTTTTGTGTGTGAGTGTGTGTGTGTATGTGCATGTGTGTGTGTGTGTGTGTGTTTGTGTTGTGTGTGTGGTGTGTGAGTGTGTGCGTGTGTGTGAGTGAGTGTGTGAGTGTGTGTGTGTGAGTGTGTGAGTGTGTGTGTGAGTGTGTGAGTGTGTGAGTGTGTGTGTGTAATGTGTGTGTGTGTGTGTGTGTGTGTGGAGGAGGGGACGTTCGCAGAAGCAAAAAAAATCTTATTATTCGTAAAACCTCTGAGGTTTTAGCAGAAGACCGAACAAAAAATTTGCAAAAATGAAAAAGATTTATTTTATTCTATTTTATTTTATTCTGTTATATCGAGGATAATGGAATAAGCATTCGTGTGCTTTTTTTTTACATCCAGTCCCCGTGTGTATGCGGTTTTTGTAAATTTTATCTGTTCCCACCGGCACACAATGGCCTACTCTTACGAAAAGCGGAACAGAATTTAACGTGTGCGCAAGATTTTCTGCGTGCGTTCGCACACGGGGCCTCAGTTTATAGTCTCATCCGAAGGACTTTTGGGGAGAGTGGAGTCTGCACCGATGTTAACTCCAGGGGAAAATATTCCCCTTGAACGGGAATCGAACCCGGGTCGTCAGATTGCGAGCGCAATGTTCTAACCACTAGGCTATCCCGTCCCCACACGAGTAGACACGATGAGAAACAACTGAAATTGGATTAATTAGGAAATGTTTTATCAGTGTTTGCATTAAACATACACAGAAATATGGTGGATTTTAAAAATAGATCTTAAAATAAATCATTCAATGCATAAAAGCGAAACGTACTGGGTTTATGAAGATATTTACTAATGGTTAAAATACTATCCTTTTATTTTATTTTGTGAAGTTACATATATTCATCTTCTTGATATTATGGAAATAATAGCTTAGCTACTGGATTTAATCGACTGATTTTTAACACCCACACAGCCACAAATACACACGTACAACAACAACACACACACATACACACACACACACACACACACACACACACACCACACAACACACACACACAACACACACACCACAACCCACACACATATACACACACAACACACACATAACACACACACAAACACAACGCACATACACACAACCACACACCACACACACACACACACACACACACACACAAACCACAGCACACACACACAACACACACACAACACAACACAACACAACACATACACAACACACGCCAGGTACCCTCCCACAGATCTACCTACGACCACTTCCTTCACCAGCCAGGTTACAGATCTAGCCAGTGGCCATTCACTTTCCAGGACTGCCAGTACCCATGGTGGAGACAGCCTAGACCTAACCATTTTAATGTGTTAAGAAACACTGACTGGTAATTTATGTGTAGTAACTTGAAGTGCACTAGCTATGGTATTATTCCGTTTTGCTCACATCTGTAGCAGCTGTTTTTACTTGATCCAGTGTGAGCTTTCTTGAATGAGTAGTTTGTATTGAGTTGTTTAAAATTCTTTAGTCAGTTAAGGTTGCTTATTATTATAATTTTTATTATTATTTTTTGTTTGGTAAAGTTTTTTTTTCTGGGTTGGGTTTGTTTTGTTATTAACTCATAAGTTTTTAACGTTGTACGTTACTATGCCTTCTAAACAGCAAAGCGCGTTTTCCATCATGCAGTGGAATGCTAGATCTATTTCCACTAATCTGCCATATTTAATACAGCATCTTGCTGAAAATCATTATCAAGTAGTGATGTTACAATCACTCAAAGTAACTAAAAGTAAGCTGCCCAAGCTGCCTGGCTATTATTATCCACCTGTCTATCAGCAAGTCGATACTGTAACAAAATCAGTGCAGCCATATACATTCAGGAAGGGGTGGATTACTGCATGTGTCCCTCACCAGTGCCTAACCAGACCTCAGATATACATTCATGTGCAGCACGAGTAAGTTTGGAAATAATATAAAATGTGTCTG
>CM054159.1:47212681-47248398 GCA_028751875.1 Rapana venosa | reverse complement strand
TGTTTGGTGGTGTTGTTTTTGGGTTGTTGTTTTTTGGTGTGTGTGTGTGGGTGTGTGGTGTGATGGGGCGTGATGGGGGAGGGTGGGGAAGGGTCTGGGGTTTTTTTTGGTTAAAAAAAATTTTATTAGTTCAGAAACGAGTAGGCCCAAAACATGAAATGAGTCAAACAAGAAATGATCATTGATACTCGCAACCCCCTAATAGCAATACACGGTGAAATGTGTGTTGTTGTGTGGTGTGTTTGTGGTGTGTGTTGGTGTGGGGGTTGTGGTGTGGTGGTGAGTGTGTGATTTGTTTTTTGTTTTTATTGTTTTGTTAGTGTTTGTTGCTGTTACTTTGTTTTTACGCCTTTCACTCCAAAACGAATAAAATGTGGGAAGGGGAGGGGGAAGAACAAAATAGTTGATGGATGGTGCGGCTACTAATACTGCAAAAATTTCGAACTTCACAAAAAAAACTATGAAATGAAATAAATTGTAAAACAGAAAAGCTAAAATAAACTAGGGAAAAAAACTAAACAAACACCAAGGGGAAACTTTAAAACTAAAATTTTCGTCTGACAATTTAAACTTAAACTTTTGAAGATTTTTTTAAAAAAAGGATTTGTCAAAACGGAAAAAGAATGGTGTCAATCCTTCAACTCAAAAATTTAAATGGATGCTAGTAAAAGACGGGAAGCCAGTGGTCAGAAACACCCCTTTTCCCCCAAGCCAGTGAAAACACATCGACGTGGTACCAGGGGAGGGAGACCGTTGAGCCCCTTTGGCTTCACACAGCCCCCAGTTCACCCAGTTGTAAATGGTACCGCCTTCTTAGGGTCGGGGAAGGTAAAGCAGCGGGGGAAAAGGAGATGGGCACCCCCCACAATATGCGCCTTAGAGAACGAGGTCTCTGAGCCTCGCCCCCTACCACCACATATTTTATGGGACACCTTTACCTTTATCTTTTAATACCCACCCCCAAACATTCTATTTTTGTATCATTTTAAGTGATAAATCATACTTTTTAAACCCAAAATGAAAACACACACCCTTAAAAATAAAAAATGTTGATAATCTAAGAGTGATCAACACCCCTTGGAAAAAGGGCAGTGAAAAAGATCAATCTGAAATTTGCTCCATTCTTGATAAGGGGTTTTTTGGCCCTGTTTCACAATGCCTCTGTGGGGTTTTGTTGTGGGTGTGTGTTGTGTGTGTGTGTGGTGTGTGTTTTGAGGTGGGTGTGTGTTGTGTGTGTTGCGTGTGTGTTTTGCTTGCGCGCGCCGTTTGTGCTGGTGCGGGAAAGATGTGTGAAATGTGTCATCGTCTGCTGTCGCTCTGTGCCTTTGTGTACTTTTAAATTTATTTTTTTATTTGTTTTTTTAAAATTCGAGGAAAGGGAATAAGCACTCATGTGTTTTTTAATCCAGTCCCGTGTGAGCGGTTTTTTTAAATTTTGTCATCTGTTTTCACCGGACACATGGCCTACTTTCCCAAAGCGGAACAGGATTTAAGTGTGCGAAAAATGTTTTGAATGCGTCTCCACGGGGCCTCGGGTTTATAGCCAGAAGGGTTTGGCTTCGTTGTTTTTTTTTCAAACTGGGGAAAAAAGGGGGCTGGAAAAGAACCCAAACCTCACGGTTAACTTTGGCGGAAACGTCTTAACCACCCCCCCTTCCCCCTTTCTCCACCCTTCTTTGTCTCTGTTCCCTCTGTCCCTCTGGCTCTCTGTCCCTTTCTGTCTCCCATCTCTCTCGGTTTTTCCCTATGATTTGTATTTTTTATTCTGTCTTTCGCTCTTCTGTCTGTCGCGTTTTTTTTTCTGTCTGTCTGTTTCCCAAGCGCCCCCCGAAATATTCTTTTTTGTTGGAAAGATCGAAAAAGAGAAGAGACACTGAATGCTTGAGAGAAAACAGAGAAATTAAAGGGAAACAAAATAATACGAATATGAGCAGAAGACATCCACTTCAAAGCAGTAAACTAAAACAGTTAAAAAACGGAACCTTGAATTCTTGATCACTGTGGTGTTTTTTTTCAAAAATGAAAAAGTGGTCGTAAGCGATTACCTGCACTTGTTTTCCTTTGCCTCTTCACTCTCAATATACCCCCTCCTCCTCACCCCCACCAAAAACCCCCAGAAATCACAGCAAACACTGACAGCGAGAATAGTCAATATAAAAATATAGAGACGTAAAGGACAGATAGAGAGAAAAATGGCAATCTCTGCCAATACTTGAATAAAGCAATGAATAAAAATAAAACCTATATCCCTCTCTCTCTCTCCACCCTCAAAATTCATGCAGTATACCCATCTCCATATCCTCTCTGTCTCATTTTTCTTTGCCTTTATTATCATATACACCCTCCTTCCTTTTTAATATTCCTTCATTTGTCCTTTCTCCTCTTCTCTGCATATGTACCCGTGGGCTTTTGGGCAACTGACAAAACAGCTTTTAATTCAAAGAAACAGAGAAGAAGGAATAAAACTGCAGAGAAATGGAAACAGGAAATTGAGAGGGGAAATGGAAGCACATGTTCTTTATTTGTTTGATGCCAATTGCTGTCAAATTTATCACCAAAGAAACATGAATCATTTTGTTTAGAAGTGAAGAATAAAATTGAATAAAATTCCAGAAAAGAGAAACAACAGAGAAAGATAATGACAGAAGATAAAGTACAAAACAACCCACGAATGGCATTACAGCTGAGAGGTTAAAACCTTTTGACCATGAAGTCATATATTTGAGCCTCGGTACGGTGTTTGGTGATTTAAGGGAGGTAATTTTAAACGATATCCCAGGTCAACCTAAAATGCATTCCTGTTAGTGCCTTAATTTCCTACGTGCACATACGCATGCAGAAGATCAACTACGTACGTCAACGATCCCGTAATTCATGTCAACGTTCGGTTGGCTATGAAAAGTCGAACATACCCAGCATGAATCCAGGACATAGAATTGAGCTGCTCCGAAGTCGGAATTTCATCATGTCGTATGAGGCCAGCAGGAGAAAGCTCTTGCAGAGGACGAAGACCAGGCACCGGGTATTCCACCCGGTAAGGGAACAAGGAGAAGAGAAGAATGGAAAACACAAAATAATGCATCACACTTGTAACCCAGCTGCTGTTAGTTCTGCCGTAAAAAGATACAAGTTTGTTTGTTAAGAAAATACCGGGGAACAAAGAAAAAGAAAAATTTGTTAACACTTCCTGTTAATTCTGTCAGAAAAGAAAGTGGTTACAATGTTAAGAAATAGGGGAAAAAGAAAGAAAAATTATTAACACTTGCTGTCAATTCTGTCAGAAAAGAAACATGTTTAACTAAAAAAAATAGGAAAAAAGACAATTGTTACCGGTTGCTGTAAATTCTGTCACAGAAGAAACATGTTTTACTGTTAAGAAAAATAGGAAAAAAGTAAGTTGTTACCAGTTGCTGTTAATTCTGTCATTAAAAAACACGTTTAAAGGACAAAGAAGAAAGAAAGTCATTACCAGTTGCTGTTATCTTCATCACAAAAGAGACAGATTTCAGTGTTCATTAAGGAAAGAAAATTGTTACCAGTTGCTGTTATCTTCGTCACAAAAGAGACAGATTTCAGTGTTCATTAAAGAAAGAAAATTGTTACCAGTTGCTGTTGCCATGCTCTAAACTAAAGAAACAGGTTTCAAAGCTGATAAATACAGAAAAAAAGAAAAAAATTATATCAGTTTCTATTAATTCTGTCACAAAAGAAATAGATTTCATAAATAATAATAATAATGATAAAATATTTTTTTTAAAAAAAAATAATAATAATAATGATAATAATAATAATAATAATAAACACAGGGTATAAAGAAAGAAAGGTGCTACCAATTGCTGTCACAAAAGAAACAAGGTTCATTGTATCTATTTCTCCCGTTTCTCTCTCTCTCTCTCCTCTCTCTCTCTCTCTCTCCTCTCTCTCCTCTCTCTCTCTCTCTCACTCTCTCTCTCTTCTCTCTCTCTCTCCCCCTATGCTCTCTCTATCTTTCTGTCACTTCGAATGAAACTATAAACTATAGCCCTATGTGTGAGCGCACGCAGAACATCTTTCGCACGTTAAAACTTATTCTTTCAAAAGTGTAGGCCATTGTGTGTCGGTGGGAACGGATAACAAAATGTACAAAACTGCATGCACACGGGGACTGTATATAAAAAGAAGCACCTGAATGCTTATTCCATGATCATTTAAATAAAAACAAACTCCCAGTCTGTTTGTCTGTGTGTCAGTTTTGCCTGTCTGTCTGTCTGTCTGTCTGTCTGTCTGTCTGTCTGTCTGTCTCTCTCTCTCTCTCTACTCTCTCCTCCTCTCTCTCTCTCTCTCTCTCTCCTCTCTCTCTCTCTCTCTCTCTCTCTGTCAAACTACTTTTTTCCCTCTCTTCATCAACCAGTTTGCTGTAATTTTGTTTATTGCCCCTAATAACGACAGGTATAAAGTTAGAAATAGAGGCGCAGCTGAAGACAGTTAACAATATTTAAATATAATCAATGTACGTATCTGTAACTTATCAAGAGGACATGCGGGCTGCTTATTTTATTATTGTAAAGCTTATGACGATAACAATAGGTATCCTTTTGAAATAGTAAGAATTGTAAAAATTATCTTCAACGTGAACAGTCTGCAAATATATTTGGATTCAATCAATGGAAGTAATGTATTTAAAAATCATGCTTATTGAAGAATGATGGTCTGCTTAAAATTGTTTTGTATCACACAATGTCAATTGTTTTGTATAACAATGTCAGTCATTGCTGTTTTCTTACATGTTTTACTACACTGTCACAGTCAATTGGAAGTGAATGAGTGAGATGAGTTTGTTTTGATGCACATTTGATGACACATTTTTGGCTACGTATGGAAACATAACTTGTGTTATGATTTTTTTTCTTTTTTCCCTCCTACTTGTGTATTGTGGCCCAGTGGCCGATGTACATTAAACAAGTTCCGAGTTCCGAGTTCTCTCTCTCTGTCCCTCCTCCCCCCCCCCCCCCCCTCTCTCTCTCTCACACATATCCTTTTCTTTTTAAACACATGTTTTATTAGTGTAGTCCTGCGTTTTGGTTAATAAAATAGTACCTCTGTTTCTTTACCTTTGTTGTTATTGTTTATTATTGTTGTTACTTGCTTTAATTGTTATTGATTGATTCTTTTTTGTGCGGTTCATCTGTCTTTGATCTTTATCACTCTCTCTCACTTGTTTCTTTTGCCTGTTGCTTTTTTATCACTTTATTGTACTTTCTTTTTGCTTTTGTTCTAGATGTTCTTCGTTTCTTTCTGTTTTCTTCGTCTTCCCGTCTGTCTGCTTACATTACTGGGTTACTTTTTTTTTTCTTTTTCGTTGTTCATATCATGTTACATTTCTCTGTCTGTCTGTCGATCTGTCTGTATGTGTGTCTGTTTGTTTGTCTGTCTCTCTGTCTGTCTGTCTATCTGTCCGTATGTCTTTCACTCCCCTGTCTGTTTGTCTCTTTCCCCTCTCTTTCCCTCTCTCTGTCCACCTCTCTTTCTCCCTCGCTTTCCCTCTCTTTTTCCATCTCTCTTTCTCCCTCTTTTCCCTCTCTCTTTATATCTCTCTTTCTGTCTCTTTTTCCCCTCTCACTTTCCATCTCTCTTTCTCCCCTCTCTTTCCCTCTTTCCCCTATCTTTCCATCTATCTTTCTCCCTCTATTTCCCTCTCTCTTTCCATCTCTTTCTCCCTCTCTTTCCCTCTATCTTTCCATCTCTCTTCCATCTCTCTTCCTCCCCCCCCTCTCTCTCTCTCTCGCCCTTTCTCTCTCTCTGTTTTAGGCGTCTTTTGCAGAGGATATATCACTTTTGTTTCTTTTCTTTAGGTTATTTATTTTCAAATGTTGTTGTGGCTTTGTTTATTTGCGTTTTTCCACCTTTAGCTTTTAATGTTTTCCATCTCATTGTTTTTTGTTTGTTGGCTTTTGTTACTTGACTGTCCTTTGTTGTATGTGTTCATTATTGTTTTTAGTGTGTGTTTCCTTCTTTCTATTTTTCTGTCTTTGTTTTCTCTTCCTATCTATTTGCGTTTGTTTTTTGGTTTGAGTCTTTGTTTTAGTTTTTTCTTTTATTTATGTTGCTTATTCTGTCGTCTCTATGTCTCCTTCTTTCCTTTCTCCACTCTCCACCCTCTCCTCTCTACACACACCACACAAATTTTATTACAACAAAGAGAGAGAGAGACAACAGACCGATGAACAACAAACAGACAAACATACAGACAGATAACAGAAACAGAGATACAATAATACATACATACAACATAAAACATACAACAACATACATACAACATACATACATCATACATACATACATACTGCAACATACATGCATAACATAAATACATACATACATAAATCATCTCAACATACATACATACAACACATACATACATCCTCGTCCCTGTGTCCTGTCCTGTCTTCCCCTCTCTCCATCCTCTGTCTCTTGTCTCGTCTCTCTTCTCTGTCTGTCTGTTGTCTCCCCCTCTCTCTTCTCTTTTTTCTATCTCTCTCTCTTCTCTCTGTCTTTTTCCCTGTGATTTTTAGTGTTCAAATCTTTTTTTTCCTCAGGATAATTGGTTCGTTTTAGTTTCTCCTTCTTTCCCTTTTTGTTTTCAGTTGTATTGCGTTGTTTAAATTTTTGTTTGCCCGATTTTCTTTTTCTTCTTTTCTTTGTTGTTTTCAAACTTACAAAATTTTTGTTTGTTTTTGTTGTGTTTTTTATCGTTGCATGCTCTCATTGTTTCTCTCTTTGTTTTTGTTGTTTGTTGTGCTTTCTTTCCTTGTGCTGTCTCGTTTTTGGTTTTAAAACTGTTTTTGGTTTCTTTTGTTTTTGTTATTTACTCCCCCCCCCCCTCTCTCTCTCATCTCTCCTCTCTCCCCTCTCTCCTCTCTCTCTCCTCCTCTCTCTCTCTCTCTCCCTCTCTCCCTCTCTCTTTTCCCCTCTCTTTTCTCTCTATCTCTCTCTGTGTCTCTGGGCTCTATCTCTCTCTGTGTCTCCCCTCCCGTCTCTCCCCCCCCCCTCCTCCTCCCCTCTCTCTCTCATCTTTTTATAAATAAAATATATATAATATATATATATAAATAATAAAAAAAAACAAAAAGAGAGCAGAGGATGTTATATATCATCTATTTGTTTCTCTTTCTCTGTCTTCTCCTGACTCTTTCTCCCTCTTCTATCTCTCTCTCTCTCTCTTTTCTCTCTCTCTCTTTTCCCCCTCTCTATCTCTTTTTCTCTTTTCTTCTCTCTCGGGGCCCCTCGTCTCTCCCCCCCTTCTTTCCTTCTAGATATATATTTTTTTTTATATTATTAAAGGGGGAGGGAGAGGAGGGGGGGGAGAGATAAACGGACCAAGATATTTTTTATATATCTATTTTCTGTGTTTTTTTTCCTGTTCTCTCGACTTTTTTTTCTTTTTTCAATTCCTCCCTATTCTTTCTCCCTTTCCCCCATCTCCCCCCTCTCTAAAACCCTCCTTTTGCTTTTTTTCCAGATAAAGGGTAGGAAAAATTTTTTGGGGATTGGCTGTGGAAAAAGGGGTTACTTGCCGGGCCCCCGCTCCCCCCCCTTTTAGGGGGCTCTCTGGTTTTCTCTTCTCTTTCTCTCCCGTCTCACCCCCCCTCACCCCCTTTTTTTTTTTTTTTTTTCTTTTTGGGGGGGTTTTGGCTTCTGTCTTTTTTTAAATCCGCCCCCTTTGGTATGGGTTTTTTTTTGGGGTTTTTATAAAAATTCCCTTTTAAAAAAATTTTTCTGTAAATTTTTTTTTCCCCCCCAAATTTTTTCCCCGGGGTTAAAAATTTTTTCCTTTTGGGGGAAAAAGTGTAAGGGCCCCTTATTTAAAAGTTTTTTTTATTTTAATATCAATTAAATGGTTTTTTTTTTTTTTTTCGGGTTTTTTTTTGTTCTTTGTTTTTGGGGGTTTTCTTTTGGGGCCCCCCTTCCCTTTCCTACCTATCCCCATTTACCTTTTTCCCCCCTTTTTTTCCCCCAAAAACCCCCCTTTCGAAATTTAGCCCTTTTCCTTTTTTTATTTTTTTTCCCCTTTTTTTTCTTTTTTCATTTTTTCTGCTTTTCATTTACCCCTTTTCCTTTTCGCTTTTTTTTCTTTTCCTTTTTGTTTGTTCCTTCTTTTGGCTTTAAGTTTTCACTTGTCTTTTTTTTTTGGTTTTTTTTCCTTTTTCCCCTTTTTTGGCTAATCGGGTTTTTTTCCTCTTTTGGCTTTTTTTTTTTTTTTCCTTTTTTCTTTTTTTTTTTTTTTTTTTTCCCTTTATTTTTTTTTTTTTTTTTTCCCCCCTTTCTTCTTTTTTTTTTTTGTGTTTTTTCATTTTTCTTGGATTTTTTTTTTTTTAAAATTTTTTTGGGGGGGTTTTAATTAAAAAAAAATTTTTTTTATCCCTTGGGGGATTTTTTTGTTTCCCTTTTCCTTTTTTTTTTTTTTTTTTGTTTTTATTAATTGTTTTTTTTTCTTCCTTTCGTTGTCTTTTTTTCCCCCCTTTTTTTTTTTAAAAATTTTCCCCTTTTTTATCTTTTTTTCCTTTTTCTTTTTCCCCTTTTTTTTTCTTCTTTGTTTCTTTTTATCCTGCGTTTTTCCCCCCCCTACCCTTTTTTTTCTTTTTTTCCTCCCTTTTTTTTTTTTTTTTTTTTTTTTTTTATCCTTTTTTTTTTTTTTTTTTCTTTGTTCTCTTTTTTTCGTTCTTTTCTTTTCTCCTTCTTTTTTCTTTTTTTTTTTTTTTTTTTTTTTTTTTTTTTTTTTTTTTTTTTTTTATGTCTTTTTACATCCTCCCCTTTTTAGGGTTTTTTTAAATTTGAAACTTTCCCACCCACACAATGGGCCTATTTTAAAAAAGCGGAACAGATTTTAAAAAGCATAAGGGTGTTTTTTCTTTTGAAAATGAGACCATTTAAAAAAAATTTTTAATATAAATTATCAACTCTTTTTGATAGATTTTCTGGTATAATGAATCATCCTCTTTATACGCGCCATAGTGACATTCACCCACATACATAACTAGCAAATGTACAGGAAATTTTTAGACTTTTTTTGGGGGTAGATCGTATAACAAAATTTTAAACACAAAAGGGCTAAAACAAACCCTGGGGTAAACCCATTGGATGACCTAGAGGTGAATATGTTTTCCCTACTCTCACTTTATATTTCTGTTACATAAAAAGCTTTTGATAAAATTTAAAAAAACACCCAAAATCCAGGTCTTAAATTTACAGAATTTTGCACCAACTTATCGGGGCTTTTCTGACACAAAAAATTTTGAAAGTATGTTTTTTTTTCTTGCAAATTTTTTGTTTACTTTTTTTGTAGTTTAACTAGTTTATAAATTGCAGATCCCCCTTTTTTAAAGCCTGCGAAAAAAGGAAACTCCCTTATTTTTCACAAAAATTTAAAAAAAAATCCTTCTTAGAAGATTCGCCCATTAGTTTAAACCTGTGTTAAAAAGTCAGCGCTATGGGTTTAACAATTTTTGTCTTTTTTTGGTTTTCCCTTTTGTTATGAATGGGAACAATGGGCCCTCTTCCATTTTACGGGCAAAACCCTTTTCAGTCCAACATTTTTGGAAAAGTTTATGTAAAGAAAAATGAATTTTCGGGTAAATGTTTAAGCATATCTTGGGATATGGCTCTAATCCAAACAAAGTTCTTTTATTAGGAAAGAATGTAATACATCTTTTACTTCATTATTTTTTGGGGCATTGTGCATTGGGTTTATTAGAAAGTGGGTCTTCAAAAACTTTTTTGTTCCCCTTCAGATTTTCTGTACTTACTGTTTTTAAGTGAAGACCTTCAATACCATGGATTCTGAAAAAAATATCTCAAAAGCCTCACCCTTTTTTCTGCATTGATGGAAATTCGTTTTTTTTTTAGCTTAATCGGACAAGTTGGAAAGTCAAAAACCTTTTCCCATTTCATAAAATTTTTTTTCCACACTATTTTTAGATCGATATTTGAATGCACGGAACAAAAGACGACCAAATTTCTTTTTTGGGCCTGAGCTATGACCAGTTCTAAAATTTTTTTTGCCTGTTTCTGTTTTCGTGGTTTTCTGAGTCTTATTTTTAATTTTTTTAAAACTTTTAAAATCTTTTTTGGTCACGCTTCTTCCAAGCAGTGTCCCCAAACATTCCTAACTTTTTTTTGATTTAAGTGTTTTTAATGAGGGGAATTTGGTGCGCACTTGAATAATGGCTTTGTAAAATGAATAAAATTGGCAAATTATCAAACTAAGTTGTTTGTATTGTGGGGCCAGAAAAGGTATTTTTAAACTTCTCCCAATCGCCTCTTAATTTTAAAATTTTTGGGGAATTATGTCTTTTTCAGTGTCACGAGGTTTGGCTTTCTTTAAATTTATTTACAATATTAGGTGATCACTCCCAAGTACTTCACTTGTTACCCATTACATTCTGGAGAAAGACAGAAGAATCAAAGACAAATCTAATGCTGATGCCTGTGAGTACAAATGTCGGGTATTCTGGGGATACTACCACATTTATAGGCCCCGGCAAGAGTCATTATGTTTTCAAAAAAACGTTTGCAGAAAGGGAATATTTCCCTTTTCCCCCCCAAAAAAAGGCGCGGGGCATTAAAATCTCCTCCTACCAGCCACTTGATTATTTGTAGTGAAGCAGCCACTCTGATTAAGTCTTAGTCCCTTCGGTAAATAAACCGTACGAATTCATGACTAAATCATTGTAAACTTTACACGTGCACACATGAATATAATCTGAATGTTATAGGATTGGTGAACAACATACATTATAATCACTCCTTCTTGTATTTTAAATTGCTGTGTTGATTTTATCAACACATCTACATTTCATGACAGGCGGTTTAAAAGAAACCCCTGAAGTTAGGTAGTTTAAAATTTTTTACATTCGGGGACTGAAACATAAAAACTTGATACCTGTTATTTGAAAATTTTGAATTAAATTGGCGATTAGGGGAAACTATCTAGCATTCCACTGCATGATCTTAAGCATTTGTGATTTTTCGAGGCATTAACATTTTTTTAAACAAAAATCCAATCAACCTATAGATAAGTAAAAATGAATAATTTGGTATTGAATTAAAAGAGTGCAAAAAACAAAAAATACAAGGTAAACTATTCCCAAATTTAAAAACACAACACAAAGAGGAGAACAAAATAAAAAAAAAAAAATAACTAAAACAAGCAACAAAAACTTCCAATGGGTTGAAACACTGCTAGAGCGAGTTACAGTGTCTTTTTTCTGTACGCAGCTGGTGCAAAGCTTTCCCCCTAAAAAAATGTCCCCATTCCAATGATTGTTCAAAAACGGACATTATTCTCCCGGGGTATGTTCCTCCCCCCTGGGGCTTCCTGCGGGAAAGAGGTTTCCCGGCTGTAGGCTGGCTGTTGCGGCGGTCTTAAAAGGGCTAGGGTGGGGCTGGTACTGTTCATGCGATGAAACCTATTCGGGGTTTCCTTTTCGGTTTTTCCCCCCAAAACAAGGCTGAACGGCCTGCCAATGTTTCTTGCCAGAAACTTAAACCCCTGAACGTTTAGGATGAAATAAATTTTTAAAAAGATAGAGTTACAATTTTTCATGTGAGACAAAGCACATTGCTTTGTTTATATAATTGGAACATGTCTTTGCATTGTAAAGTTCTTTTTTCATCTGAAGCTGGGATTTTCACGGGGGAAAACTTTGCTTATCAAAACTTTCGAGGGAAAATAGCCAAAACTTGTTTTACTTTTTAAAAAACCAGTTTTTCTAGCTCTTGGGTCTGTTTTTTCAGACATTTTACCCCAAAAAATAAACACACGCAGGGTTTATTAATACAGGGGCACCCCAAAATAAAGGGGAATGTCACGATTTGAAGTTTTTTCTTTCTCCACTCTGAACCCATAAGACTTTCCTAGACTTTTTGCCTTTAAACCCCCGTTTAAACGGAGGCAAAAGGGAGACAGAGGGAAGAGCAGAATTTCTTCGCCCACTGGTTTAAACGTCAGATTTTTTCGGCAAGTCAGGCGCCCTGTCAGGTCGGTTCTTCTTTTTAGGCCAGTGTTTTTGTGGACACACTGACCTCTTTGGGCCTACAGGCCGAGGTTGCTTGGGCCTAGGGGGATTGGGAGCCCGTTGCTGTTAAAGGGCTTCTCAAGGGGGCAGGGGGGTGAGGGGAGCAATAAAAAAGGGTTCTTTTGGGGTTCCTTTCGGGCCCTGCCGGGTTTTCCCTTGTGGAGCCCAGCTTTGTCAACCGATGCAGCTATATTGCGTCTGGGGGGAAAACGGCTTTTCAAGATGATTTTTTTAAACCCATTGGAAATGTTTTTGTTTTTTAATTGAAGGGTGTTTTTTACGAGGAGATGTTGGTGACTGGTAAAGTTTTGAAGGAAAAGATTTTTTGGAATTAATTTTTTAAAATTTTTGGGGGGGTTTTTAAAGGGTTTGAGGTGGGTTGAGGTAGATGGGGTTTGTTTGTATTTGTTGATTGAAGGTTTTTAGGGGTTTTTTTGATGGATAGTAATTTTTGGGTGTGGTTTGGGTGAGTATGGGGGGGTTTTGTAAAAAAAAATTATTTTTTTAGGAAAAAAATTTTGTTTTGTTTTTTTTTTGGGTATAAAAAATAAGATCAAAAATCGACAATCAAAAAAAGATATCAAAAAAAAATTTTAACATTTTGAAAACAAAAAATTCGGTTTTTTTTTTTATACATCCGTGTGCTGTGTGTGGTGTTTTGGGGTTTGTGTTTTTGGGGGTGTGTGTGTGTGTTTTGGTGTTGGTTTGGTCAATTCAATTTCTACCGTTCCTTTTTTTGGGGAGGGATTTTCGGTACTATTTTTTTGTTTCTTTTTTTTCAATTCCCACTTCATATTAATTTTCCAAAACTAAAACTTTCCAAATGAAAAAGAAGATCTCACCACGGGGGAAGACCTTTTTACTTTATTTTTTTCGATTAAAAATTATTTCTTTCTCTCTTTTTCCCCGTTCTATTTTTTCACTTTCTATTTTTATTTTGGGGGTTTTTGCTTTTTCCTCTTTTTTCCCTTCCCTTTTTATTTGCATTTTTTTTAATTACTTTTTTTGTCTTCACAATCTTTTTCTTCCCCCTTTTTGCATCATTTTTTTCCCTTTTTGTTTTTTTGTGTTCCTAAGACTATTTTATCGCTTTTTTAGTCATAAAAAAAACCCTTGCTTTGTTTGCTGATTCGTGTTTCTTCTTTTCGTTTTTACCTTATTCTTTCATTTAAGTAAAACCCTTGTTTTTTTTCGTTTTTTTGTGTGTGTGTGTGGGTGTGGGGTGGTGTTTGGTGGTGTGTGTGGTGTGTGTGTGTGTGGGTGTGTCTGGTGTGGCGTCATGTGTATGTGTGTGCGAATAAAATGTTACGTTATGCAAACTTATTCGGGGGGAAAGAAATAACAACAGATAGTAGATAATAATAATAGATAGATAGAAAATAAAAGATAGATAGATAGATAGGGAGGTAGGTAGGGGGTAGGGAGGGAAAAGTTTTAAAAGATAGAGAGAAAAAGGGGAGAGGAGGGGGGGAGAGAGAGGGGGGTGGAGGGAAACGATTGGGGGAAAGAAAACACGTCTATCCCTTTTATGCGTATTTTTTTTGTTATATTTTCTTTTACTTCCCCCCCCCCCACCCTCCCCTTTTTCTGTTGTTCCCTCCATTTTTTTTTTTTTTTTTGTTGTTGTTTTCTTTTTTTTTTCTTGTTTGGGTTTTACCCTTTGGCTTTTCAGACATTCGTTTTTTTATTTTTTTTGGGGGGATTCTTTTTTTCTTTCTCTCTTTCTTGTTTTCTCTGGCGATTTTTTTTCTTCGTTTTTTTATCTTGTTTCGTTTACTCTGTTTTTTGTTTTTAACTTTTTGTTCCGTTTTTTTCTTTCCCCCCTTTTTTTGTCCCTTTTTTCGTTTTTTTCTTTTTTTTCCCCCTTGCTTTCTTTCTATCCCTTCTTTTCCCATCTTTTTTATCTTTTTATCCCTTTCAATTAAACCATTTGGGTTTTTTGTTTTTTGTTTCTTTTTTTTCCCTGGTCGCTCCCTTCATTTTTTGGGGGGTTTCTTTTTTTATAGCATTTTTTAAATGAAAAACACGGTCATTTTTTGAGGGGGAGGGGGGAGGAAGGGGGGGGGAAAGGGAGGAGGGAGGGGCGTTTAGGGTTTTTTCTTTAAAACTGCAACTTTATTTCTTTCCATTCTGGCCCTTTTCTTTTGCTTTCTTCCTTTGTTTTTTTGAATTTCTTTCGTTTTTTTTTTAAAAATTTTGTTCTTTAAAGCCCTGTTTTACTCTTTTTTTTCTTTTTCATATTTTCTCAATTTTAAGTGTAATAATTTTCTTTTGTATTATTTTTTGGGTTTTTTTTTTTATCATTTTTTTTGGGTTTTTTGTCTTTTTTATGTAATCTTGTCATTTTTTGGGGGGTTTTTAATCCCATTCTTTTTTTTGAAACTTTTTTTTTCTTTCATTATTTTTTTTCCTTTTTTTACCTCTCTTTTTCTATTCTTGCTCTTTGTGGTTTTGATCATGGTTTTTTTTCACATTGTGGACCTGACTCATCCATGAATCAGCTTAAAAAAAAAGAAAGGGAAAAAAGAGCCCCAAAGGAATGGGGCGGGAAAAAAGAAAGAAGAAAAGAAAATCGAACGACCAATAAACAAGTAGAAAAAAAACATAGAATGGTTAGTAATCCCTTCAAGGTCACTTAATAATTTTTTTACTATTAGTATAAAATTACATAAAATACATAGTGACAGTTCATAGCAATAATTTATGATTTAAAATTATTATAGTATTATAATACATACGGGTCTGTGGTCTAGATGTAAGGACCTCAGAGAAAAATCAGAAAGCGGGTTTGTCCCGTTTTTGCCCCCAAAATTTTTCCCGGTAATTTTCTCACCTTCAGCGGGGCCTAGACTACGGGCAATGAGATGATAGCTTACACGCTTAAAAAATAAACGAAACTTTAAAAAAACTTGAAATTAGGCAAAACTTTAGCAACACTTAAAAAATGAGACGAAACTTTAGAACACCAAAAAAACAGACGAAACTTTAGCACACTTTTAAAAAAAAACGATAACTTTAGCACACTTAAAAAAGAGCAAAACTTAGCACACTTTAAAAAAGAGCAAAACTTTAGCACACTTTAAAAATAGGCAATAACTAAGCACCTCAAAAAAAAGAGACGATAACTTTACACACTAAAAAATGAGACATAACTTTAGCACACTTGAAAACAGGGAATAACTTAACCCCATTAAAAATGAGACGAAACTTACAACACTTAAAAGAAACCCACGGGAGCAAGAGAGCTGTCCCCCCGGCAGGATTCTTTGATAAACAAAAAAATATGGGGGAAAATAACACCCTCATAATATGCAAATAAATTTTTTTTTGTAATGGGTAGCGCTGCTCTAGTGGTAAAACCTTGACCCTAGTGAGAGCAGCTCGAATTTCACACAGAGAAATCTGTCACAACTGAAAGTGGTATTCAGTTTAATTCAGTCTGGATTTTGAATAGTTTTCTTTTTTTGTTTCTTGCCCTTTTATTTTCATTTTCGGGGTTTTCTTTTTTTGTTTCACACTTTGATATTTATTTTATCTTGTTTTCCTCCCTTAAAATTTTTCAATCATTTTTGTTATCCCCGGTGGTTTTTTGTGTTGTGCGTTTGTTTGCTTGTTTCTGTCTTTGCAATCTGTCATTTTTTGTATGTCTTTCTTTTGTTCGTTTTCTCTCTCTTTCTCTCTCTTTTCCCTTTGGTTTCTGTTTCCTTTTTTTGTTTTGGTTTTTGCATTTTTTCCTGTCGACTTTGTCTTTTTTTTTCTTTTTTTTCCCTTACATTTTTTCTCTTCTTTTCTATAGTTGTGGCTGTTTTTATTTGTGGCTTCGCTGGAACTTTTGTCTGGTTTTTTTTGTTGTTTTATACTTTCAACATTTTTTCTTGAAAAGAATGATCAGTCATTAGCTTTTTTCTCTCCTGTCTTTCCTTCTTTGTTTTCATTCTTTCTCTGTCTCACTCTCCTTACTCTTGTTCTTCTTTCTTTCCAGTTAAAACAAAATTGCCAGTTTCTTTGTGTATGTTTTCCAGTCTTCTTTCTTTCTTTGTCTGACTGTTAGATAATTTCCTTTCCTTTTCTCATCCCTTTCCATTTCATTTTTTCCCTTGTTCTTAATTTCAGTGTATTTGTTTGGGTTTTTAAAAAAATAAATATTCTTCATTTATACATTTATTTATGTCATTTATGTATTCCATCTTTCTTTCTTTCTTTCTTTCTTTTCTTCCTTCCTTCTCTCTTTCTTTCTTTCTTCCTTCCTTCCTTCCTTCCTTCCTTCCTTCCTTCCTTCCTTCTTTCTTTCTTTCTTCTTTCTTTCTTCTCTCTTTCTTTCTCTCTCTCTTTCTTTCTTTTTCTTTCTTTCTCTCTTTCTTTCTTATTTTTCTTGCGTGTGCGAACGCATGCAGAACATCTTGCGCACATGTTAAATCCTGTACCGCTTTTCGAAAGAGTAGGCCATTGTGTGCCGGTGGGAACAGATGACAAATTTATAAAACCGCATACACACGGGGACTGGATGTAGAAAAGCACATGAGTGCTTATTCAATTGTCCTTGGTATTATTAAAAAAAGAAGTCATCTAAGCGCTTTGATTTGCTGCTTTACAAGATTCAGCGCTATATAAATTCCATACATTATTATTATTATTATTATTATTATTATTATCATTATCATTATTATTATTATTATTATTATTATTTTAAATCCTTTCATTTTCCACTACAATTTGTTGTTGTTGCTCTATCTGTCTGTATATCTATCTATCTACCTTCCTATCTGTCTATCTATCTATCTATTTATCTATCTATCTATCTATCTATCTATCTATCTACCTTGCTGTCTATCTATCTATCTATCTATCTATCTATCAACCTACCTAGCTGTGTCTATAATATCTATCTACTTTCCTATCTGTCTATTTATCTACCTATCTATCTATCTACCTATCTATCTATCTAGCTATCTAGCTAGCTAGCTATCTACCTAGCTGTCTATCTATCTATCTATCTATCTACCTACCTAGCTGTCTATCTATCTATCTACCTATCTACCTACCTACCTACCTAGCTGTCTATCTATCTATCTATCTATCAGGGAAGAGAACAATAAAATGAAGGTGATAAAGGGAAGAAGAAAGAACAGAAACTCACATTTGAATTTAAGATAAAAGAGGTAAAGAGAGACCAGAATGGAAACTTTGTAATAGTTTTATTTAGATTTATGGAACAGGATCTGCTTCTTGTTAATATTTATGGACCTAACAGAGACACGCCTGAATTTTATTCACACTTAAAAGATGTAGTTAAACGCTTTAAAACACGTAATATTATCTGTGTTGGTAATTGGAACCTTGTCTTAGATCCCTCCCTTGATTATGATAATTATAAACATATCAACAACCCTAAAGCTCGAGAAAGTGTGCTAAATATGATTGAAGAATTACAGTTATCAGATATATGGAGGGAATACAACCCCAATTGTATAAGATTCACATGGAGAAAGACAAGTCCTTTAAAACAAAGCAGATTAGATTTTTTCCTTCTCTCTGAATACCTTATCTTTGCTGTGGAAGAGCCTGATATCCAATATGGATATCGATCAGATCATTCCATGATTAGTTTAAGTTTAAAATTTGGTAAACAAAAGAAGTGCAGGACGTACTGGAAATTTAACAACTCTCTCCTCAAGGATAGCATGTATACAAAAGAAATTAATGAAACTATTAACAATGTTATTGAAGAGTATGCTGCTGAGGACTATGAGAAAGAAAATCTAGAAGAATTATCTGAAACTAATCTAAAGTTAACAGTTCCTGAAAATGTGTTTTTAGATTTTCTGCTGATGAAGATTAGGACAAGGACAATAGCATATGCAACACAGAAAAAGAAAGAGAGAGAGCAAGAGGAACAAAAACTAGAAAATCAAATCAAAGAAGTAGAGAAAAAAGTAAACAAAACAGAGTTGGACATTCAGCAATTAAATGATTTCAGTAGTGAACTAACAGCCATTAGAGATGTTAAAATGAAAGGTGTTCTTCTTAGATCAAAAGCTAGATGGGTAGAAGAGGGAGAAAAGATCACAAAGTATTTTTGTAATTTAGAAAAAAGAAATTATATAAGTAAATATATGCCAAAGTTAGTTTCAAATGACAAGGAGCTATATGAATCTGAGGATATTCTTTTGGAAGTTAAAGAATTTTATGAAAACCTATATAAAGAACGAAAAGTAAAAGAATATGAGATTAAAGATCTAGTCTCAGAAGTTCCAAAGCTATCAAGCGAAGAAAAACAATTGCTTGAAGGTGAAATAACATTGGAGGAGGCTGGATGCGCTCTTAGAAATATGAAACATGGGAAAAGCCCAGGCTCTGATGGATTTACATCAGAATTCTTCAAGTTTTTTTGGAAACAACTTGGTTCTTTTGTAGTCAGAGCTTTAAATCGATCCTTTAGAGATGGGGAATTAACAAACACACAAAAAGAAGGACTAGTTACATGTATCCCTAAACATGACAAACCAAAAGAATTTATAAAAAATTGGAGGCCAATATCTTTACTTAATGTTATTTATAAAATAGGCTCATCCTGTATAGCTAATCGAATAAAAACAGTTCTTCCCAAACTCATCAATGAAGATCAGACAGGATTTTTGCCTAACAGATATATAGGAGATAATATAAGATTGTTGTATGATCTGATTAATTACCTAAAAATGAAAAACCTTCCAGGTATGTTAATTTCCATTGATTTTGAAAAGGCTTTTGATTCATTAAGTTGGCAGTTCATTTCAAAGGTATTTAAAGCATTTGGATTTGGAAAAGATATACTTCGTTGGATTTCAACCTTCTACAGAAATATTAAGTCTACAGTTATAGTTAATGGACAGTGCTCCTCCTGGTTTAATATCCACAGAGGATGCAGACAGGGTGACCCTATATCTCCATATTTATTTATTCTCTCAGCAGAAATTCTAGCAACTATGATAAGAGAAAACCGAAACATCAAAGGTATTTATATTAATGACACAGAATACAAGTTGTCACAGTTCGCTGATGACACACAGCTAATAAATAAAGGTGACAGCATATCATTTGAACAGTCCATGAAAACTTTAGATTTATTTGGAAAAGTGACTGGACTGTTTATTAATATAGAGAAAACTAAAGTAATATGGCTTGGGAGCAAAACATTTTCTGATGTAAGGTATATGACCCATTTAAGGTTAGACTGGAACCCAAAACAGTTTAAGATACTCGGAATATGGTTTACACCAGACTTGTCACAATGTGAAAAACTAAACTATGATAACAAAATTACAGAAATAAGATCTCTATTCAACATCTGGATAAAAAGGAATATTACACCTATTGGTAGAGTGGCAGTGCTAAAATCTTTAATTCTTTCCAAACTGATATATCTCTGGATACTGTTACCTAATCCACCAAATGATTATATAAATATACTTCAGAAGCTATGTTTTAAGTTTGTGTGGAAAAATAAGCAAGATAGAATCTCGAGAAAAACCACAATCAAACATATAAAGCATGGAGGATTGGGAATACCATCTCTAAAACAGTATATAATGGGGTTAAAACTTATATGGATAAGAAAACTTAAACTCAGGATTCATAAGTGGAGTTCTATCATTGAAGAGATTTGCCCTGTTGTCAAAGATCTGGACAAATATAGCTACTGTATACCAATTAGGGAAAGAAGTTCAAATGCATTCTGGATTGATACATTTCATGCATACAAAATGTTTAGCAGGAAAGTTCAACTTGTTGATTCTGAAAATCTTTTGACAGAAAACATATTTTACAACGAGAATGTTAAAGTTGGTGGAAACTTCTTTCAAGTGAAAGAATGGATAGACAACGATATATATCGCATTGCAGATCTAGTTGACGAAAGTGGAAATTTTTTGACATATGAACAATTTAAGAAGAAATATAATATCAAGACAAATTTTATTACATATTTAGGCTGTGTTCAAGGGATTAAAAGTATATCAGCAAAACGGACATCAATATAAATGATAATAGATCAAATAACCTTCAAAAGGCTTTGGGTTTTATTCTGACAATTAAAAAGGGAACACGCCCTTATTATGACATTCTGGTTGCAGATAACAAACAGCCAAAGTGTTGCGATAAATGGAACAATACAATATCAGGTGATCTCAACTGGAGAAATATTTTTGACAAAGTACATAAAATAAAACAAATTAAAATGAAGTGGTTCCAGATAAGACTGATCCACAAAATTCTAGCAACAAATAATATTCTGGAAAAAATGAAAATTGTTGAAAGCAACAAATGCACATTCTGTAAGTTTGAGAAAGAAACTGTTGATCATCTATTCTATGCTTGCAGCAAAACTTCTCATTTTTGGAATGAATTACAAAGCTTTCTTCAGGAAAATTGTACCAATACACATGATCTAGTGCTGTCAAAGGAACAGATTTTGTTTGGATTTTATTCTCGATCAAAGAGTGATGAAATACTAGATGAAATATTAATCAATGCAAAATTTTTTTTTACAGATCTAGAGTACAAAAAACGGAACCTCTATTTGGGGTTTTTAGAAAATATCTGAAAAAACTATATCAAACTAAAGAGTGTATTGCTAAAACAAACATGACTTATAGTGTTTTTGCAGGTAAATGGCAATATTACAAGCAACAAATTGATGATGACTAGATACTTTCTGAAGAAACTGTTTTTGATAGCATTTATTTGTTGATATACTCAAAAATGCGATCTGTGTACTAAACCATTTCCATGTTCTTTTTTCTGTACAGTTTGTTAGGTTGTATTTAACTTATTTGAAATGTCATATTCATAATCTGAATATATTGCAAACTCTTATATATACTTGCTTATAACATATATGTACATTTGTTCTATGTTATGAAAACAAATTATCTAAAAATCATTTGTAAAAACAACAACTCATCTTTAAAAAAAAAATGTAAAAAAGAAGAAAATCTCGATTACCAAAAGTAAATTTAGAAACAGTTTGTCCGTAACAATTATGCGAATCTTTGAGTCCTATGGATTTGACCAATGTCACTTTAACATTTTACAGTGGATCGCAACAAGTGTCTTCACATAATTATTGCAGTGTATTGTATTGATCATGACAAGTGCCAATTTTTTACATAATTATTGCAGTGTATTGTTTTGATCATGACAAGTGTCACTTTTCGCATAATTATTGTATTGATCATGACAAGTGTCATTTTTCACATAATTATTGCGATGTATTGTATTGATCATGACAAGTGTCACTTTTCGCATAATTATTGTATTGATCATGACAAGTGTCATTTTTCACATAATTATTGCGATGTATTGTATTGATCATGACAAGTGTCATTTTTCACATAATTATTGCGGTGTATTGTATTGATTAAAATTAAAATAAAAGAATTTTAAAAAAAAAAAAAAAAAAAAAAAACTCACAGGGTCAAGTGCAACTTTTAAGGGATAGAAGGATATTTTAAAAAGTGTTTTTCCTCTGTTTTCTTTTGTTAGTGTTTTTACTTTATTTCTTTCTATATTTTATTATTGTCATTTACTCCTCTTTTTATATTGTATTTAATTGTTCTGTTGTTTTCTTGATCTTTTGTCCCTAATTTTTATTCGTTCTTTACTTTGTTTTGTCCTTTCACTTTTTTTTTTTTTTTTTTTAACTTTCTTCTATTTGTTTTTCGTTGTTCATTTTTGTGTCAGAATGTTTTTTCTTTTCTTTTTCTGTGTCGTTTGTGTTCTTTGTTTGCTCTTGTGTATTTCCCTTCTTTGATTATTTTTTTAAAACTTTTGTTTCAGGTAGTGTTCTTAGGGTTTTTTTTTACACTATCACTTGTATTTGTTCTTTCCTATTTAAAATGTCTTTTAGTGACAGGCACAATCAATCATCTGATTTGTGTTGTTTGTTTTTTTTTCCATGTTCTTTCTATATACGCCTTTTGTTGTTTTTTAGTTTTCATTTTATTGTAGTCTTTTCTATCTCTTTATTCGTTTTTTGTTCTGATAATATTAAGGATTCTTAGACATTCTCCTCTCTCTCTCTCTCTCTCCCTCCTCTCTCTCTCTCTCTCTCTCTCTCTCTCTCTCTACTCTTCTTTCTTTCTTCTTCCTTGTTTTTTTTTTCTTTTCGTGGGTTATTTTTTTCCCTTTCTTCTACTCAAACCTCATTATCCCTTTTGGGGGTTAGTAGTTTCAATAGTTTTTTTCTTCAGTTCTGAATAGGTTTCTGTTTTTGTCATTTATTCATCATCTATATTTTAACACCTTTCATTTGTTTATGTTTTTTTCCTTCCCTCCTTTTTAAAGAAAAATCTGTTCGTTCATTTTACCCCCACATTGCTTTTTAACTGCTTTTGTCCCCTTTGCGTCTCTGAAATAATGTAATCCGTCATTGTGCACGTGACTCATGCAGTCTTTGGAGAGGGTCAATGGGGAGAAAGAGAGGAAACACAAATGAGAAAGAGGGAGCAAAGAAGAATAGAGAAACAGAAAGTGACAAGCGAACAATTTGAGAAAAAGAGGAGGGATAAAAATCGAGTTTCAGGGCTTTTCAAGCATTAGTTTTCTTTGCTTTTGATTTTATTCGCGGTTTTCTGTTTTGTTTTGTCCTTTCTGTTCTTTTTATTGAACCTTTTTAAATTTATTTCTTATTTTCTTTCCATTTGTGTTGTAACCTCTTCGGGTTCTGTTTCACTTTTTTCTGTTTTCTGTTTTTTTTCCTCCATCTTTTCTACGTTCTTTCTATTTTTGTCGTTTCTTTCCTGTTCTATTTTCTTCTGTTTGATTTTTCTTCCTTTTTTCTTTCGGTGTTGTTTTCCTTCCCTTCTTTATGCTTTTAATTTTCCCTCCTTTTTTTGGCTTTTGCTGATTTTGTTGCTAGTTTTTTTTTGTAGTCTCTGTTTATGCTGCCAATTTTTTTCTGTTGAAACAGTCCTTTGTGTGAAAAGCACGATCAATCACTTTTTTTTTTCACATGTCTTTCTTTCTGTCTTTTTCTTCTTTCTTTGTCTCTTTTTATGTTTCTCATGTTCTTTATTCCTTTATTTGTTTTTTTGTTTGTTGTTTCTTTCTGTCTGTCTGTCTGTCTTGTATTAGTAAGCACACTAAAAGAACACACGAACAAGAGAGTTGCTCCTGGCAAATATCTGTAGTAAAAAAAAACAACCACCCTAATAGGGAAATATTCATTGACACGTGAAAAAAGGTGCGCTGCTCTGTGGCGATGCGCCACCCCCCCTGGAAGCAGCCCACATTTCACGCAGAGAAATCAACCCGACTTAGAGTAGTATGAAACTTAAAACAACGAAAAAGACTCCAGGGAGAAAATCTCCTTGAACAGGTGTCCCAGTGGAGGCTTGAACTTAAGCCATCACATCTGGAGCGAAGGCTCTAACCACAGGGCTATGTCGCCCTCTCTTCTTCTCCCCCCCCCCCCCCTTTCTGTAAGGCAACAGGGAAGAGAAAAATGAAGTGAACAAGATAAAGGGAAGAAGAAGAAACAACCGAAACGCACAGGGTCAAGAGCAACTGTTTAAGAGAAAGAAGGATATTTTTAAAGTGTTTTTCTTGTTTTCTTTTGCTTGGGTTGTTGCGTTGCTCCTTTCTATATTTCAGTATTATCTTTTCTCCTGGTTTTTTTTTATAGTGTATTTAATTGCTCTGTTGTTTTTTTTGATCTTTTCTTCGTACATTTCGTTTTTGATTCTTTTCCTTGTTTCGTCCTTTCACTCCTTTTGCTCATTCTTGTTTGTTTTTGTTTTGTTTTGCTTTTACTTCCTTCTATTTGTTATTTCGTTGTTCATTTTTCTGTCTGATTTTTTTCTGTTCTTTTTCTGTGTCGTTTGTGTTCTTTGTTTGCTTGTACAATGTATTTCCTTTCTTTGATTTAAAAAAAAAAATGTTTCCAGGTAGAGTTCTTATGTTTCATACTGTCAGCTTGTATTTTGTTCTTTTCTATTTAAAATGTCTGTTCGTGACAGACACAATCAATCATGTGAGTTTCTTTTTTACCAGTTTTCTTTCTTATACACCTTTTTGTGTGCTTTGTTTTCATTTTATTGTAGTCTTTACTTTCTCTTTATTCGTTTTTGGTCTGATATATTAAGGATTCTTAGACTTCTTTTTCTCTCTGCCTCTATCTTCCTTTCCTTGTTATTTCTTTTCGTGGGTATTTTCTTTTGGTTTTTGTCTTTGCTCAAAACGTCATTATCCCATAGTGGTCTCAATATTTTTCTTTTTTCATTTATAAATACGTTTCTGTTTTTGTCATTTATTCAATCATCTATATTTTTACACTTTCATTTCTTTATGTTTCTTTCTTCCCTCTTTTTGAAAAAAAAATCTGTTCGTTCATTTTTCCCCACTTGCTTTTTTACTTTCCCCCCCTCTTTGCCTCTCTGAAATAATGTATTCCGGCACTGTGCACGTGATTCATGCAGTCTTGGAGAGGGTCCATGAGGAGAAAGAGAGGAATAAACAGAATGAGAAAGAGGGAGCAACGAAGAAAAAGAGAAACAGAGAGTAACAAGCGGAACAACTGAGAAAAAGAGAGAGAGAGCGAGAGAGAGAGAAAAGGAGAGAGATAAAAACGAGTTATCAGCGCTTTTTCAAGCATTAGTTGTTTTTTTTACTTTTGATTATATCCGTTAGGTTTTGTTTTGTTTTTGTTTTGTCCTTTCTGTTCTTTTTATTGAACCTCTTTTAATTTATTTCTTATTTTCTTTCCATTTGTGCTGTAACCCCTTCGGGGTTCTGTTTCACTTTTCTCTCTCTTTCTCTGTTTTTCCCCCATCTTGCACGTTCTTTCTATTTTTGTCATTTCTTTCCTGTTCTTTTTCTTTCTGTTTGAAATTTCATTCCAATTTTTCAGTGTTGTGTTTTCCTTTTCTTTCTGCTTTTAATGTTTTCCCGTTTTTCTTGGCTTTTGCTGATTTTATTGCTAGTTTTTTTGTAGTCTCTTTTTATTTTGTCAGATTTTTTTCCTGTTGAAACAATCTTTTGTGAAAAGCACGATCAATCACTTGTTTTTTCACATGTCTTTCTTTCTGTCTTTTTCTTCTTTCTTTGTCTCTTTCCATATTTGTTTTACGTTCTCTATTCCTTTCTTTCTTTCTTTCTTCCTTTTGTTCTCCATCTTACCCTCATTTTTCAGTTGTTTTTTCATTCTTATCTTTATTTTATCATTTCCTAGTCTGCTGTGTGTCTTCTATTTACTCACTTTCAAACAACTTTTTTTTCTCAAATTCTTTGTTCCTTTGTTCGTTCTTTCTTTCTTTCTCTCTCTCTCTTCCCTTTCATTATAATTATTGTCTTGCTGCTGTTTTCTTTCCTTCTCAGTCTAATATGGTCTTCGTTTTGTCTGCCTTTTGGTCATTTTAACCCTTTTTTTATAAAAAGTTCTCCTAATTCATTTCTCCTTGTTTCTTTCATTGTTTTTAATGATCGATTCGTTCGTTGGTTTCTCTTTCGTTTTCTCTTTTTCTTTGAACATCCATTACATGACTCTTTCCATTTCCCTCTATCAACACCGAAGTCGGAATACGGCTACCTACCTTAATGGTAGGCAAACTTGTCGACTAGGCAAAGCTCTCACCGCTGATGAACCTTTGAGCTCTAGTCAAGGAACGTGGAAACAGAGTCAAGTCAAGTCAAGTCAAAAACACTTTGATCATCCCATGAAGGGCAATTACAATACTGACAGGCAGATTGATACACATCAAATATATCAAAGACATAAAAGCTATATTTCATATTCGTTTTCAAATGACTTCAAATAAAATGTCACAAACACACACACACACACGCGCATGCGCACACACACACACACACACTAAAACACACAGCTCGCATGTGCACACACACACACAAACACACGCACGCACGCACACACATCAATTGTGAACACAATTTTAAACCCCCTGACTAGAAGACATAAAAACTTATTTTATACGCACGCATATACGCAGCTGGAGCATATGGGATGGAGGTGAGCTCGGAGAAAAGTAAAGTACTTGTGAACAGCACGAGCAATGCCACCGCTAAAATTTACATGAACGGCCAACAACTGGAGGAGGTAGACGCTTTTAAATACCTCGGCGCTACACTCACAAAGGACGGGCGATCGACGACAGAAATCAAAGTCAGAATAGCCATGGCAACATCTTCCATGACAAAACTCACCACCATATGGAAAAGTAAAGAGATCAGTTTCCCAATCAAACTAAAGCTCTACAAAGCCCTAATTCAGTCGATCCTGCTGTACGGAAGTGAAACCTGGACATTGACTGCTGAAACAGCAAAGCGAATCCAGTCATTCGAAACAAAATGCCATAGAAAACTACTGGGCATATCCTGGAGAGAACGAAAGACCAATGAATTGTCAAGAGTCAAATAACACGGCTGGCAGGTCCACAGGAACCCCTTCTCACCATCGTCAAGAAGAAAAAGCTGACATGGTCGGCCACGTCACCCGCCACAACACTCTGCCCAAAACAGTACTGCAGGGAACACTCGAAGGTGGCAGAAGGAGGGGAAGACAGAACAAGTCATGGATGGACAACATCAGAGAATGGACCAGGATGAATGACTCGGCACTACTGCGCAGAGCCGAGGACCGAGATGGATGGAGGAGGCTTACCACGGCATCGTCTTTCATGTCTCCCCCACGACCGCCAAGGTCACGGGTCTGATGATGATATACGCAGTACGTACACACGCACGTACGTATGTGTGCGGACACGCCCACGCACACCCACACCATACACCAATATATGAATTCAATGTTTTAAGATCGTTGACTAGAAGACAGACTTATTTTACACACCCACGCACCCACCCACCCACACATAATTATGTATTGACTACACTCATAACAATGACAATCAGGCAAGTAATTCAGAGAAATATAAAAACTAGGTAGTCAACATCATTGTGAATTCAGAATTCGAATGCTTACTGGCACACAGATTCGTTTGTTTCGCTTTGAGTCTGTGAAATAATGTATTCCATCGTACATTCGGGAACGAGGCTCGCTAAATCTTCGTAAAGGAAAGAGAGAAAGAAAGGAGAAAGGAGAGAGAAAGAAACGAACAAGAGAAGATAGAGGGAAGAGAGAGGAGAAAAGGATAATAACGAAATGAACAAATGAATGACTGACATAGCTGTTCATGTTGTTTTTTCCAGTTTGGGTTTTGTTGTTGTTGCTGTTGTTGCTTTTTTTTCTTCGCTTTTCCCCCCTCTTTTTTGTGTCTTTTTTCTCTTTTCTTCTTTGGTTTTTCTTGTCAGTTGTATGCACTCTGTCTGTGGTTTCCTTGTTCGTTCTTTCTTTCTTTTGTTTCCTCCTTTTTCTTTCTCTTTCTTCCTTTTTTTCCCCTCTCTGTCAGTCTGGCTGTGTGTCTAATTATTTCTTGCTTTCCCTTTTTTTTCCCTCGCCTTCTTTCTTTCTTTCTTCCTCTTTCTTCTACCGTCCTTCCTTCCTTCCTTTCTTTCTTTCTTTCTTTCCCTCTTTCCTCCTTCTTTTCTTTCTTTCTTTCTTTCTTTTTTTTTCCTTCCTTCCTTCCTTTCTTTCTTTTTTCTTTCCTTCCTTCTTTTCGTTCGTTTGTTCCTTTCTTCCTTCCTACCTTCTTTCTTTCTCTCCTTCTTTTCTTTCTTTCTTCCTTCCGTCCCTCCTTTTTTCTTTTTTTCCTTTCTTTCTTTTCCTTTCCTTCCTTCCTCCCTTCCTTCCTTTCTTTCTTTTCTCTTTTCTCTCTTCCTTCTTTCTTTCTCCTTTCTTCCTTCCTTCCTTCCTTCCTTCCTTTCTTTCTTTCTTACATCCTTTCCGTATTTTGATCTTTCCTCCTGTTTTTCTTTCGTTCTTCTCTTTCCTTTTTATTCTCGATGTAATTATTTTTAATTCGTTTTTCCGTCTCTTTAGGTTCTTTTTCTCTTGTTACAATGAAATTCCTTTTTGTGCTTCTTCTCTTTCTGATTTTGTTTTTCTCGATTTTCTTCCTTTTTTTTCTTCTTGTGGGGGAGTGAGGTGTGTGGGTGGGGGGGGGGGGGGGGGGGGGGTAGGGGTAGAGGGGGGTAGGCAGGCTGCTCTGACAGTTTCTGTTTGTTTGTTTGTATTTGTTTTTAACTATTTAAATATTCTTTTGTAAAAGACACGATCAATCATCTGATGTTTCTTCTGTTCGTGTTTTTTTCTTCCTTTTTTTTCATTTTTTCTTTCCTTTTGATTTCTTTATTTCTCTTTTTTTTTTGAGAGGGGGGGGGGGGTCCTTCTTTCTTCTGCATTATTTTTGGGGTTATTTTATTTCCTGCTCCCTTTTCCTTCCTTTAATTTGAGCGGTTTTTTTTTTTCTTGTATTTCGTCTGCGTCTATTTACATAATTATTTGCGGGTTATTTTTAAAGTTTGTTTTACATTTTTCTGTTTTTGTTTTGATTTTGTCGACTTTGGTGGCCTTCCTTCATTTAACTGTTCATTTATTGATTTATTACTTCTAATTTTTTCGTGTTTTTTTCTTCTTCTAATTTACCTCTCTCTCACCATCTTTTCTCTTTCTGTCTCTCTTTTTTTAAATATATTTCTCTCCCTCTTTCTTTCTCAATCTTTCTCTCTTTCTCTCTTCTCTCTTTCTTTCTTTCTTTCTTTCTTCTCTCTCTCTCTCTCACTCTTTCTTTCCTTTTCTCTCTCTCTCTCACTCTTTGTTTCTCTCCTCTCTCTCTCTCTCCTCCTCTCTCTCTCTCTCTCTCTCTCTCTCTCTCTCACTCTCTTTCTCTCTCTGACAAGCGGAATAGTAGAAGGAAAGAGAAACAGGCGGAGGAATAAGATTAGTTCGGGGTAGTGTTCGTCTCTTTTCTCTTCCTTCTTTATTTCTATTTTGTATTTTTTTAAAAATTACTTTAAATCACGGCAGATTTCTCTGCGTGAAATTTGAGCAGCTCTCCCTGGGGAGAGCGCGTCGCCACAAGAGCAGCGGCACCCTTTTTTTCTTTACCCGTCAGCAACTGTGGGTTTTTTTCTTTATCAGAGTAGCTTTTTTCTACAGAATTTTGCCAGGGACAACTCTTTCGTTTCTGCGGGTTCTTTTACGTGCGCTAAATAGTTATGTGTAACACACGGGACCTAGTTTTATTGTCTCACCCGAAAGGCTAGCACCCAGACAACCGTTCATGGTCTAATGGATGGGAGAAAAGTTGCGGGCCCAAACGGGGTTCGAACCATCGTGCTCTTGTGACCCGGACTTTTCGCTTTCTAAGCAGGTGCAATACCTCTAGGCCACTGATCCACAGACCACACGGGGACTGGATGTAAAAAAAAGCACATAAGTGCTTATTCCATTATCTTCGATATAAAAGAATAAAATAAAATAAAATACAAAGAAATTCCACCATTCCTTTTTCTATCTTGCTTTCTCCCCTTTGCTTCTTCCTATATCGTGATTAAAATAAATCTTTTCCTTTTATACAACCTTCTTTTATTTTCTACCTCACCTTCTGTGACATTGTGGTCCTGCTGTTCCCACGCCGCTCATTTCAATCTTTTCACCCCAGATCCGTTATGTCGCATCTTCAGGGTCAGAAGTCCACAGGGAGGCCGCCACAGGGCCACCAGCCAAAAGGGCCCTGCGCTGCTGCTGGGTAACTGTGGTGGTGTTCAGTGGCTCCTGTTCTGAGCTAACATACGCAGAACACTACCTACTATGCCCCTACTAACGACAGTATTAGCTCAGTCACGGAGCCAGGCTGAGTGAGTTGCCCACCCAGGTTGACGAATACCGCAAAGTCCCTCTAAGGACCATCCCCCGCGAACCCCCAACCCCAAAGGCTTTGACACAAACCCATAACAGGCACAGAAGTGTATGGGCAAACCGAATCTGAGGTCCCCATGACATCAGAGCAAACGGGACCACCAAATCAGAGGCAAGTTCCTTTTATTGCATGATGATCAATGACAATGAGGATGACGTAATGATGCTGCTGCGGAAGTGCACTTGCTTTGACGCTACTTGACAGGGCTGTCATAATATATCCCGGCGTCAATCGATCCCAAGAGATACAGACACCTGCAGTGTTGGTCAGGTAATTTAAGCAACACTCAAACTCGCATCAGTTAAGTGGATGAAGCTCGACTGTGTGGTCCCAGTCTTCCCACTGAGCCCACAGCACACTCACTTGGGTTAGGAGTCGGCCGGAGTTAAAGAAAATCCCCATGGCTCTTATGGGATTCGAACCCCCGACCTTCTAGTACGTAGTCCAAGACACTAACCACTACGCCATGGCGGCTGGCTTTCTTCTTTTCTATTTAGTCGTGTTGTTGTTTTCTTCGTTGCTTTCGTGTCTTTTCTTTCTTTATTGTTAGTTTGTCCTTTCTTTGTTCATTGTGTCTTTCTTCTGTTCTTTCTTTTTCTCTCCATTTTCATTCTACTGTTGTTGTTTTTTCTGTCAATAGCGCTTTTTTCTCATGTGTTTTCTTACGCCAGTTATCTATAGTTTCTTTGGTTCTGTTTCGTTTTTTCGTCGTGACAAATTATCATTTTGCTCTCTCTGTATCCGTCTCTGTCTCTCTGCCCTGTCTGTCTTTTTGCCTGTCTGTCTTTCTGTCTGTCTTTCTGTCTGTCTGTCTCTGAGTCCTGTCTGTCTGTGTCTCTGTCTCTCCGTTTCTGTCTCTATCTCTCTATCTCTCTGTTTCTGTTTCTGTCTCTATCTCTCTGTCTCTCTCTATGTCTGTCTTTCTGTCTGTATGTCTGTCTGTCTGTCTGTCTGTCTCTGAGTATGTCTGTGTTTGTGTCTCTCTGTCTCTATCTCTCTGTCACTCTCTGTCTGTCTTTCTGTCTCTCTGTCTGTGTCTGAGTCTGTCTGAGTCTCTGTCTCTCTGTCCCTATCTCTCTATCTCTGACTCTCTCTCTCTCTCTCTCTCTCTCTCTCTCTCTGTCTCTCAGATTCTATGAGTCACGTTCAGAATGATGAAATGGATTCTTTCAGACACAAGCACAAAGGAGATGATTTCTTAAAAACTATGTTTTCTTTTGTTCCAAAAGCAGACAACGACCAAAACAGACTTCAGTAAATGAGAAGGAAAGGAAAAAACAGCGGATGGAGGGAGGGGGAGAGAGAGAGAGAGAGAGAGAGAGAGAGAGAGAGAGAGAGAGAGAGAGAGAGAGAGAGTAATGAAGCTGGAGAGATAGAGGGAAAAAAAAAAACAAACAGAATAGAGAGAGCAAACCACCACCACCACCACCACCAACAACAACAACAACAAACAACAAAAAAGACGAACTGTCAGAACAAGAAACACGAAGGCACAAATTAAAAATGTAATTTTCCTTGCGCCTTTATATTTTTTCCCTTTTTTTTTTTCGTTTGTTTTCATCAGCGTGGTCTTTTAAATTCTGATCCTTCTATTTCAATACCCCTTGTTTTGATTTTCTCCTATCATTCACGCCCTCTCCCTTCCCCCCTTTCTCCTCATCACCCCGCCCACACACCCCTTTCCGTATTTTTCTCTTTTTCCTCATCTCTTTCTGTCCACCTCCCCCTCTCCTCTCGTGTTCTCCTCCCCCCCCCCCCCCTCTCTTTCTTTCCCCCTTTCTGTGAACTTTGACTAGATTTGATCTTTAAAAAAAATCATTCCACGGGTGGAGCTCTGAGGTTTGCCACTGGTGAGATTCTGTGTGTGTGTGTGTGTGGTGTGTGTGTGTGTGTGAGTGTGTGTGTGTGTGTGTGTGTTTGTGTTTGGGGTGTGTGTGTGTGTGTGTGTGTGTGTGTGTATTTTCAGTTTTTAACGTATATTAAACTGAAGATATATATATATAAATATATATATATATATATATAATAGATATATAGATAGATATATATATAAAGATATATATATATATATACATATATATATATAAGAGAGAGAGAGAGAGAGAAAGAGAGAGAGAGAAGAAGAGAGAGAGAGGGGGAGAGAGAGAGAGAGAGAGAGAGAAGAGAGAGAGAGAGAGAGAGAGAGACAGGGATAATGTCTAAATATTACAACCAATGAGACATGCCAGTTTTTATTTCAATTTTGTCAGCCGTTTCCCACCAGCATGCAAGGGCTTATTCTTGTGTGTGCGTGCGTGCGTGCGTGCGTGCGTGCGTGCGTGTGTGGGGTGTGTTGAGTGTGGCGTGAGCGTGCGTGGGGTGGTGTGTGTATGATGCCCCGTTAGTTCTTCAGTTTAATGTCCTTCCACCGAAAATGATATCACATGGTTCATGTGTGTGTTGTTGTGCGTGTGTTGGGGTGTGTGTGTGCGTGTGTGCGTGCGGGGTGTGTGTGTGTGTGTGTGCGTGTGTGTGTACGCGCGTGTGCGTGTTGTGCGCGTGTGTGAGTGCGCGCGCATGTGTATGTCCTGTTTGTGTGTGAGTGTGTATATGTGCGTGTGTCTATGTGTGTGTTATGTATGAGTGTTGTGTATATGCGTGCGTGTGTGCGTGCGTGTGTGTGTGTGTGTGTGTGTATGCGCGCGCGCGCGACCGTTTTTTTGGTTGTTGCTGTTTCTCACAACAAAGTTAGCCGCATTCCGACTTCGGGGATGACATCTAAACACGGCACCAATGAACATGCTTCAATGTTTTCGTTTTTGTCATCCGTTCCAACTGGCATCCCAAGGGCTTATTCTTCCGAAAGGTGGAACGGGTTTTAATATGTGGCGCAAGATGTTCTGCGTGCGTTTGCACACGGTAGCTCAATTTAAGTAACTGAAATCCGAAGGACTTTTGGCGGAGTAGAACCGGCACTGTTTTTTAATTCCTGAGAGAATTCCTCTCGAATGGGTGTCTCTGTGGTGGCTCAAACCCTGGGCCCCATCCGAACACGAGATCAGCGTTCTAACCACAAAGGGTACCTGGCCCCCAGTACCAACGTTAACTCCAAGGAATTATCCCCCAACAACTTTTCTGAGGGATGCAAACCCACGCCTAAAGTCAGTATTAACGGTGTAACCACTCTGTTGGTTTTCGACTTTTTTAAATTTTAAATTATTTTCTAACACACAGAAAAAAAGGGGGGGGCACAGGGGAAGAGAGAGAAGAGGAAGAAGAGAAAAGAGAGAGAGAAGAAGAGAGAGAGAGAGGGGGGGAGAGAGGGGGGAAGGGGGAAATCTTATTTCCAGGTTACAGATAAACAGGGAAGAGAAAGAAGGGGGGAAGAGAGAAAAAAAGGCGGGGGAAGAGAGGGGGAAAAAGAAGAGAGAGAGAGAGAGAGAGAGGGGAGAGAGAAGAGAGAGAGAGAGAAGAGAGAGAAGGAAAAAGGAAAGAAGTAGATAGAAATAGTAGGATAGAAAATACATAAAAAAAGATGACGATAGACATATGAAAGATAGATAGATGATAGATAAATAGATAGATAATAGATAATAGATAATGATAGAAGTAAAAAAATAGTTGACAACAGAAAACAGAAGGCGACAGAAAACCCCCTTTATTTCCCTGAAAATATCTCCTGCTGCATGTTTATTTTTCGAATAGGAAAGGCTTTTACTTCATATTTTCCCCCCAGAAACTGTCTATTACTCTGTATATTTGGGGTGTTTTTTTCATTTGGCTAAGAGTGTTTTAACAAAAGGACTTGGGATCTCTCCCATCAAAAACTACCCCCAGACCCCCCACTCAAGGCTTAAAAAAAAATTTTCGGGTTAACCGGGAAATTGAACCCGAGACTTCCGTTTGGGGGATAACCCTAGACCTCTCCCCACCCCAGCCCCTTTCCTCACCCCCCCTTCCCCCCCCCCCCCTCCTTGATCAATCTCTTCACTGTTATCAGTCCCCCCCCCTCCCCCCCTCCTACTCCCACCCCACTGCCTACCCCCGCCAACACTTTTTTTTTTTACCCCCTCCACCCTTTTTAGCTTGTCGACAGTTTTCATCTTGTTTTTTTCAATCGTTCCAGGAAGTCAGTTTGTCTGTGTTTTTTTTCTCTGTTTTTTTGTCTGTCTTCGTCTGGTTTGGCTGGCGGGCTGGCTGGCTGTCTCCTTTTAATTCTCTTACTTTTCTGTCCTTTCTCTGTGTGTGTCTCTCCCCCTCATTCCTATTGTTTCCTTAACTATTTTTTTAACTTTTTTTGAAATTAAAAAAACATTTTTGTTTTTGCAAATCCCCCCCCCCCCCACCCCACCCCTCCCCTTCTCCCGCTACCAAAATACTAAGCCAGTTGGGCAATCCCTTTACTAGGGGCCCAAATGGCTTTTTTTTTGTGAATACATTTTTCAAAATTCGAGTTCGAATCTCTCTCATTCCTATTTTTTTGTTTTGTCTCCCCTATGCCTTTTTTCCTGTGATGCTTGTTGGTAGTTGGGGAAGTAGGGGGAAAGGGGGGGGGGGGGGGTTGGGTGGTCTGTATTTTGGGTTAGTTTTCAATTTTAACATTTTCTACTCTGTGTCTGTTTGTCCTTCAGTTTTTTTTGTTTAACGTCCTTCCACTAAATCAGTGTGTTATCAGTGCGTTTTTGTGTTTTTTTTGTGTGTGTGGCTTTTGGGGTGTTTTTTTGTGTATGTGAGAGAGAGAAGAAAGAGAGTGAGGGAAAGAGAGACAGGGGAACAAATACGCAACCACGCACACACCACCACACACACACACCACACATGCACACACGATGTACTCAGCAAAAAAAACAACAAGCAAACACCCCCCCCCCCCTCCCCAAAACCCCACACACCAAGGCCATACATAAACGACAGGCAGAAGAAAAAACAGACACAAAGAAAAAACTAGACAAGACGGGGAAAAAGGGAAGGGAAGGGAAAGAACAATTTTTTTTGACAAAAGCTACAAGCCCATCAGCCAAAGGGGGGGAATTTAAATGACATATTAGAAGGAAAAGAGATGACAAGGACATGATTAATAAACCAAATACAGATAAATGTTAAACCAAGTTTTCATTTTTACGATAGAAAATGTTTGATTCAAAATCCGGGTTTTCTTTACTAACCTGTGTTATTTGCAGGGGGACGACAGAGAGAGAGAGAGAGAAGAGAAGAGGAGAGAGAGAGAGGAGAGAGAGACAGACAGACAGACAAAAGACAGAGAGAGAGACAGACAGCAGAGAAGAGACAGAGGGACAGAGAGGGAAAAAGACAAACAGAAAACAGACAAAAAAACACACAGACAAAAACAAAACCCCCAGACGAACTCACAACAGAGAAACAGAAAACAGGGGGAAAACAACAAAACACGGAGACGAACACATAAAGAAAACGACGGAAAAAAAAAAGACAGGCATAAAACCCCCCCAAAGGGGAATAGACGAAGAAAGGACAAAGACAGGCAGAAGTCAAAAAACGAGAAACAAACAGACCAAAGGACACACGGGAGGGGGATAGGATACTTTATGGCCGGCTTGGCCTGGTTCACTGCAAAAAGTGATCACTCAGCTTAGGCCTCCAAAAACAAGACAACACACCACACACCCACACAAACACACACACACACACACAAAACCCCACCCCTCACTATGCACACGCCACGCATGCAAGCACCAGGCAAGCACACACGTACTCACACACAAAAGTCACCGCGCACACCCACCAGCCGCTCACACACAAACACACACCTTTCAACACAACTCTGCTGTCTGTCTTTCTCCTCTCTCTCCCTGTCTCTCCTCTTCCCTTTCCTTCTTCTCCTCTCCCACCTCCCACC
>CM054159.1:47204489-47206989 GCA_028751875.1 Rapana venosa | reverse complement strand
TTCTTGTAATCTCTTGCCTCATTTTCCACAAAGTAGTATAGCATTTCTCCTCCATGCTGAAGTCGGATGCGCTGGGCCTGACTTACCAGGCGCTTAACGGCAGCGTGACGCATTAATTTTCCGCTTGTATGATGGAGAACAGCGAGTTGTTGTCTGAATGTTGGAGGTGGAGGAGGAGGAGAAGGAGGAGAAGGAAGAAGAATATGAGGAAGAGGAAGAAGAAAAATAATTGCGAAGAAAGAAGAAGAAGAGAGCAGAAGAAGAAGAAGAGTGGCAAAGAAAAAGAAGAAGAAGAATTGCGAAGGAGAAGAAGAATTGCGAAGAAGAAGAAGAAGAATTGCGAAGAAGAAAAAGAAGAAGAAGAAGTAGAAGATAGAAGAAGAATTGCGAAGAAGAAGAAGTAGAAGAATTGCGAAGAAGAAGAATTGCGGAGAAGAAGAAGAATTGCGAAGAAGAAGATTTGCGAAGAAGAAGAAGATTTGCGAAGAAGAAGAAGAATTGCGAAGAAGAAGAATTGCGAAGAAGAAGAAGAAGAAGAATTGCGAAGAAGAAGAAGAAGATAGAAGAAGAAGAAGATAGAAGAATGCCCAAGAATTGCGAAGAAGAAAAATTGCGAAAAAGAATTGCGAAAAAGAAGAATTGCGAGGAAGAAGAATGCCAAAGAAGAAGAAGAAGAGGAAGAAGAATGCCAAAGAAGAAGAAGAAGAAGAAGAGGAAAAAGAATTGCAAAGAAGAAGAAGAAGAAGAAGAAGAAGAAGAAGAGAAAAGAAGAATTGCGAAGAAGAAGAATTGCCAAGATGAAGAAGAAGAATGCCAAAGAAGAAGAAAATAGAAGGAGAATTGCGAAGAAGAAGAATTGCGAAGAAGAGGAAGAATTGCAAAGAAGAGGAAGAATTGCGAAGAAGAAGAAAAATTGCGAGGAAGAAGAATGCCAAAGAAGATCTGCAAAGAAGAAGAATGCCAAAGAAGAATTGCGAAGAAGAAGAAGAATTGCGAAGAAGAAGAAGATAGAAGAAGAAGACATCTACAGGCGTACTCACTCTTCTGATGTTAGAGTGCATTCAAAGTTGTTTTTGCTCTTAAGAATCGTCGTATTCAGTTTCTTTTGAATTTAAAGACTTTGCCATACGATTTTTGTTGTTGTTGTGTTAATTTCTATGTTTTCTCATCTTTTTGTCTTCTCTTTCTTGTCCTCATTGCTGTCCTCTCGTCTTGTTTTTTTCCTTTCTCCATTCGCAGTAGTTTTCATTTATTTCGAATATTCTGTCTTTTTTGTGGGAGGGGTGATCTCCGTTCCTTCTGTATAGTGCCTTTCCCGATCATTAAAATTCTGACATTACCCATTTTTACTTGATCAGTTTCTGTTTGCAAGGGGAGGTGGGGGGGGTGGGGGGAGGGGTGGAGGAGGGGGTGGGGGTTGGGTGGTGGTGGTGTATGTAATTTTTGCAATGTGTCAGCTTAACCTACCTCCTCCCCTCCCTGTCTCCCTCCACTCATCATTGTCCCCTCTCCTGCTCCTCTTTTTTGTGTTTCTTTTTCTGTCTTCTTCTCTCCTCCTCCTCTCTCTCTCTCTCTCTCTCCTCCTCTCTCCTCTCCCCTCTCTCTCTCTCTCTCTCTCTCTCTTCTTTCTTTCTTTCTTTTTTCTTTTTTTTCCTCCCCCTTTTGCGTCCTCTCATTATGATCAACTTTTTCTGCTTTCTTTCCTTCCTTCCTTCCTATCTTTTATTAATCCCCTCCCCTCCCCCCCCTCTGTCTTTCTCTCTCTCTGTCTGTCCATCTGTCTGTCTGTCTCTCGTCTCTGTCTCTCTCTCTATCTCCCCCTCTCTCTGAATATCTCTACAATCGTTCTTTTTATGGTGCGTGGATAAGGTTTCCTTTCCCCTTTCCGAGCGAAATTCAACATTGATAATTGTGTGTGTGTGTGTGTGTGTGTGTGTGTGTGTGTTAGGCGTACGTGCGTGTGCGTGCGTGCGTGTGTGCGCGCGCGCGCGCGCGTGAGTGTGTGTGTCCGTCTGTGTGTGTCTACTAAATGGTCAGATTTTACGTACGCGACCGTTTCTGCCCACCATTAAGGTAGCCACATTCCGACTTCGGAAATGATGTTTTGCACACGACACCAGTGTGCATGCATTTTTAGAAAAAAAACAACCAACATTAACATGACTTTCTATTCTTGTTGGTTTTTTTAGTTTAATTTTAAATTTCGCGGGTGATTGATTGGTGCTGTATTTATCTTTCTCTGTCTGTCTCTGTCTGTGCGTCAAAGTCGGATGTGCTGGGCCTGACTTGCCAAGGCGCTTAACGGCAGCGCAAAACAATTTTTACTTATATGATAAAAAAGGAGGAGTCCCATAACCTATAAGGTCGTAGGGGAGCGAGGCGTCAGAGACCTCACTTCTCTAGGGCCAGCATATTGAGGGCGGCGCCCATCTCCTCTCCCTCGCTGCTTTACCTTCCCTGACCCTAAAGAGGGCAGGTACCCATTTACAGCTGGGTGAAC
>CM054159.1:47184489-47196989 GCA_028751875.1 Rapana venosa | reverse complement strand
CCAATGCTTGAGTTGTTTCTCTCTCTCTCCCTCTCTCTCACTCTCTCTCTCACTCACTCGGGGCTTGCTCATGGGTGCAGGTACAGGCAGGACGTGTGTTACTGCCTCTCCAGTGTTTTGTGAATTTAGCAAGTTTACAGGATGTATCTGGTTGTGATTTTTTGCACACATGTGGACAGTTGGTGACTCCAGCGTGTGAAGTGACTGGACAATGATGAAAATAAGTAATTGGTCAGTAATTTAAAATTTTCAATATTGTTGATAAAATATAGAAACGATTTGTGTAATATTTTGTAAACAGAATTCATCCTGCCTGGCTTACCTGGACTACAATTGTGTGGGATGCACGTGCGTGTATTTTGAAAGTAGTGCACCTTACACACACCCACGTCATTCACTGTGTAGATTCCAAACTGCCTGCGCGAGTTTTGCCACGAACTTTGTATCTACCTTGTGTCTTAGAACTGTGTTTCACGTGCAATATCGTGACAGTGACATTGGCCTTGATTGTTTACTTGTAACGCACAGGCACCTTAAAGATGTCACAAGAAAGTTTTTCTCACCCGCACTTAAACATGTTGCAATTCATGGACTGGCGATTTGCTCACATACAACAAGAGCTGCAACAGCATGCTGCCAGCATTAAATCGACTATTGAAGAAAAATTCCAGAGGTTAGACAATAGCATTTCTCACCTTGCAAGGGACATGAGTGAATTAAAAGAAGTTGTTGAAGAAAACAGAGAGAATGTTGAAGACCTCATGGAAGACAGGCGCACGATAATGGACAGACTGGACAAGCTAGAAAGAAACTTGGAAGTGGTTGAACAGGATGCAAAAGCGTGCAATGTAGTGTTCTTCAACATAGAAGAACATCGATACGAGGACAGGGCTTCTACAACACAAGCCATTGTAGACCTTCTGAATTCCTACAATCCAGAAACTTACTGGCATCAAGACGACATTGTCAAAGCATTCCGACTTGGGAAACCTCGGCAACAAGGAAGAGACCCTCGACCAATCCTGGTGCAGTTCAGCCGATGGTCTGACAAAATGGCTGTGCTGGGTGATTCCAATCTCAGAGATGACCTCAGACAAAGTGGCATTAGTGTAGCATCTGACCTCACCTCACGGCAAAAGGAGCTGATTGACTTCTACCGCAGTCAGGGAAAAGTCGCCTACTTCTACAATGGCAGATTGCAGGTCAGGGACAGACAGGAGTCAAGACCAAGGCTTCCTGAAGAGAAACGAAATACAGCAAGGTCCACTCAGGAAACAGAAGACTGGCCACATCTACAACACACCAGGCAGAGAGGACGTGACAGAGGCTGGTTCAACAAACAGTCAACTGGAAGCAGTAACAGGAGCCAGCCAGACAGACTCTCCAGGTCATCTCCACTTCAACCAAACGATGACGAGCTTGAAGTTCCTCCACCAAGTGTCAGACGTCAGTGGCAACCATACTCGGGCAAGGCCTTTCAAAGGAAACGTGGAAATAATGTCTCCAGGAGCAACACAGAGTACACAAGATCCACCAATTCCAGGGACTCTGTTCATACCAGGAATCAGCGAAGAATGTTCCATGATGAATCTGACAGGAGACCAGTTGTTCCAGCCCCTCAATCATACAGTGAGGAGGAAAATGACTTTCCATCACCTGAGCAGAAACGGTTTGTGTTTTTTAAAGATCAGTGTTACAAAGAGACCAGAGCAACTGGTGATAGACTAGCACAGTATTCTGAGAGCAGTACACCTAGTCATCAAGATCGAAGCAACAATATGCAAGAGCCGGGCATACATACAGTGTGTGAGGCTGTTGGGGAGTCTTATAACAGTCACAATGACTCAAAGAAAAGTACAGACAGGTGTGAAAGTGGTAAAAATGAGGAAAACATTGTAGAGAAAGACAATAGCTTTTCTCCATCACCCAGGAATGAAGAACAGAAAGATGACGACAAAACTACAGATGATGAAACTGAAGTAAAAATGAGGTGTGACAGGGAAACCTTCCACCAACATGGTCTTGACAGTCATGAACATGGACTGAACTCTACAGACGGTGAACAAGGCATAACAAAGGTTAATGAGACTCAAGAACTGACTGATGGCAACTTTGACAGACCGACTGACACTGTAGACCAAAACAACAGTATGAAGAGCCCAGAAAAACATGGTGACAGTGAGGTCTCACAATTAAAGAACGGTAGAGGAAAAGGTGGTAAGGCAGTCTATAAACAGTCAGACACCAGCAGAAGTAAAAACACTGACTCTCAGAGAAAGGTGGAGGTGACAGAGCAGGGTAAGGCAGGATCTGTAAGCCTGTGTAATGCCCAGACATCAGCAGCTGGGAGGCAGCCCAGGCCTCCAAGGCGTGCTGCTTCTCAAAAGCAAACAGAAGCTCAAAGCACGCACGTAGAGACACGCAGGTCAGTTAGCCAATCGAGTATCCTGGACTCTCTCAGGAGAGTTTCAGTGGGGGAACATTCCCAAGAGAGCGAAGTGGCTTCGCGTGAGAAAAGAAAGCCTGCTAATTCTGGAGCCTCTGTCTCCAAGAAATAGGACATTGGCCGGGCCACAGGAAGATTACCTTCATTTAAAAGTAATGGAACCCTATTTCCTGGCTCAGTTAATAAATCCAAAGAGAAACAGACAATGTTTGTAAATACTGTAGATAAACAACATATTATTTTTCTAAACTATAATGTTAATGGCTTATTACAAAAGTTAGAAAATAATGATTTTGTTAATTTCATTTTGTCTCATGATTTTATGTTTAACAGAAACCTTTGTAAGTTTTGATTTTGAATCACCACTATTCAGTGATTTTGTTGTATTTACATCAAAGGCAAAAAAACTGTCACATCAGGGCCGATATTCTGGAGGAGTGATAGTGATGGTGAGGAAAAAGTATGCCTGCTACATTGAAAAGGTTGATGTAGTATATAATAATATGGTTGTGCTTAACATTCAAAAGGATCTGTTACAAACTAATAAAGATGTACTGCTAATTTGTACTTATATACCCCCATATGATTCTATATTTTGGAATCATCACCAAAATGGTTATGGCATGGAAATGCTAGAACAGTGTATATTGGACTTGCAGGAATCGATTGATGATTTTTATGTTCTATTAACTGGTGATTTAATGCTGAAGAACAGCATGTGAAAACATTTCTTTTTCTGATGATGAATTTGATTGGGAGTTAAATACAGTAGATGTTGCAAATGATTATTCTAGAAATTCACAAGACAAACAAACAAATGTGTTTGGCAATCAGCTGCTTGAAATCTGTAATATGTTTAATTGCTTAATTTTAAATGGTCTGTGTCAACATGACTTTGATGATGGGTACACCTTTATTTCATCCTCAGGAGCCAGCATAGTTGACTATTATATCATGTCTTGTGAATTGTATGCATGTGTTGATATTGTAGCTGTAGACATAAAAACTACTACAGAATCAGATCATCTACCTGTTGTTATGAGGATTGACTTGAAACCAGATGTGACCAAACAAAAGTTGCACAATCAGACAAAGAAAAAAAAGTTTTGTTGAAAAAATTTCTGAAAGATGAAAAAAGAAGAAATTATTGAATCCTTAATAGCCACACCATGCAAAATAGAATTGTAAAGTCCCCAAAAACCTGTTTGACAGGCATAGAGATCTCGAGCAATTTACACAATGTCTGAATGGGTAGTAGGTGTATGCTCCTAACGTATACCTGTAGAATAAACTGTCAAGGTGGTTCGATGTGAGTGTCCCCAGGCAAAAAAGAGCCCAAAAAAACCCTTGAATTTTTTAGGAAAACAAAAGATGAAAACGACGACAACTCTATGTTACAGCACAAAAAAATATAGACTTTTATTAAGACCAACCCCAAAATATAGAAGACAAAAGGTAGAATTTTTTTTGGCAAAACAATAGTTTTTAAAATTAAAAGCTCTGTTTCTGGAAAGAGCTTCGAAGTATGGGATGTTTTTTAAAAAAAACAGAATACAAACACATAAAATAACAGATTTGGGTTTTTAAAATATTTTAAAAAGGGATTTTTTAAAAAAGCAATGAAGCTGTATCTAATAACTGCATGCACACAGAAGTAAAAATATGTTAAAAAGAAAAATGCCCAAAAAATTTAAATTTTTTGGAGAGATCCACAGAAAAGAAAAATAAATGCAGCAAATTTTTTTTTTTTTTTTTTTTTTTTTTATAAAATGAAGTCTGGCAAAAAGGCTTTGGAATTGATAATTATAAAATTAAAAAAAATAAATATAAATTTAAAAAAATTTTTAATTATTTCAATAAAAAAAAATTAAAATTTAAAATTATTATAAATATAAAAAAAAATTCCAGTTTGATAAAAAAAAAAATTTTTTATTTTTTTAAAATTTTTTTTTATATTAAAATAAATATTATTAAAAAAAAAATACTTAAAAAAAAAATTTAAAAATTTTTAAAATAATCTTAATATATTAATTGTCAAAAGTGCATTCCAAGAAAAAAAAACTGTATGTTGCTTTGTGGCTTCAAAAAAGCTTGACTCGGTTATACATGAAAAAACTTTTGAATTTATCAAAGCAGGGTAAAAGGAAATCTTTGTTTCATACAGCTATGTACAAGTCATTACTTTCATGTATACGAATAGATAGCCAATTATCAGAGTTTTTTGAATGTCCATAGGAGTCCGACAAGGTTGTTTCTAAGTCCTACATTGTTTTCAATATTCATTAACCAGCTAGCAAATGATTGTGAACGAAAAAGGCAAACATGGAGTACAGCTATTACCTAATATTATGGATATTTTATACGCTGTTTGCAGATGATGTGTGCCCTAAATTTTCACAACCCCGGGGGGTTTGCAACATCAATTAACATTTTGAAAGACTGTGTAATGATCTTCAGTTAAATTTTAATATCAATAAAACTAAAGTAATGGTATTTAGGAGAGGGGTTTTTTTTCAAAACAGGAACAATGGTATTACAAGGGATTCGGTTAGAAGTTGTGAATCAGTATTGCTATTTAGGTTTTAGTTTTTACAACAAGATTAGCGTAAGTTGGGTACAAACATTTAGTTTATAAAGGAAAGAAGGCAGTAGTTTCAGTTGAACAAAGTTTTTTATAGGTATAAAAATGAACTTAGTACTTTTTTCAAGATTTCGACACTAAGATTCAGCCAATATTTTTTGTATTCATCGGAATATGGGGAACAAACAGACTAAGCATATTGAGAAAATTCATTTTATGGCATGCAAAAGATTTAGGGAGCCTGTAGAACACCCAATAAGATGGATATGGCGATTTAGGTAGATATCCACTTTATGTCAACTCCTGTACAAGCACCATCAAGTATTGGTTTCAAAACTATTGCAAATGGATCAAAGTAGAATACCATATCAGGCTTACTGCATGCAGTTAGAGCTAGACAGCAGTGGTAAATATTTCTGGGTTTCAAAAATAAGAGAAATTTTGTGTTTAAACAGGCTTTAACATTGTTTTGGAATGCAGCAAAGTGTCGGGATGAAAAAGTTTTCTTAGGTATGTTTAAACAAAGATTAGTGGATATGTTTATTCAAGAATGGATGGGGCTGTACGAGATAAAGAGAGGTATGAGGTGTATAGATCGTTTAAAAAGTATTTTTGTAAAAGAGCAGTATTTAAACTCTATAGATGTCTACTGCTTTCGTGTAGCAATTACACAGCAAGATTTTAAAGTTTTACCTCTAACAATAATGTGTATAGATATAGTGATAATATCCGAGATAAATTATGTCCATTTTGTAAAACGAAAATTGAAAATGAAGCCCACTTTCTATTTAATGTTACATGTACTCAAACTTAAGAGAAAAAAGTTTTTTAAATAAATGTATCAATGTACCATTGCCAGATATGTTCAAAGTAAGAAAAAGATGAGTACAAACATAGTTTGTCTAGATACATTTTTCATTCTATTAACAAAAGGAAAACAATGTTTTTCTCAAATGCTTTTTGAAAAAATGCTACGATTTGATATACTCATATGAATGATTTTTCTTAGACAAACATCTTCTTTCTATGATTAGATTATGGTTGATTTAAGGTTTATAACCCTGAAATAGAATAAATGGTGTTTTTTCTTCTTTATTCAGTCATTGTTACTAACATAATCTTTCTGGGATGATTTTGGGTTTTGTATATGTTTGTGTTTTCCGTCTTTAATCAGTCACAAATCATACTTGTTTGTGCATTTGCTTTGCCAATGATATGAATGAACCCATTGTTCCATCCCAAGCCCAACAAATGTATTGTGGTCCAAGGCCAATGTACATTAAATCATTTCAGAGTTCAGAGTTCAGAGTTCTCTCACTCACTCTGTGTGTTTCTGTCAGTGTCATTCTCTCTCCCTTTCTCGCTCCCTCTCCTGTTTCTTGTGTGTGTGTGTGTTCCCCCTTCTCTCTCTCTCTCCATCTCCCCTCTCTCTCTCTCCTCCTCTCTCTCTCTCTCTCTCTTTCCCTTTTATTTCTCCATGTTTCTCTTGGCCTCTATCTGTGCTTCTATCTGTCTGTATCTCTGTCTGTCTGTCTGTCTCTCTCTCTCTCTCTTCATCTTTTCCCCACTCTTTAATTCTCTTGAATTCTTGATTCTCCAATCATAACTGTCTATCTGTCTGTCCGTCTGTCTGTCTGTCAGTTTTTTTCTGTCTGTCACTTTCTTCTTCTCTCTTCTCTCTCTCTCTCCCTCTTCTCTCTTCTCTCACTCTCTTCTCTCTCTCTCTCTCTCTCTCTTCCCTCTCTCTCCTCTCTCTTCTCTCTCTCCCCTCTCTCTCCTTTTCCTCTCTCTCTCTCCCCCTCTCTCTCTTCTCCCTCTCTCTCTCTTTTTCTCTCTCTCTCTCTCCCCCTTTTCTCCTCTCCCTCCTCTCTCTCTTTTCTCTCTCTCTCTCCCTCTCTCTCTCTCTCTCCTCTCTTCTCTCCTCTCTCTCTCTCCCTCTCCCCTTCTCCCTCTCTCTCTCTCTCCTCTCTCTCTCCCCCTCTCCTCTCTCTCTCCCTCTCTCTCTCTCTCTCTCTCTCTCCTTCTCATCTTCACTCTCCTCTCTCTCCTCTCTCTTTTCTCCTCCTCCCACTTTTCCTCTCTCTCTCTCTTCTCCCTCCTCTCTCTCTCTTCCCTCTCTCTCTTCTCTCCCTTCTCTTTCTTTCTCCCAACCCATTACTCTCTCTCTTTTTCCTCTCTTTTCTCTCAATCCCTTTTCCCCTCTCTCTTCTCTTATCTCTCTCTCTTCTCTCTCTCTCTCTTCTCCTCCCCCATCTCTTCTCCCGTCATTTTTGTCCATTTAAAAATTTTTTTTCATTTCTCTGAACTCCTCCCCTCATCATGCTTATTTTTTTTCCCTCGAAACGTTAAACGCATCTTTTTTGGTTTATAATCTCTTTTCAAAAATAAAAAATTCTACAGTGCAAAAAAAAAAAAAAGAAAAAGAAATTCGTTACGTTGTTTTAAATGTTAATTTTCCCAAGGGTCAGTTTACCTGTGTGTGGTGTTGTGTGTGTGGGGTGTGTGTGGGTGTTTGTGTGTGTGTGGTTGTGGTTTGCGTGGTTTGTGTGTGTGTGGTGTGTGTGTGTGTTTTGTGTTGTGCGTGTGTGTGTTGTGTGTTTTGTGTGTGGCGTGTTGTGTGTGTGTGTGTGTGTGTGCGTGCGTTTTTTTGGGTGGGGTGTGGTGTGTGTGTGTTGTGTGTGTGGTTTGTGCGTGCGTTGTTGGTTTTTTTGTGTGTGTGTTGTGTGTGGTGTGTTGTGTTTTGGTGTTTTTTGTTTGTGTGGCGTTGTGTGTGTGTGTTGTGTGTGTGTGTGAGTGTGTCTGTCTTGTGGTGTGTGGTGTGTGTGCGTGCGTGTTTGTGTGTTTTGTGTGTGTGTGTTTTGCGTGCGTGTGTGTGTGTGTGGTGTGTGGTGTGTGTGTGAATGCGTGTGTGTTAAGTGTAAGTGTGTGTATTGCTCATATGCGGCAGTCGTGTGTGTTTGTGTGTATGTGTGTGTATGGTGTTGTTTTGGGCGCCGCGCTGTTGTGCACGCGCACCCCGGGGGGGTTTTTCTCCATTTGTGTGTGTGAAAGACTACATTTTCTGTCTGTTCCTTTTCACGGAATTTAAATAATAATAATCAAAATTTTTTTTTTTTAAGGTAGGTTTTTGCATGCTTTTGTCATATTTCCAATATATTTTGATCTATCAATTTTTTTTTCGTTATTTCTTATTGTCTTTGTCCTTTTTCGTGGCTTGCCCTATTTTTCACCCCTGCTTTTTTAAGTTTTCTTTTCTTTTTTTTGGCTCCCTAATTTTTGTTGAACTTTACGATTTTTACATGACCATTTTTTTATTGGTTTCCCGTCTGTTTTTTTTGGGGTTTTTATTATTTATTTTTTTTTGCAATGGGTCCGTGTTGACCTGCCCCCAACCCTTTCCCCCCTTTCACTTTTATCACAACTCTTCTCTTTTTCTTTTCTTCTTCTCTTCTCTCCTTTCCTCTTCTCTCTCTCTCTCTCTGTCTCTCTCTCTCTCCTCTCTCTCTGTTTTTCTCTCTCTCTCCTCTCTGTCTCTCTCTCTCTCTCCGTCTCTGGCTCTCTCTCTCCTCTCTCCTGTCTCTCTTGTCTCTCTTGCTGTCGTCTCTCTCTTCTTCTCTCTCTCTTCTCTCTCCCCCATCTCTCTCTCCCCATCTTTCTACCAAAATTTTAAAAGTTTTTTTTTTTATTTCTCTGAACTCATCATCATCACTGTTTTATTTTTTCACCCTCGCTAACGTTAACACGTCATCATTTTTGGTTTATAATCTCATTTTCAAAATTGAAAATTCTGACAGTGCAATTAAAAAAACCTAATTCGATTAGCGTCTGTTTCGAAAGTGTGTAATATTCCCAATGGGTCAGTTTGACCCGTGTGCATGCGTGTATGCGTGCGTGCGTGCGCCGCGCGCGGGCGCATATGTGTGTGTGCACGCGCACACGCGCGTGCTCATGTGTGTGTGTGTGTGTGAAAGACATACACTTTTCATGTCTGTTCTTTTTGACTTGGAGGTAATAATAATGCTTTTTTTTAATTTTTGGGTTGAGCTTAGCATGCATACTGTCATATTTCCATATTTATTTTCGTCTGTCATTTTAATTTTGTTACTTTATATAAATCTATTCCCTCTTTTTTCGTGATTTGTCCTAATGTTTCATCTCCTGCTGTTTTGAGTTATCTTTCTCGTTTTTGGCTCCATAATTTCATGTTGATACTTGACGATTCTGACATGACAATTTTCTATTGATACGGGTCTGTTTTTTCAGGTTTGTCTTTTTTTGTTGTTGCAATGGGTCCGTGTTGACCTGCACTCTCACCCCCCCCCCCCCCCCAACCTTTTCATTTTTATGACAATCCCTCTTCCTCTGTTACCCAACTTTCTTTCTCTGAGTCTCTCTCTCTCTCTCTGTTTCTCCCACTCTCTCTCTCTCTCTCTGTTCTCCCTGTCTCTCTGTGTTCTCTCTCCACCCCTCCCCCTCTGTTTCTCTCTCTCTCTCTCCTCTCTCTCTCTCTCTCTCTCTCTCTCTCATATATATATATACATATATATATATATATACATATATATATATCAATATATATATATATCTCCCTCTGTTTCTTCTCTCTATCTCTCTCTCTCTCTCTCTTCTCTCTCTGTTTCTCTCTCCCTCCATCCCCTCTCTTCTTTTTCTCTCTGTTTCTCCCTCACTTTTTTCCTCTCTCTCTCCCTCTGTTTTTTTCCCCCCCCCCTCTCTGTTTCTCTCTGTTTCTCTCTCTCTATCTCTCTCCACGTTTTCTTTCTTTTTCGTTCTTTCCATCCTCTCTTTCTTTCCCCTCTGTATCTCCCCCCCCCACCCCATCGCTCTCTCTACATCTTTTATGTCTCCTTTCCATCTGTTCCATCTCCTCCTCTACTATGATCTGTTCATCATCTTTTCTCTCTTTTTTTCCGTTGTCTTGTCTGTCATTTCATTTTCCATCTGTTCAATTTGGATATTACGACTTTTTTTTTTTTTTTTACTTATTCGAGCTCTTTAAAAATATGTTTTTTTTCTAAATTTGCGAAGTACGTCACTTTCAGATCGTGGTCACTGTGACCTTGTTCCGCATCAACACCCCTTTTTTGGCAATAATTTGTTTCCTGTTTTCTCTGTCTGTGTGTATGTCTGTCTCTGTCTCTCTCTTTCTCACTCACTGTCTCTCTGTCTCTGACTCTCTGTTTTTCTCTGTCCCTCTGTCCCCTCCTTCTCTCTGTCTCTCTCTGTTTCTCTGTCCCTCTGTACCGTCCTTCTCTCTGTCTCTGTCTCTCTGTATCTGTCCCCTCTCCCTCTCTTTATATCTATGTCTCTGTCTGTCTGTCTGTCTGTCTGTCTCTCTGTCTCTCTCTGTGTCTCCCTCACTCTCAAAACGAAAGATATCTCAACGATATGGAAACATAATTATTGTCTTCGCGTTGCAGCTACACAACGTATGGTTCAACGTCCTAGGCTTAGCCGACTATCTTCATCCTTCCGTATTTTCATTCATTCATTCATTCATTCATTCATTCATCCATCCATCCATCATTCATTCATTCATTCATTCATTCATTCATTCATTCATTCATTCATTCATGCATTCATTGTCTTACCTTCCTACTATCCCTCTATCTCATTCATTTATCATTCATTCATTATTTATTCATTCATTCATTCATCATCATCCATCCATCCATCCATCCATCCCAACCATCCAACCATCCATTCCGTTCTCTTACCCTCCTCTCTCTCCTCTATCTCTCTCTCTCTCTCTCTCTCTCTCTCTCTCTCTCTCTCTTTCTCTCCCTCCCTCTCTGTCTTTGTCTGTCTGTCTCTCTACCTCTGTCTCTCTCTGTCATGTGTCTGTTCCTCCTCTCTGTCTCTGTCTGTCTCTCTGTCTCTTTCTCTCTCACACCTTCTTTCTCTCTGCTTCAATCTTCATCCGTTTCTTTCCTGTATTTTATTTTTCGTCTCGTTGAGCTTGTCCACAATTAAGATATTTTTTGTTGGTCCTGTTTATTCTAAACATAGCTTTCTTTCAAATTATCTGGCCTAATTTTCTGTTAACAATATGAACAATAATAATAAAAAAATAAATATAGAATGGAAACATCAGAGTGGTTTTTGTCGTTGTGCGGTAGTAATCCTCGCTATGTGCTGCTTTTCAATTTTATTTTTGGTAGGATATATTTTGGATGGAGGTTGTTAAAATGGTTTTGCTTTTCTTTGGGTTTCCTTGCTTCAGCTTCTCGAAACAAAATTTGAGTTGTTCCTTTGTTGTATTTTCACCCTCCCTGTACCGTAGTTATTGCACTGTAGTTGTATGTATGTGTGTGTGTGTGTGTGTGTGGTGTGTGTGTGTGTGTGTGTGTGTGTGTGTGGTGTGTGTGTGTGTGCTTTGTGAGTGTGTGTTTGTGTTGTGTGTGTGTGTGAGTTTTGTGTGTGTTTGTGTTCGTGTGTGTAAGTGTGTGAGTGTGTGTGTGAGTGACTGAGTGTGCGTGTGTCTGTGAGTGTGTGTGTGTGTGTGTGCGTTAGTGTATGTTTTGTGAGTGTGTGTTTTGTGTGTGTGTGTTCGTGTATGTGGTGTAAATGTGTGTTTGTGTGTGAGTGTGTGTTGAGTGTGTGTGTGTGTGTGTGTGTGTGTGTGTTAGTGTGTGTTCGTGTTCGTCTGTGTGTGTGCGTATGTGCGTATGTATGTGTTTATGCGGTGTGCGCACGCGCGCGCGCGCGCGCGCGGTGTGTGTGTGTGTGTGTGTGTGTGTGTGCCCGTCGCGCGCTCGTGGATTTCTCAACTCGTATATATGCTAATGTTCTATAATTACTATATGCATGCATTGCATTTTCTTTTATCACCTTCCAATTACTGTTCTTTAAAGAGAATACCACATACAACACTACGCTGGACTGCAAGCACATGCCATGCTAATATTATTCTATTATTATCATAATTATGCATGCATAACATTTTCTTTTATTACTTTGCAATTACTGTTCTTTAAAAAAAGAATATCAGATAAGACTAGTGGGCAGAGCAGGACTGCAGCACATAATTATTTTGTTGACTGGCTGCCAGACCACAGAACATGATTATACTGCGGGGACGGATAGCCTAGTGGTTAGAACATTGCGCTCGTAATCTGACGACGTGACCCGGGTTCGATTCCCGTTCAAAGGGGATATTTTCCCCTGGAGATAACATCAGTGCCGACTCCACTCTCCCCCCCCCCCCCAAAAAAAAAAGTCCTTCGGATGAGAGGCTATAAACCGAGGCCTTGTGTGCGAACGCACGCAGAACATCTTGCGCACACATTTAATCCTGTTCCGAAGAGTAGGCCATTGTGTGCCGGTGGAGAGGGATGACGGAATTTATAAAACCGCATACACACCGGGGGGGAGGGGGGGGGGGGGGGGGGCGGTGGCTGGATATTAAAACAAAAGCACATGAGTGCTTATTCCATTATCCTCGATATAAAAGAA
>CM054159.1:47176989-47179489 GCA_028751875.1 Rapana venosa | reverse complement strand
ACAAAAAGACGCTTTTATAGTTGTAAAGGGGATAACATGATATTTTTACCTTTGTAAAGGGGATAACATGATACTTTTTTACAGTTGTAATGAGTATAACATGATTGTTTACAGTTGTAAAGGGGATAGAATGATATCTTTTTACAGTTGTAAAGGGGATAACATGGTATTTTTACAGTTGTAAAGGGGATGCCATTATTTTTTTACAGCTGTAAAGGGGATAATATGATGTTTTTACAGTTGTAAAGGGGATAAAATGATTTTTTTACAGTTGTAAAGGGGATAAAATTTTGTTTTACTGGTGTAAAGGGGATAACATGATGGTTTTTTACAGTTGTAAAGGGGATAACATGATGTTTTTTACAGTTGTAAATGGGATAACATGATGGTGTTTTACAGTTGTAAAGGGGATAACATGATTGTGTTTTACAGTTGTAAAGGGGATAACATGATTTTTTACAGCTGTAAAGGGGATAAAATGTTTTACAGTTGTAAAGGGGATAACATGATGGTTTTATCTCTCTCTTTTTATTTTTTTACTCTCTGTCTGTCTTTCTGTCTGTCTGTCTCTGCCTGTCTGTCTGTCTGTCTGTCTGTCTTTGTCTCTCTCTCTCTCTCTCATTTTCTTACAAATAAATCTTAGTTACCGACACAGACAGGTAGGTAGATACATTTATACATACACATACATATAAAACATAGTAAGACAGACAGACAGACAGACAGACGGATAGACAGACAAATAGATAGATAGAAAGACACATAGACAGACGAACAGATAGATAGAAGATAATAGAAGATAGAGAGAGAGAGAGAGAGAGAGAGAGAGAGAGAGAGAGAGAGAGACAGACAGACAGACAGACAGACAGACAGTCAGACAGATATATAAATAGCTAGATAGATAGATAGACAGACAGACACATTCTGCAGCGTTAAAAAAATCTCAGCTAAGCTAGAATAAAAACCCAACCCAACAAGCAAACAGGCCAAAAGCTGCAAACTAAAGAACGAAAGTAAGCACATGAAGACTGAATGCAGATCACAGCAAACCCCATCAGAATTAACACTACATCTCTAAAAGCCGTTCAGATTGTATGGATATTTCGCATCATTGTTTTCACCCCAAAGAAATAACAGTTCTCTCCTTAAACCTCTCCTCCCCCCCCAAAAGCTTTCTCTAATATAATGTCTTCTTCTCACCCCCACCCCCACCCACCCCCTCTCTACCTCTCCATCAATCTCTCAGATTTAACCTGTCATTATGTATGGAGCAGTTTACATCACTGTGAGAGGCAAACTCTGATTTGAACACGCAAAAACTTCCTGACTGGGGGGCTAGGATGTCTCTCTATTCGATCCCTCTCTTTTTGATTCTGCCTTGTTCCTTCTCTCTCTCTCTCTCTCTCTCTCTCTCTCTCTCTCTCTCCTCTCTCTCTCTCTCTCTCTCTCTCTCTCTCTCTCTCTCTCTCTCCCCTCTCTCTCTCACTCTAAGTCTGTTAGATGATTATGTGAAGTATTTCTGTTAAAACATGTTTTCTTTTGTATATCTATTATAATTTCGTGGCATAACATGATTGGTCTGCATTACCTCTCCCTCTCTATAAAGTCCTATGATTCTGATGATTACAGTAGAAGAGAAATTGAGGTGATTTAACTATCCTGAAGAGTTGAACAGTAGTGCGTATAAGATGTATGAGTTTAATACCAATAGAGATTGTACAGAGATAGGGGATGTTATATTAGATATTATCCTTTGCCGATGTGCAATTAAACCATTTCGAAGTTCAGAGTTCTCTCTCTCTCTCCCCCCCCCCCCCCCCCCCCTCTCTCTCCCCCCTCCTCTTTCTCTCTCTCTCTCCTCCCCTCCCTCTTCTCTTCTCTTCTCTCCTCTCTCTCTCTCTCCTCCCTCTCTCTTCTTCTCTCTCTCTCTCCTCCCTCTTCTCTTCTCTCTCTCTCTCCCTCCCTCTTCTCTTCTCTCTCTCTCCCTCCCTCTTCTCTTTCTCTTTCTCTCCTCTCCCTCTTCTCTCTCTCTTCTCTTTCTCTCTTCTCTCCCCTCTCTACTCTCTCCTCTCTCTCTCTCTCTCTCTCATCTCTCCTCTCTCTCTCTCCTCTCTCTCTCTCTCTCTCTCTCCTCTCCTCCCCTCTTCTCTTCTCTCTCTCTCTCCTCTTCTCTTCTCTCTATCTCTCCCTCTCTCTCTTTTCTCTCTCTCTCCCCCCAACCCTCTGTCTCTGCCGTCTGTCTCTCTCTCTTTACCCCCCCCCCCCCCCCCCCCCCCCCCCCCCCCGTCCTCTACTGTTTTCTCTGCTCTCTCTTCAAAGAATACACGCACAACAATATAAAAAACAACAACAACAACCCCAAATTCTAATTCGTTTCAACTTTTTTTTTTATATCTAAGAGCATTCGGATCCTGGTCTCCTTTTCGTTAACTTTATTGGGGGATACGTTCTCTATTTAAAACGGATCGTGATAATCTCTTTTTCCTTTATTCGCTTGTGT
>CM054159.1:47169489-47171989 GCA_028751875.1 Rapana venosa | reverse complement strand
ACCCAACCTTATCATGTATCTTTGTAATGCATTGAAAAGGGTACATACTGCTTTAACTTAACATAAAGAATGTGCACTTATGTGTTGCAGGTTTCCAATCATTGTGGATAGCTTGGTAATAAATTATATTGTGGTTCTTGATGTTTACAAGTATGTGTAACCCCCTTCAGGAAGGGACTATGGCCCCCAAATCTGAATAAACTATTCTCTCTCTCCTCTCTCTCTCTCTCTCTCTCTCTCTCTCTCTCTCTCTCTCTCTTCTCTCTCTCTCTCTCTCTCTCTCTCTCTCTCTCCGCCTTATCATCTCTCTGTTGTTTGCTATGCAAAGAGAGTTTTAGGAAACTGAGCAACAGGAAATATTGTTTAAACAATTATGTGTGTACAGGTTGAAATGAATACTACTCAGTGTGTGTGTGTGTGTGTGTGTGTGTGTGTGTGTGTGTGTGTGTGTGTGCGTGCCCGCGCGTATGTGTGTGCGTGAGTGCGTGTATGCGTGTGTGTGTGTATATGTGGTGTATGTTTGTGTATGTATGTTTATGTGTGTGGGAGGGTATATGTTTGTGTACGTGTATGCATATTAATTTTTTGTGTTTGTGTATGTGTGTGTGTAGGTATGTGTGCGCGTGTGTGTGAATGTGAATGTGCGTATGTATGTGTGTGTATGTTTAAGTGTGTGTTTTTTGTATGTATATGTGTGTACGTGTGTACGTGTGTGTACGTGTGTGTACTTGTGTGTTTACATGTATATGTGCTTGCATGCGTGCGTGTATATAATTATATGCGCGCGTGTGCGTGTGTGTGTGTGTGCGCGCGCGCACGCGGACGCACCAGAGCGTATGGCATGGGCACTCTGTTTGATAATCATTTTCAATATCTTTAAAATAAAACGTCTATTCTCTCATGGGAATCATCGGTCATTTTTCTGTCAGAATTCTCTCTAATCGTTTAGGGGATTCCAAATGTCTTCCTTCTGTTTACAATTCCTTGCTTTGTCAGTTTATTTGTTTGTTTTGACTCTGCTTTTCAGTTTTTCTGCTGAAACATTTGTCTTTCTTTTTCAGTTTCTGTTGTTGTTGTTGCAGTTTTTGTTACTGTTTGTTGGTGGTGGTGGTGGCAGTGATGGTGGTGGTAGTGGTGGTGGTAGTGGTTTTGTTGTTGCGTGTTGTTTTGTTAATGGGTTGTGTTGTTGCTGTTGTTGTTGTTGTTGCTGTTGTAATGGTGTTGTTGTTGCTGTTGTTGTTGCTGTTGTTGTTGTCAATGGTGTTGTTGTTAATGATGTTGTTGTTGTTGCTTTTGTTGTTAATGGTGTTGTTGTTAATGGTGTTGTTAATGGTGTTGTTATTTTTGCTGTTGTTTTGTTGTTGTTAATGTGTTGTTGTTAATGGTGTTGTTAATGGTGTTGTTGTTGTTGCTGCTGTTGTCGTTGCTGTTGTTGTTGTTAATGGTTTGTTGTTAATGGTGTTGTTTATTTTGCTGTTGTTGTTGTTAATGGTGTTGCTGTTGTTGTTTTCGTTGCTGTTGTTGTTGTTGCTCTTGCTGTTGTTGTTGTTAATGGTGGTGTTGTTATTTTCGTTGCTGTTGTTGTTGTTGCTCTTGCTGTTGTTGTTGTTGTTAATGGTGTTGTTATCTTCGTTGCTGTTGTTGTTGTTGTTGTTGTTCTTGCTGTTGTTGTTGTTGTTAATGGTGGTGTTGTTATTTTCGTTGTTGTTGTTGTTGTTGTTGTTGTTGTTCTTCTTCTTCTTCTTCTTGAAGTTGTTTTTGTTGTTGTTGTTCTTGTTGTTGTTGCTGTTGTTGTTGTTAATGGTGTTGTTGTTGTTGTTGTTGTTGCTGTTGTTGAACACCCCTGGGGGTTCACCAAGAATATCAACACTGTTTAACTCGTTGTTGTCTGTAAATCGATGCCCCAGGGTAATTATATCTTTTAAACACTGGGTGAGAAATGTTGGGTGGATTAGCTCAAATAGCTCGCCATTAAGGCAGCTTTACTCCGGCTTCAGAGGATTTTTCCCCCCTCCATAAATGAAGAATGTATGCTGCTATGCTAGAAGCTTGTTAAGGACGAAGATGATATGTGCATAAACATACAAACAATGAAACAATATTGTTCTCCATCAGAAACTGACAACGCTTTTGGCTTCAGCTATCCACTTGTTTAAACCACCACCACCACCACCACCACCACCACCACCACCACCACCACAACAACAACAACAACACCAACAACAACAATTGGGTTCGAATCCCGTTGAAGAGGATTTTTTTCCCTTGGAGTTAACGTCAATGCCGACTCCACTCTCCCCCCAAAAGTCCTTCGGATGAGACTATAAACCGAGGCCCCGTGTGCGTTCGCACGCAGAACATCTTGCGCATACGTCAAAACCCATTCCGCTTTTCGGAAGAGTAGACCATTGTGTTCCGGTGGGAACGGATGACAAAATTTACAAAAGTGCACACAAACACACACGGGGATAGGATGTAAAAACAAAAGCTTATTCCATTA
>CM054159.1:47159489-47164489 GCA_028751875.1 Rapana venosa | reverse complement strand
ATCATGACTTAACAAACAAATGGGGTTTTCTTGATTAGAAAAATTGTTTATCAAAACATGGCTGATAAGGAACACACCAAAAAAAAGCAAAAACACATTTAATTCAATACTACACTTTCTAACAATGAGACAAATATTCACGTTACCATTCACGATAAAGAACGGTTTTCTTCATAACCCACCAAAACGTACGATATTCTCTAAAGAAGCACCTTGAGTTGAAGGGAAGTCACAACAACATTTATCCAGGATTTTCTAGAAATCTTGGAAAATGGAGTTACTGTGTTTTACTATGCACAGATAACACTGTCTATCCTGAGGAAATAATGGGACGCGTGTACAGGAGAAACTGAAAACAAAAAGTATACAGTTTTCTTTAATAGATAATGAAACAGAAATCGTGGGTTTTTTCCTCAGAAAAGTGCTTAGGATGATTAAGCAATGGCTCATTGAAGCCGTGTTATTTGCACGGGGGGATAAATTGATGAGCGTTGCTTTATCTCCTGATTATCTCTTCTTTCGAAAAAAAAAGGTGCCTCTCACTTTGTGTATGTGTGGTGTGTGTGTGTGTGTGTGTGTGAGTGAGTGAGAGAGTGAGTGAGTAAATGGGTGAGTGAGTGAGTGAGTGTGCGTGTTTGTGTTTATGTGAGTGAGTCAGAGAGTATTAGTGTTTGTTAGTGTTAGTTAGTGTGTATGTATGTGTGTGTGTGTGTGTGTGTGTGTTTAAGTGTGTGTGTGTGTGTGTTTAAGTGTGTGTGTGTTTAAGTGTGTGTTTGTGTGTTTAAGTGTGTGTGTGTGTGTGTGGGTGTTAAAGTAAGTGTGTGTGTGTGTGTGTGTGTGTGTCTGTGTGGTTGTTGTAGTTTTGGTTTATACTACAATGAGGTTTAAGTAGTTTATGTAATTGATGTACTCCTCTTACATGGAAGTAATTTAAAGAAATGTTTTGAGAGAGAAAGAGAAAGAGAGAGAGAGAGAGAGAGAGAGAGAGAGAGAGAGAGAGAGAGAGAGAGAGAGAGAGAGAGAGAGAGAAAGAGACAGAAAGAGACAGAGAAAGAGACAGAAAGAGACAGAAAGAGACAGTGAGAGAGACAGAGAGCACCAGGCTCAACATTATTTTCAATGGCCAATGTAATGCACCTTCGCTGACATACACCTTTATAACTTTTTAAAATATATTGTTTTTTTTTTTTAAAATCACGACAAGATTTCGATCCATCCAACCTCCTGTATTCATTTATCTATTTTTTGTAACGTTCGTTTCGTGTTAATGTCACGTTTAATAATAACTTTTTTTTAAATGGGAAGAAAGAACGTGACCATGCTTTTTCAATAACACATCAAGCAGATGTTTTATTTAAATCCTTTAGCGAAGTTACAAATAACGTGGTTAGCATTATAGTTCTTGACAATAATGCTTTGATCTTAGAGTTTAACGGGGATCTAAAAACAATAATTTGTTAGTATATATTTTTTAAAATTATCCTTTGATATTTTGGTTTGGATCAGGGTGTTTTTTTGGGGGTGGTTTCCTTTGTGATTTTTTTTCTGATATTTTGTTGGTTGAATGTTGTGTTTTTGAATAAAAATGTTGTTGAAAAGGTTGCGATTTTGTTTCATTATCAATAAAGATGGGCAGTTGTTTTTGCTGTCTCTCTGCCATTTGGTTTGTCTGTCTGTCTGTCTATTTGTCTGTCTGTCTGTCTGTCTGTCTTTCTGTCTGTCTGTCTGTCTTTCTGTCTGTCTTTTTTTGTGTCTGTCTGTCTTTTTGTCTGCCTCTTTGTCTTTGCCTGGATCATTCTGTGTATGCCTACTGTTTACAAATGTATGGATTTACTTTTGAGAGCTGCTTTGTTTTTTCTTTAGACTTTACCTTCGACATCTCTTTTGTTGCCGAGGGCTCCTTAACATGTACTAAATGTGCGTTGCATACTGCCTACATGGAAAAAATTATCTGCGTGAAATTCGGGCTGCGTCACCACAAATGCAGCGCCACACATCCCCCCATCCTATTTGCAGTTTACGTGTTTCCATAGAAAAAAATAGCCTTTTTCCTACTGGAAAAAACTCATTTTGTTATGGTTCTTTTACGTGTGTTAAATAAACGTAACATTCGAGACCTTGGTATGTCGTTTCATCCGAAGGACTAGCCCCCCCAGAGCAAAACTTGTAGTCCAGAGTTGTACGAAATTACTCTAAATGAGTGCTAAACTATAGAAACCATGTTCTAGTTGATTGCGGGGAAAAAGGGACCAGTTTCAACTTGGATTCGAACCTCCAACCTTACGAGTTCTTAGCAGATGCGCTACCACCACAACACTGAGCCACTCGAAGCAAACGAAACTTTGTCGTGTCCAACATCGAATTTTATTTCATCTTTAAATCGCTGTTACGAAAGGCCAGGCTGAGTGGTTTTCTTGTCTTACAGTCAATTTGCTGGGGTTTTTTTTGGTCCATTTTTTTTGTTTTTGTTGTTTTATCATTTGAGAGCGCAATTATTTCTTTGCTCTCTCTGTTTTATCTTTGTTTTAGCGCTGCTTGCTCCGCAGTCGATTTTTGTTATTTTATTATCGTATGCTGCTCGGGGTTTTGTTGTTTAGAGTTCTTCTCATTCGATGTCACTTTCAATTTGGTTTTATTTCGGCCGCAGTTTTTATCTCTTAGGCCATCCGAATGCAAATCGTCGAGGGATTAAAATAACTGTTTTTTTTTTCTTTTGCCTGATCAATACGAATGATGAATTACTCTCATCCCTGTTTTTCTCCCGCTCTCTCTCTGTCTCTCTGTCTCTCTCTCTCTCCTCTCTCTCTCTCTCTCTCTCTCTCTCTCTCTCTCTCTCTCTCTAAGTCTGTCTCTCTGTCTGTCTGTTATCGGTCTGCCTATCTGTATGTTAGTGTGTGTGTTTGTGTGTGTGTGTGTGTGTTGTGTGTCTGTGCGGCGCGCGTGTTTGTTCGCAACGCGTGTGCGCGTGTGCGTTGTGTGGGTGTCTCTCTATGTTGGTGTTTGTCTTTCTGTCTCTGTTTGGCTATCTGCCTGTCTGTCGGTCTGTCTTTTGTCCATTTCTCTGTCTGTCTGTTTCTCTCTCTGTCTCTGTCTCTGTCTCTGTCTCTCTCTGTCTCTCTCTCTCTTCTTCCTCTCTCTCTCTCCTCTCTCTCTCTCTCTCGCTCTCTCTTTCTCTGACTGTGCTTTATATTCATCTTTTATATTCTCTGTGGCATTGTTGATGCTTTTTTCTGTGGCTCTGAGTGGACATAGGACATGTGCAATGTCCAGGAGTGAGAGAGAGACAGAGAGAGAGATAGAGAGAGAGATAGATATAGATAGAGATAGATAGAGATAGAGAGAGAGATAGAGATAGATAGAGAGAGAGAAAGAGAGAGAGATAGAGTTAGAGGGAGATAGAGAGAGAGAGAAAGAGAGATAGGAGAGAGAAAGAGAGAGAGAGAGAGAGAGGAGAGAGAGGAGAGAGAGAGAGAAGAGAGAGAGAGAGAGAGAAAGAGAGAGATAGAGAGCGAGATAGAGAGATAGAGAAGTGAGAGATAGAGAGAGAGATAGAGAGGAGATAGAGAGAGAGAGAAAGAGAGAGAGATAGAGAGAGAGATAGAGATAGAAAGAATAGATGGAGAGATAGAGAGAAAGAGATAGAGAGAGATAGAGAGAGAGAGAGAGAGAGAGAGAGAGAGAGAGAAGAAGAAAAAGAGAGAGTAGAGAGAGAAAGAGATAGAAGAGAGTAGATGAGAGATATAGAGAGAAAGAGATAGAGAGAGAGTTAGAGAGAGAGAGAGAGAGAGAGAGAGAGAGAGAGAGAGAGAGAGAAGAGAGAAAGAAAGAGATAGAGAGAAAGAGAAAAAGAGAGAGAGAGAGAGAGAGCGAGTGTGTGTGTGTGAGAGAGGAGGGAGGGAGATGGGGGAGAAAACATGAAAGACAAATAGACAGACAGACAGACAGACAGAGGAAAAGTGAGACACAGAGAAACCGAGAGAGGGGCCAACAGACAAACAGATAAAGGGACACACAGAGAGGGAAGGGTCATTTTGTTTTCCTTTCATATCAAATTCTGTTTTCATTGTTGTTTTGTTGCTGTTGTTGCTGTTGTTGCTGTTGTTGTTGCTTGCAGCAGCAGATAACATGTAAATTAAAAAATGTCCTTTCGGATGAGAATGTAAACTGATGTCCCGTGTGCGAACGCACGTAGAACATCTTGCGCACACGTTAAACCCGTTCCGCTTTTCGGAAAAGTAGGCCATGGTATGCCGGTGGGAACGGATAACAAAATTTACAAAAGTGCATACACACAGGGAACTGGTTGTAAAAAAAAGAACACGAGTACTATTCCATTATCCTCGAAATAAAAGAACAAATAAACTTCTTGTCGGGCTGCAAACAAACTTCAGTTGAGGACACTGAGGACAGTAATTTTGATGCTACAGAGTTCCAGTACAAACCAGGTCAAGACTACATAACATCAGAAACTTCACCCAGTTAGTTTCCGTTATCAAACATCCCAAGCAAGGGCCAGGCCCGCGAGATACAGACACCTGCGTGCTGGTTGGTTAAGACATTTGACTCCTCACCTCACCTAGCTACCCCGTAGTCCCATGGACCGTGGGGGCACCACTGAAGAATTTGCAACCAGCTTCCTCCATAACCTAGGTCCTCTGCCTTCCGTAGCAAATCGTTCCACTCAAGGCCAGTCCACTCTCTGATGTTGTTTTCCCATCGTTTTCTCTGTCTGCCTCTTCGTCTCCTTCCTTGTGCTGTTCCTTGTAGGACAGTCTTGGCCAGTCCAGATGTTCCTGTGACGTACCCGAACCACTTTAGTTTGCGTTTTTTCCACTGAAGTCAGGAGCTCTTCATATGGCACTTGACCATCACTCTCCAAATTCACACTGATAAAGTGAGAGGACAGTCGAGTCTGATTTCAAGATTCCTGTTGTGTCTATTTCACGCTTATCTTTGGTTTGGTGTCGTTTGTAAAAGCAAAAACAAATCTTTCTGGATAC
>CM054159.1:47146989-47154489 GCA_028751875.1 Rapana venosa | reverse complement strand
CTTATATATAAGCCAACAAAAAACGTTGATGATGTATGCTAAAAAAAAGCTAGAAATTAATGACATGAGAAAAAACCCATCCAGACCTCACATAATAGGACAAGATAAAAGGAAGACATCACAACGTATGTTCAATTCAGACAGACAAAAAGTAAAGTAACAAGAAAGATAAGGGCAACAAGAACAATTTACGCAGTAAACCAGATGTAAAATAATTTCGTACATGAAGCGAAGCGTTCCTGTTTTTTTTCCCATTAGATGTTTCTTAAACAAGTTTTCTTAAACGTATGCTTTGAGGGTTCCAATTCTTATAACGGAGGTAAGTTGTTCCACAATGTTCTTCCTGATTAAGCAAGGCTTGGCTTATGGAGATTATTGCGGGGCCTGGGCAAAAACAGTTTTTGATTAGGCCTGTTTTTATTGACGGTAACATTTTTTCATAATTTTCTTTGAGGCTTTTCACTTGATTATATTGGACATAATAATAATAATAATAATAATAATATAATGATAATGATGATAATAATAATAATAATAATAATAATAATAATAATAATAATAATAATGTATGGAGTTTATATAGCGCTGAATCTTTTAAAGCAACAAATCAAAGCGCTCAGATTTTTTTTAATAAAATGCGTGTGTATGCTGTTTTTTTAAAAAAAAATTGTCATCTGTTCCCACCGGCACACAATGGCCTACTCTTTCGAAAAGCGTAACAGGATTTAATGTGTGCGCAAGATGTTCTGCATGCGTTCGCACACGGGGCCTCGGTTTATAGTCTCATCCGAAGGACTTTGACATTCAGTTCCATTTTTTTGTCAAACTTGGAAGAAAGGGCGAGGCTGGGAATCGAACCCAGAACCTCAAGGTTTACTTGTTGGCAGGCAAACGTCTTAACCATCCTGCCACCTTCCTTCCTTAGACATCATAGACACTTGTTGAAATCAAGATTGCCCTTGAGTAGACGAACATCTACATCTTTGTAGTTGGTGGTGGTCAGTGCATTAGGATTCGATGGCATTAGTTTGACATCTCTTTCGTGCAGGCGGCTTCCATGCTTTGTGATGGTTTCACTGGCACTATCCCATAACGTAGAAGCATAACAAATGTCCTTCCTCTTTGCCGATGTTCCTCCTTCTGTCATTCCATTTTCCCTTCCTTTTCTCCCCGTCTCTTTCTTCCCACCCTCCCCCTCCCTTCCGCTTATTCTTTTTTCATTCACACTTGTACTCTCTCTTACTCCCTCCCACCGTTCGTCCGTCCGTCCGTCCGTCTGTGTGTCTGTGTGTCTGTGTGTGTGTGTGTGTGCTGTCTGTCTGTCTGTCTGTCTGTCTGTTCTGTCTGTCTGTCTGTCTGTCTGTCCTGTCTGTCTGTCTGTCTGTCTGTCTGTCTCTCTCTCTCTCTCTCTCTCTCTCTCTCTCTCTCTCTCTCTCTCTCTCTCTCCCCCCCCCCCCCCCCCCCTGTGTGAGTGTGTGTACCTCTCTCTCTCTCTGTCTCTGGCTGTCTCTGTCTCTCTGTCTCTATCTGTCTGTCCATCTCTCTCTCTCTCTCTCTCTCTCTCTCTCTCTCTCTCTCTCTCTCTCTCTCTCTTCTTCTCTTCTTCCCTCACCCTCTCTCTCTGTGCACGTCTCTCTCTGTCTCTGTCTCTCTGTCTATCTCTGTCACTGGCTGTCTGTCCATCTCTCTCTCCTTCTCTCTCTCTCTCTCCCTCCCTCCCTCCAGCTCTCCCCCCCCTCTCTCCTCTCTCCTCTCTCCCCCATCTCCCTTGCCCCAAAAAGCTAGGGTCATTTTTCGCTTTGATCTCACCAGCAAAGCAAGGAGCATTGAAGATCTCACGCACACCCTGGTCCCTCTGTCACTAATCCCTCGCTTTTCTGTCAGTTTGACTCCATTTTTGGGATCCGTTCTTCTGTTTTGATTCATTTTATATTTCAGCTTGGGGTGATTAGAATCAGTTAGTTTTCTTTCAGTAATATTTGGTTTGCATTGGGTTTTTGTTGTTGTTGTTTTAAACTTGTACTAAGTTTTCTAGGTGAAATTACAACATGATTTTATTTGGGGAGGGGATTATGCATGTGTGTATATCTGTTGTTGTGTGTGTGTGTGTGTGTGTGTGTGTGTGTGTGTGTGTGTGTGTTATTGTGTATGTGATTGTGTGTATGTGTTAGTGTGTGTGTGTGTTTGTGTGTGAGTGTGTGTGTGACAGTGTGAGTGTGTGTGTGTGTGTGTGTGTGAGAGAGAGAGAGGGTATGGAGAGAGAGTCCCTGACTGAGAGTCAGAGACAGAGAGGCATAAAGAAAGAGAGTCACATAGGGAAACAGAGAGAGAGGGAAACAGAGGAGAGGGAGAACAGAGAGATAAGGAGGCACAGAAAGAGAGGAGGGGACAGAAACAGAAATACCGAGAGACAAGAGAGTCAGAGAGAGAGAAGAGAGAGAGAGAGAGAAAAGAGAGAGAGAGAGAGAGAGAGAGACAGAGAGACAGAGAGACAGAGAGGCAGAGATGCAGAGAGGCAGAGAGACAGACTTGAACCGAATTGAACTGAATTGAATTGAATCAATTATATTTTCAGAAGGTGACAGAATAAGCATGACATTTTGTTGTGGCCTCCATCCATCTGTACCGATTTGAGAGCTTTGATTTGTTGCTTTACAAGATTCACGCTATATAAATTCCATACATTATTATTACTATTATTACCGATTCAAATATCTAATAACAAAGAAGAAGAGGCAAAAAAAAAAGTATAGGTACCATTCTGTTAGTGATAATCAATACGAAACATGTATTTTCACATAACACTTTAAACTGAGAGGCAAAGAGAGAGAGAGAGAGAGAGAGAGAGTGAGAGAGAGAGAGAGAGAGAAGAGAGAGAAAGAGAGAGGGAGAGAGAGAGTGAGTGAGAGAGACAGAGAGGGAGAGGGAGAGAGACAGAGAGAGAGAGAGATCAGAGAGAGAGAGCCTTGCTAAGAAAACCCACAACCAGCACTAATTCGTCATCCCTATTGATCGCTAAACAAAACATCCTTTCCATTTCCCTCAGTGGTCTGCATTGGACAGGATGTACAACTGCACAACACAGTAGAAGGGAAATAAACTCAAATAGCTCCACTCAAAACTAAACAAAATAATGATATCCAATGGAGTAGGCAACATATAAAAGATTTTTTTTGTTTAAATCATTGCAGAACAAAGCAATTCGAACGAAAGCTTTTACGACATGGAACCCTCCCAAAAAAAATCGTTGGCATGATTGAAAACATAAAAAACAAATGTTAAAAAAGCATGCAAGGGAACAAGACAATCAAGCGTATTAAGGACTTATGATCTTCGCTCTTTTTGTGAAGAGAGAATGGGATTAAAGCAATTAAACAGAGAGGAATCCACCTCTGTCCTTTTGTACCTCTCTTTCTCTCTTTGCCTGTTTATTTGTTTGCATGTTTGTTGTCTGCCAGTCTGTTTGTCTGTCTGTCTGTCTGCCTGCCTATCTCTGTTGGTCTGTCCTTCACCCTTCCTCTTTCTGTTTTTCTACATCTTCTCTCTTTTGCTTTTTTCTATGCAGCATTAGAAATGTTGTCGGTGATTAAAAGAGTGTGTGATGGTTCTACTCTAAGACTGACTAACCCGTTTTAGTTGTCACTAATGATGCATTCCAGAAACGATGTTAAAGAACGTAGGCAACAGTAGACAGCCTTGGCATACACAGTTAAATGTATGAAACCGGTTACTCTCCCACCAAACGTTAACTGCATGCTCTGCTTACTTCGATGTGAATCTCTCAGGTGATATCAATCCGTTTATGGTTTATGTACTTTTTTCACAGCTGTCCTCAGCACACCATGTTACGCTCAGTCAAATGCACTCCTTGCCACTGTGGAATTAACTTTTTTTTCTATGACTATTTTCTGCTAGTCGTTCTAGTTTGTGGAATAAATTTTAGTACCACGCTTCTGGCATGGTTTGTCATCCTTACCATCTGTGCCTGTCTAATGCAAACCACTGAGGGAATGGGACGGGATAGCTCAGTGGTCGGAGCACTCGCTTTCCCCCAGCCAAGTTAAGCAGCGTCGAGCGTGGTTACTACTTGGATGGGTGACCGTTTGCGCGCCTTGGCTTCAGTACAGTCCCCCAGTTCATCCAGCTGTAAATGGGTACATGCCTCTTTAGGGTCAGGAAATGTAAAGCAGCGAGGGAGAGGAGATGGGCGCCGCCCTCAATATGCTGGTCCCTGGAGAAGTTGAGGTCTCTGACGCCTCGTTCCCCTACGACCTTATAGGTTATGGGACTCCTTTTACCAAGTACCAGTCATAATAACTATACGGCATGGAACAGAAGAACAAAATCACAGGAACCAGCCTACGAACCAATTCATGAAAGACAGACAAAGCTCAAGTCCTACAGAAAGACAAGAAAATATCTTCTCACACCCCTTCAAGCACTGAATCAATGAGAAATGAGCAAAAAGCACAGATTGCAAAGACAGAGCAGGAGAAGAAAGAAAACGCACGTTGTTAAGAACACATTGAAGTAGTCTTAGCCTTCGTCATCAGTCAGTCAACAAAAAGAATGTATTGGGAGAGGAAAGGGCTGGAGGAAAAAAACAGAGGGGGTGAAGGGGACGAAAAGGAGTTAGTCTCTTTGGCGCAAGAAAACCGTCATCATAATGTACAGCACCTGATAATAGTTGTTCATGATAACATGTATTATATAATATACATGTATATAATATATCTGGTGTTTAATACATACTTCAATTCATTCAGAACAGGTTTAAAAAGAAAGTATACTATAGAAATGGTGTTGTCATGGTTTTCTTAGCACACACAAACATCACACACATACACACACATACACACCACACACACACACACACACACACACACACACACACACACACACACACACACACACGCACGCACACACACACACACACACACACACACAACACACACACACACACGCACGCACGCACACACACATGCACACACACACGCACACACACACGCACACTTACACACAATTACACACACACACAAACACAAAACACACACAACAAGCACGCACGCCCCGACCTCATCACACACACACCACTTACACCAATTTATACTCAGACTGTTCTCTAATGTAAACATAAAAGAACAACTTGAAAAATCAGATTACCAACACACGGATTCTCTGTCTGCTTGAACTTTAAAGGGCTAAGAAAGAAAACCACCTACGTAGACAATACAAGACACCTAATTTCACCCTAAATATCACATTTAATTCAAACAATAAAACAAGTCTTCTTTTCATCCCTAAAGCGTATCACACTGAGGTAAGAATTTTGTCTGTAACAAAAATGTAAGACGCATTTAAAAGACATAGATTTTAGATCCTAAAAGAAATACAACAAACAGAAACGACGTTGGGAACAAGAAGAAGGAGAACAACAACAACAACACACATACTCACACATACACAAATTGCATACACACGGGGACTGGATGTGAAAAAAAAGCATATGAGTGCAAATTCCACTATCCTCGAACTATGGGAATAACATTTAAAAATAAATAAATAGATGAAATAAAAAAACACACACACAGAGACTTACACAGACACACAGACAAACAGACACACACAGACAGACCACACATACATACACATTTAGACACACACTCCCATACACACACACACAGACACAACACAAACACACACACACACACACACACACACACACACAACACACACACACACACACACACACACACACACACACACACACACACACACACGCGCGCAAACCAAACCAAACTAACCAAAACAAACAAACAAAAACCCATACAAGGAAAAGCAAAAATCGAATCCCGAGCAAAAATCCTTTCACCCCACTGACTGATGATGTGAGAAATGAGCTGTAAAGACGAAGGGAGGGGGGGGGGGGGGGGGGGGGAGGGGTGTTGAATGAGGTGACAAGGGGCAGAAACAGTACGATGTGTGTCATAAAGAGTTAACGACCCTTGCTGTCATTATGAGGTCGGGGGGTGGGGGGGCAGGGGGGGGGGGGGAGATGGATGGAGGGAGAGAGGAGGGAGAGAGGAGGTAGTGTGAGAGTGTTGGGGAATGGGGAGGAGTAAAGATGCAGGAATTTTGGTAGGTTGGATGGTTGTTTGGTTGTTGTTGTTGTTTCTTCTTCTCTCCTCCTCCTCCTCCTCCTTCTCCTCCTCCTCCTCCTCCTTCTCCTCCTCCTCCTCCTTCTTCTTCTCCTCCTTCTCTTTCTCCTTATCCTCCTCCTCCTTCTTCTTCATCTTCTCCTCCTCCTCCTCCTCCTATCCTTCTTTTCTTCTGCTTCTTCTCCTCCTTCTCTTTCTCCTTATCCTCCTCCTTCTTCGTCTTCGTCTTCTTCTTCTTCTTCTTCTCCTTTCCTTCTCCTTCTCCTCTGTCTGTTTGACAGCACGTCGAAGTCAAGCAATGACATGAGAAATGAGCTATAAGGACGTGGGATGTTGAGATGAGGTGACAAGGGGCAGAAACAGGATGTGTGTCATAAAGAGTTAACGAACCTTGCTGTCATTATGAGGTCAGGGGGGAAGAGTGAGGGAAGGAGGGAAAGAAGGAGAGCAGGTGGTGAGAGGGTGCTGGGGAATGGGGAAAGTGGAAAGATGGGAGATTTTTTGGGTGGCTGGTTGGTTGTTGTTTTTCTTCTTCTTCATCGTCTTCTTTTTCCTCTTTTCTCTCTTCTTCTTCTTCTTGTTCTTCTTCTTCTTCTTGTTCTTCTTGTTCTTCTTGTTCTTCTTCCTTCTTCTTCTTCTTCTTTCCTCTTCTTCTTCCTCTTCTCTTCTTCCTCTTCCTCTTCCTCTTCTTCTTCCTCTTCTTCTTCTTCTTCTTCCTCTTCTTCTTCTTCCTCTTCTTCTTCCTCTTCGTCTTCCTTTCTTCTTCCTCTTCTTCTTCTTGTTCTTCTTCTTCTTGTTCTTCTTGTTCTTCTTGTTCTTGTTCTTCTTGTTCTTCTTCTTCTTCTTCTTGTTCTTCCTCTTCTTCTTCCTCCTCTTCTTCTTCTTCTTCTTCTCTTCCTCTTCTTCTTCTTCTTCTTCCTTCTCCTTTTCCTCCTCCTCCTCTTCCTTCATTTTCTTCTTGTTCTTGTTGTTCTTCTTCTCCTTCTTATTCATCATCTTCTTTTTCCTCTTCTTCTTTTTCCTTCTCCTCTTTTTTCTCCTCCTCCTCCTCTTCCTTTCTTCTTCCTCCTCCTCTTCCTTCCTTTTCTTCTTGGTCTTCTCCTTATTCATCATCTTCTTTTTCCTCTTCTTCATTTTCCTTCCCCTCCTTATTCTCCTCCTCCTCCTCTTCCTTTCTTCTTCCTCCTCCTCTTCTCTTCTTCTTCTTCTTCTTCTCTTTCTTCTTCCTCTTATCCTCTTCCTCCTCCTTCTGTTTCCTTCTCCTTCTCATTTCGTTCTCCTCCTTCTCTGTTTGTTAGACAGCACGTCGAAGTCGAACACTGATGTGGGAAATGAACTGTAA
>CM054159.1:47134489-47139489 GCA_028751875.1 Rapana venosa | reverse complement strand
AGAGACAGACAGCAGAGCAGCCAAACAAAAAGTGGGAATCAGGCAACAGACAGACAGAGATTAACAGACAGGTTTTGGAAGAAAGGAGGGGGGGTGGTGGGGGTGGAGAAGCCAAAGGGGGCACAAAACACATTATCTAAAAGCTGAATTCCGAATAACTGCCCGTTTGATTTTTTTAATTTTTATATTATTTTTGTTTCCGCAAAAAAATAGTTTCCCCCTTCAAAACCCCCCCCTTCCCCTTTTCCCCAACACCTCTCTTTTCCTTTTTCCCCCTCCCACCCCCCCCCCAAAAAAAAAAAAAAAGTTGATTTTTAAATAATACCAAATTTTTCTTTTTGTCTTTTTTTAAAAAATTTGTTCTAAAACAAAACGTTATTTTTCCCCTCTCTCTCTCTCTTACTCTCTCCTTCTATTCTCTTCCTCTCTCCCCCCCTTTTCCCCTTTTTCCCCTCTTCTCTCTCTCTCTCCTCTCTTCTTCTCTCTTTCATTTTTAAAAACCCATTACCCCCTTTTCTTTTAAAATCCCCCCCACCACCCCCACTTTTTTCGAAAGGACAGAGCTTTAAATGTTTTCAGAAAACCCCTTTTTTCCCTTTTTTTTTTCATTTGTGGGTTTTTAACATTTTACACTCTGACCCATTTTTCATTTCAGTGGTGTTCCCATAGTTTTTTATTTCGCGTGTGTGCTAGCGTGACGCTGGTGCGTTGTTAATTTATTTTTTCTTTATTACTTATTTAGTATTCTTTTTTTTTGAGTAATGATTAAAAACCTCACGCGCTTTTTTTTCATCGAGTCCCCGTGTGTATGCAAATTTTGTAATTTTTTCATCAGTTCCCCAAAGGCACACAAGGGGTACTTTTCCAAAAGCGAACCCGGGTTTTTTAAAGTGTGCACAAAATTCTGCTTTTCGTTTGCACACAGGACCCCGGTTTTTTTGTCTCTTCGAAGGGGTGTGGTATTTGGTGGTGGGGTTGTGGTGTTGGGGGTGTGTGGTGTGTGTTTTACGTTTAGTTTTTTTTTTTTGCTTTAAAAAGCTCAAACTTTTTTGGTTGTTGTTTATTTTTTTTCCTGTGTGTGTGTGGTGTGTTTGGTGTTGTTTTGTTTTGGGGCGTGTGTGTTGTGTGTTTGTTGTGTGGTGTGTGTGTATTGTGTGTGTGTGTGTGTGTGTGTGTGTGTGTGTGTGTGTGTGTGGTTTGGTGTGGTGGTGGGAGGGGAGGTTTTTGTCTTTTAACTTGTTTTTTTCTCTGGGTTTCTTTTCCTTTTCGTTTTCAATTTTTTTAGTAAAATCATGTGTTTTTTTTTTTTTTTTCATTTCAGATCTTTTCAATATTGTTGGGATGCCAGAATCAGAAAGAAAAATTAAACGGGCTGAGTCTGTTTTTTCTTTTTTTTCTTTTTTTAAAAAAGTATTTTTCCCTTTTTAAACTTTAATTTTATAAAAAAGAGAGCCGCTTTGTTTGGGCAAAAAACAGAAAGGGAACTGAGTACTGCAGTTTTAATTTCATTCATTTCATTTGCGAGAGAGAGAGAGGGAGGGGAAAAGGGGGGAGAGAGAGAGAGAAGGAGAGAGAGAGGAGGGAGGGAGGAGAGAGAGGAGAGAGAGAGAGGAGAGAGAGGAGAGAGAGAGAGGAGAGAGAGAGAGAGAAGAGAGAAAAAAAGGAAAAAAAGAAAGATAGAGATTTTAATTTTTTTATCTTTTATTTCGAGGGAAAAGAATAAGCACTCTTGTGCTTTTTTCATCTATCCCCCTCTATGCTGTTTTGTAAATTTTTCATCCTTCCCCAAAAGAGAGAGAACAGAGAAAGACAGAGAAGACAGAGCAGAGACGACAGAGGACAGAGCAGCGGGGAGAGCAGACAGAGCAGACAGACGAAGAGAGACGAGAAGACAGAGACAGAGACGACAGAAAAAAGCGGACAAGACAGACGAGACAGAGAGAAAGTTTTATATAGACAAAGCATATTATACTTAAAACTACCCTGAAACGTATTTTCTTTAAAACCCGTTCACTGGTGAAGGAAGTCGATAAAACAACCACAAATACAAAAAAAAAAAGCGCCCCCCGGTCAACCACACACACACACGCCCCCCTTACACCCCCCCAACTCACACACACACACACACACACACACACAACACACACACAACAACACACACCACCCACCCACACAAACCACAACACCCCACACACACACACACCAAAACACACCACAAAAAAACAGAGACAGAAGCTAACCCCAAACACGCTAAACTCCACACAAACCCCCCCCAACACAAAAACCAAGTCCTGACCACTTTTTGACGAGGTGTTCTCACAGTTGCACAGCTAAAAGGGGAATTCGATTTTTTTCCCACCTCCCTCTTCCCCCCCCCCCCCCCCATACCATCCTTTATTTTTTTAAATAGCTCACATCCATCCCAAAAACCTCCGCCCCCTCCCTATTCCCTTCCCCAACCCCCCTCCCCCCACCCACCCTGTCCAAAACCTTTCTAAACTCTCCTCTTTCCACAAATCATTAATGGATGATGACACACATCCTGATTTCCTTCTTTCTCCTCAGATTTTTCTTTTTTTGTTTTTCGTCTTTTTCCCCTACTCCTAGTAGCCCATTTTCCGTGGTAATGTCATACCTGCTCTCTCCGTCTGGAATAAGCACTTATGTGCTTTTTTACATCCAGTCCCCGTGTGTATGCGGTTTTGTAAATTTTGTCATCTGTTCCCACCGGCACACAATGGCCTACTCTTACGAAAAGCGGAGGAGGATTTAATGTGTACGCAAGATGTTCCGCGTGAGTTCGCACATGGGGCCTCGGTTTATAGTCTCATCCGAAGGACTTTTGGGGAGGGTGGAGTCGGCACTGATGTTAACTCCAGGGGAAAATATCCCCCTTGAACGGGAATTGAACCCGGGTCGTCAGATTGCGAGCGCAATGTTCTGACCACTAGGCTATCCCGTCCCGTCATAAAGCATACATTAAAACCCGTTCCGCCTTTCGAAAGAGTAGGTCACTGCAAACCTATTTGATTTCTTTTCTATTGGAAATAAAGAAATCTAACGAAAAATCAAGTATTTGAATGTGTGTTTAAAAACATACATTGTAATCTCTTTTCAGCGCTGATAGATTTGAAGAAAAAAAGAAATAACTGATCAAGCGTGTGTTTAAAATCTGTTTGATCTTTTTTCAAGGGGGGATATACTTGTCTCATTAGAACCAAGATTCGCTTTAATCAGACTTCGTTTTATTTATTGAGGGTTTTTCTTTTTTCACTCTGCCAGATTTCTGGCATCAAAGGATAGGGGCAGTTTTAGATAAGATAAGAATGACGGGGTGAATGAGAGCAGGTTTAGCCAGATTCCTCCTGTTTGCCTTCTTCGTCGTCTCTTGCTCACTCACAGTCATACACCTGCAGCTGTAAGCGTCAGTAAGTGTATATACCTGTGCGCATGCAAGGACACACAACGAAACACAATCTAAGTAATGTTAACTCCTTACTCCTTTTCACAGGAAAGAAATTTGTCCAGACCAAAAGCTTTACCAGTTATGGACATATAATAATAATAATAATAAATGGAATTTATATAGCACTATATCTTGCAGAGACAAATCAAAGCGCTTGCACTCAACTCATTCTTACAGTCATACAACCAGTGACAAGCAATAGTTCCATCAAGTCCAAATGTGCACACACGCACACGCACACACACACACACACACACACACACACACACAGAGGTCACACACCCTGACAGGGCAATAGAATCTTGGCTGTTGAAGGCAGAGAAAAACTATGAGATGAGGCAGGAGAGGAAAATCTTAGGTTTGAAATAAATATGTCTTGAGACTGGATTTTAAAGTGTCATAAGAAGGCTTTTGGCGGAGAGAGAGGGAGATCATTCCACATCAATGGACCAGAAATAGAGAAAGAGCGACGGCCGATGGTGGATTGGTTGAATCTAGGTATTCGTAAGGACAAGGTATCTGCAGCAGAGCGGAGAGAACGAGAAGGAGTGTACAAGTGAAGACATTCACAGAGGTAGGCGGGTGCTGTTTTGTGGAGACATTTGTAACAGAGGGTACTGATCTTATAGTTTACTCTCTGTGCCACAGGCAGCCAGTGGAGAGATTGCAAGAGAGGGGTAATATGCTCAGATTTTTTCTTTCTGAGGATTAGACGAGCTGCAGAGTTTTGTATTCGTTGAAGGGATTGGATTGATGATGCTGGCAGACCAGCCAACAGAGAGTTGCAATAGTCCAGACGTGAAAGAATGAGAGACGCAACAAGTTTGGATGTTGCATCTGTGGACAGGTACTTTCGAAATGCACTAATACGCCGTAATTGATAGTAGCAGGACTGGCAGGTCTAAGTGATGAATTTTTGCATAGATAGTGTGTATATTATGTGTATGTACGTATGTTTGTCCGTCGTGTTCGACGATGACCTCCAAAACAGCAGAGGAGGCAGCTGCTGTTTCGGAAATTGGGCAGAAATTTGATTACAGTAGAGATGCCTTGCCCACAGTACATCCCCACTCTCTCGGCCACGTGGGCATAAGGACAGTCAGCGTTGGAGATGTTCTTCAAAGGCCAGCTAGCCCCCAGGGCTGCAGCACATAAGGACTGTGCGAGTCAAGCCTCCTAGTCAGAGAGTCATAGTCGACCACTAAAGACTAAGCTGTAAAGTGGAATTCCAAGAGTGGGAAAGCCACTGGTCATACAGCCTCTCACTTTGCTGTTGCCCCCAGCGTCAATGATTTAATCAAGAACTGAGATAAACCCGAGGCGCTGACGGCATGGACTAAGGTAAAGGCTAAGACCTGATACTGGCCCAGGCCAAAAGCTGTGTCAGTTATTGATGTCAGCTAATTGCCAAGGCCTACACTAAAATGTTGTTATGTTGTAAAATGTTGTGTTGAGATTGCCTTCAGCCATGACAAGCTCTTAGCATAACAACCTGCACTCTCCTTGATAAAAAAAGAAAAAACATCCTCTGAAG
>CM054159.1:47124489-47126989 GCA_028751875.1 Rapana venosa | reverse complement strand
AGGATGATAGAATAAGCACGTATGCGCTTTTTTACCTCCAGTCTCCGTGTGTATGCGGTTTTGTAAATTCTGTCATCTGTTCCCACCGGCACACAATGGCCTACTCTTACGAAAAGCGGAACAGGATTTTTATGTTACACAAGATGTTCTGCGTGCGTTTTCACACGGGGCCTCGGTTTATAGTCTCATTCAAAGTGTGTGTGTGGTGTGTGTGTGTGTGTGTATGTGTGTGTACGTGTGTGTGTACGTGTGTGTGTACGTGCGTGTGCACGTGTGTACGTGTGTGTGTATAGTGTGTGTGTTGTAATGGTGTGTGTGTGTGCGTGTGTGTAGTGTTGTTCCTTAGCTACGCTTTATGACTTCAACAATAATTGACTTTTGTGCAAGTGACACGTGTCCCCTATCATTAAGGTAGCCAGCCGTATTCAGGGATATTGTTTTCTTTGTTGAAGTGTCGAAATTGGAATCAGAAATACGTTTTGTTTTTTTAAGTTTCATTTTCCATAGTTATTGCTTTTCTTTTATTCTTGTTTAGTTTTAGTCTGTCAGGTCTAAGTCCTGAAGAAAGGAAATGTGTTTTTTCCCCTTTCTGCACTCTTATTCGTGAAATCTGCAGACTGTGCTCACTATTTCCCCCTTTCATTTCGGCTGGTATTTTTCTTCAAATAAATTGCGAACACAAGTCCCCCCCTCTCAACAGATTCATACACACAACCACATGCGTGCAAGTGCACACACACACTTACACACACTTACACACACACACACACACACACACACACACACACACACACACACACACACACACACACACACACACACACACACACACACACACATGTACAAGAAGAGAAGAAGAAAGAAAAAGAGAAAAGACAAAAACATGAAAAAACAAGACAAAGACAGGGAAAAAACCAGACAGACAGTTAATACAAACATTTCCTCAAAACCAGGAAAACTCATACAAAAAAATAAATCATAAACAGTCTCGTCTCTTACAAAAAAATAAATCATAAACAGTTTCGTCTACTTTTACAAAGAGAACAACAACAGCAACAGAAAACACACACAAGCTAAACATTTTGATAAGGGGAAAAACCCAACAAAACAAAATTCACTATGGCAACAGGTTCTTTTGCACAAACGTTTTGAGAAGGTGTGTTGGTGGGCTTGTTTGACAGACCATTGCACTTCTGTCTGATGGCCCAGTTTAGAGCAGCCATCAAGACGCCCATTCAAAGTGACTTTCTACTGAGGTTAACATCAGTACCAACTCCACCCCCCCCCCCCACCCCCACCCCACAACGAAAGTCCTTTCCGATGAGACTATAAACAAAGGTCCCATTGTGCCACCACATGCAGACCATCTCTTGCACTCATGAAAACAGTCTGCCTTTATTTATTTATTCATTTATTTATTCTTTTATATCGAGGATAATGGAATAAGCACTCATGTGCTTTTTTTTTACATCTAGTCCCCGTGTGTATGCGATTTTGTAAATTTTGTCATGTTTCCACCGACACACAATGGCCTACTCTTCCGAAAAGCGGAACAGGATTTAACGTGTGCGCAAGATGTTCTGCATGCGTTCGAACACGGGGCCTTCGGTTTATAGTCTCATCCGAAGGACTTTGACATTCAGTCGATTTTTGTGGTCAAACTGGGAAGAAAGGGCGAGGCTAGGAATTGAACCCAGAACCTCACGGTTGACTTGTTGTTGGCAAGCGAACGTCTTAACCATCCTGCCACCTTCCTGCCTTTCAGAAGAATAGGTCATTGCGTACCTGTAGCGGAGCAGATGGCAACACTTTCACACTGCATGCACAACTGCTGTCACGTTCAGACGTCACCCCCTACGCTGGAATGCAGATACCTTTAATGGTGCGGCTAAATCGGTTGCAGACGCAAAACCTCACCCTCTGTGAACCTTGGAGCTCTAGCCACAACAACAACAAAAAAGAAGAAAAAAATAAACTAAAAGTTTTTATCTTTCTTCTTTGTATAGTCCATCATTGAAAACGATTTCAATCCCCCTCAACTCCTCCCCCCCCCCCCTCCCCAACACCCTTCCACACTCCTCTACGGAAAAAAATCAATGTCTGTCTGCCTCCCATCTCCTCCCTCCCCTCGCCCCCCCCCCCCCCCCCCCACCCCCTACAACCTATTCTTCTCTTTTCAACACTCTTCCACCACTTGCTCTCTCTCCTCCCCCCCCCCCCCCCCTTCCTCCTTAATTACCTTTCCCAACCCCCTGCCTGTCCCTCTTCTCTCTCCTCTCTCTCTCTCTCCTCTCTCTCCTCTCTCTCTCTCTCTCTCTCCTTCTCTCTCTTTCTCTCTCGTCCTCTCTCCTGTCCTGTCTCTCTCTCTCTCTCTCTCTCTCTCTTACTGTCTGTACTCAGCCTTACTCTTTTCCTCTCTTTCTACTCTCTCTCCTCTTCTCGCCTTGTCTGGCAACCTCTGTTCTTGCGGTTCATTTCCTAAACCTGTCTTGCGTGCATC
>CM054159.1:47111989-47121989 GCA_028751875.1 Rapana venosa | reverse complement strand
AGGTTTTAATGCACTTTTGTGGGGTTTTTTTGTACATTAAGGAGGGCGTTCATCTTTTGAACTTTTCTCACATCTAAATCTACAATGAGAGAGAGAGAGGGGGAGTGTGTGTGTGTGTGGGTGTAGTGTGTGTAGTGTGGTGTGTGTGTGTGTGTACGATAGAAAGAGAGAGAGAGAGAGGGAGAGAGAGAGAGAGAGAGAGAGAAGAGGGAGAGAGAGAGAGGAGAGAGAGAGAGAGAAGAGAGAGAGAGAGAGAGAGAGAGAGAGAGAGAGAGAGAGAGAGAGAGAGAGAGAGAGAGAGCAACGAAGAGGGGGAGAATGGTGTCTGACATGTGGACAGAAACAGTTCTGAAACACTTGTTTGACAAAAATGTGACAACACATGATATGAAGTCTCAATCAAACTATGGGTGTAATCATTGCCTCGATTACAGTATTATGGGAATGTGTCAAAATATATATAGAAAATAGTGATTGAAAAAAATCAAAAAATCAGAGATAGATAGGTAGATAGGTATATAGACAGATAGATAGATAGGTAGATAGATAGACAGATAGATAGGTAGATAGGTAGATAGGTAGATAGACAGATAGGTAGATAGGAAGGTAGATATATAGGTAGATAGGTAGGTAGATAATAGGTAGATAGGTAGAAGGTAGATAGAGAGAGAGAGTAATAGAGAGAGAGGTAGATAGAGAGATAGAGATAGATATAGAAAAATAGGATGGGCAGATAGGTAGATAGATAGGTAGAGAGATAGAGAGAGATAGAGAGGTAGATAGGTAGATAGATAGATCGAAGATAGAAGACAGACAGACAGACAGACAGACAGACAGACAGATAGATAGATAGATAGATAGATAGATAGATAGATAGATCGATAGGGAGAGAGAGGGAGGGAGAGAATAATAGACCCAGGTACAGAGACAGAGGGATAGTGAACTGCTAAGAAAACCCTCAAAACCAGCACTAATTCGTCATCCCCATTGATCGCTAAACAAAACATCCTTTCCCCCATCCTCCCCCCCCCCCCCCCCCCAGTGGCTGGCATTAGTCAGGAGGTACAACTGCACAACGGAGTGAAGGGAAACAAACCCAAAACAACCACACTGACATAAGATGATTTCCAATTATCTAGGGGGGAATAGCCAAAAGGAAAGGGAATATCTGTTCGTGTCAAAACAAGCTAAAAACAAAGCCAAGCAATATAATGGTAAGCTGGAGCTTTCAGGCCGCAAACAGCAGCACAGTGTGTCCACACAATGCACAGCGCAACAGGAGAAACTGAAGTCCTGCTGCAGACATGCCAGTGCCAGGTTCCCATGAGAACCAGAGGGATTATAAGCGGTTAAGGCACTTTGGGATCTGTTGGTTTTAGGTGGGGGAAAAAGCTGTATGAAAACTCTCTCTCTCTCACTCTGTCTTTCTCTCTCTCACTCTGTCTCTGTCTCTCTCTCTCTCTCTCTTCTCTCTTCCTCTCTCTCTCTCTCTCTCTCTCTCTCTCTCTCTCTCTTCTCTCTCTCTCTCATCACTCTCTCTCTCTCTCTCTCTCTCTCTCTCTCTCTCTCTCTCTCTCCTCCTGTCATTCTTGGTTATGATTCAAATATGAATAATAATAATAATGTATGGAATTTATATAGCGCTGACTATGACCAACTAGAACAGAAAACAAGACAAAACAAGTTGAGACCAAAGGAGGAAAAACTAAATCAACAACCTAAATACCATCAAGATAGTGATAAGTAAGCAGCAGCCAGTTTCTCTTCACAAGCTGTTGGTGAAAACGTAATTTGTTAAGAGCACGTAGACACAGAACAGAACAAGAAAATAAACTGTAGCGTAGAAACAGATTTTTATCACCACTCTCAACACAGAGTTCCAAAATGAACTAGAAAAACAGAGGTCATAAGATAGGGCGAGAAGAGGGGACACAATTTGTGTGTCAGGAAGAGTTCATGGACTTCGCTGTCATCGTAACATGAAAGAAAAGAGAGATAAATGGGGAGACTGGTTGGCAAGAAGTAGATGGACATTAACGAGGAAAAAAACCAAATAAAGAAAACGACGTTTTTTTAAGGAGGTAGAGGGGGTGGGAAAGGGTTTGATACAAGAACACATTGATTTTTTTTTTTGGTCTCAAAGAAAAGGGTGGGGAGAGGTGTTGATTGAAAGAGGTGTTGATGGTGAGCGAGTTAGGAGGAAGGATGAAGGAAGAAGAAAGCTTCTGTTAGAAAGGTGGCAGGATATGCTGCCAGCATTTTTCTCTCCTTTTTATTTCTTTGCTGGGATAATACCCAGTGTTGTGCCTGTCTCCCTTCCCTGTGTCAAAAGAAAACGTGCTAGGATTTTGATTGAGACTTTAAATAAATAATAATATAATAAATAATAATATAATTAATAATAAAAATAAATGGAACTTATATAGCGCTATATCTTGCAAAGACAAATCAAAGCGCATGCATTCAACCTAATCTACACAGTCATGCAAACAATGATAAATAATCAAAAGTTTAAACAAACAGATATTTACAAACATGGTGCGATGCAGACAAAATTATGAAATAAAATTTCGATAGTCAAATGTTTTTCAAAAGCACACATACCCTCGCACAGGCCGTATACTTCAGCAGGGTGATAGAACATGGGTTAGATATGAAACAGGAGGGGGGAAGTCTTAGGTTTGAAATAAATATGTCTTGAGGCTGGATTTAAAAGTGTCATAACTAGGTTTCTGGCGAAGAGAGAGAGGAAGGTTGTTCCAGATGGATGGACCAGAAATAGAGAATGAGCGGAGGCCAACAGTGGATTGGTTGAATCTAGGTATTCGTAGGCACAAGGTATCTGCAGTAGAGCGGAGGGAACGTGAAGGAGTGTACAGGTTAAGACATTCACATAGGTAGGAGGGTGCAGTTTTGTGGAGACATTTGTAACAGAGGGTACTGATCTTATAATCTACTCTCTGTGGCACAGGCAGCCAGTGGAGAGATCGCAAAAGAGGGTTGTGCTCAGATTTTTTTCTTTCTGAGAACTAGTCGAGCTGCGGAGTTTTGTATACGTTGAAGGGAGTGGATAGATGTTGCTGACAGACCAGCTAAAAGAGAATTGCAATAGTCCAGACGTGAGAGAATGAGAGAAGTGACAAGTTTGACTTTATATCATGGGCTGTCACATTTTCGTCAAACAAGTGTTTCAGAACTGTTTCTGTCTACATGTCAGACAGCATTCTCTCTCTCTCTCTCTCTCTCTCTCTCTCTCTCTCTCTCTCTCTTTCTCCCTCTCGCTCTCTCTCTATCTCTCTCTCGCACACATACACACACACTTCAATAGTGAGAATTTGCAACTGATTTTACCGGTATACTCGCCATTAAGGTAGCCGCATTCCGACTTCGCGGATGTTCTTAAATTACCCCTTATTTCTTAAACGTTTTGCTTACGTATCTGATGCGGACAAAGTCTCTTTTTTGCTTCTGTCCATGTTTTCTTCCCCTAACTGGTTGTTGTTGTTTTCTTTTCAACTATCAGTCTGAAATCAACAAAGTGTTGCTAATGCATTTTGTTGCAAGTGTAAACAGGGCAGGTTAGTGCAACTCGGGATCTCTTGGTTTGTATCTCCGTATTAACCTACGAGTGTATGTCACATATTCACACACATGTGCGTACGCATATGCATTCACACTTAGGCGTGCATACGCGCGCACACGCGCGTGCACACACACTCACACAAACACGCATATCTATCTATCTATCTATCTATCTATCTATCTATCTATCTATCTATCTATCTATCTATCTATCTATCTATCTATCTATCTATCTATCTATCTATCTATCTATCTATCTATCTATCTATCTATCTATCTATCTATCTATCTATCTACACACACGTTCTATCCCAATTCCCTGTCTTCTGCAAGTGCCAATTAAAACTGTTTTCAAGGTTCGTTTTTTTTAATCTTGTTTTATTTGGACACATAGTTATGCATTTCAAAACAGATGGACTTTTCATCCAGACTACATTTCATCGTTTCCATTGAACAGATTGACAAGGCCAACTGCTTTACAAAGTACACATAATCAGTCATCATTTTCGATGTAAAGACAAGTTTTATAGATTACATACATAATTTTTGCTAATATTTTGAAAAGGTCCTCATCTAGGGGATGGGATAGCTCAGTGGTCGGAGCACTCGCTTTCCCCCAGCCAAGTTAAGTAGCGTCGAGCGTGGTTACCAGTTGGATGGGTGACCGTTTGCGCGCCTTGGCTTCACTACAGTTCCCCCAGTTCACCCAGCTGTAAATGGGCACCTGCCCTCTTTAGGGTCAGGGAAGGTAAAGCAGCGAGGGAGAGGAGATGGGCGCCGCCCTCAATATGCTGGCCCTAGAGAAGTGAGGTCTCTGACGCCTCGCTCCCCTACGACCTTATAGGTTATGGGACTCCTTTACCGTTACCTACTTACCTTTCAACTAAAGTTATGTACTGAAACCATTTGTTTCCCCGAAAATAAGTAAACTGCGTTTGTTAGCAGTGCTCCAGCTTTTCCATTTCATATCTATAATGTTAGCTCATTCATGAAATACCAACATTAGGTTTTGTTTTACCAATCCGACATTTGTAGTCTTCGAAGATTGATTCCACATGTATACTCTTCCTAGTCTAACTATTCAGGAAACGGCCTCTTTTTATGTTTTCTTGTTTTTACCGGTTGTCACTTCATATTCGAGAGAGGGAGAGAGACAGAGAGAGAGAGAGAGAGATAGATAGAGAGAGAGAGAGATAGAGATAGATAGAGAGAGAGAGAGAGAGAGAGAGAGAGAGAGAGAGAGAGAGAGAGAGAGACAGAGAGAGAGACAAAGAGCAATGAACAAAATTTATTCGTCAGGCCTCCAGCCCCTAGAGTGGGGTCAAACAAAGCATAGGAAGACAAAACAAAGCAAATACAAAACATCAAGAGAGAGAGAGAGGGGTGTGGAGAGAGACAGAGAGAGTGTGGAGAGAGAGTGGGGAGAGAGAGTGGGGAGAGGGAGACAGAGAGAGAGGGAGGAGAGTGGGGAGAGAGACGGAGAGAGAGACACAGAGAGAGGGAGAGAGAGACAGAGAGAGAGGGAGAGACAGAGAGAGTGGGCGAGAGAGAGACAGAGAGAGAGAGAGCGAGAGAGAAAGAGAGAGAAGAGACAGGAGGATAGAGATGGCGAGGAAGCGGAGAAAACGAAAGAGAAGGGAGACAGACAAGGAGAGAGAAGGAGGATGAAGAAGAGAGAGAGAGAGAGAGAGAGAGAGAGAGAGAGAGAGAGAGAGAGGGGAGAGACAGACATAGACAGACAGACAAATAGACACAGACAGACAGGCAGACAGACATAAAGCCAATTCCTTAGAGACCCAAAACTATTGCCTAATTCGTCATCCCTATTGATCACTATATTATAAACCATCCTTTCCATTCCCTCACTGGTTTGCATTGGGCAGAAAGCAACACTGCACAACACTGTCAAGGGAAAGAAACACAACACAACACAACACACACACACACACACACACACACACACACACACACACACACACACACACACGCACGCACGCACACACACACACACACACACACACACACACACACACACACACACACACACACACACACACACACACCACACACACACACACACACGCACGCACACTGAAATATAAAATGATGTCTTAATGTTTTGGGTGGAAAAGAAGGATGCGAAATAAAAAGGAAAAATACCTTTTTGTCTGAAAACTCTGCTAAATAATGTAACGTGAATTGAAGCTTTCAAAGACCAAGCATAAACAAATTATGTCATAACCTCTCTCTCTCCTCTCTCTCTCTCTCTCTCTCTCTCTCTCTCTCTCCTCTTTCTCTCTCTCCTTTCTCTCTTTCCTCTCACTCTCTCTCTCCTCTCTCTCTCCTATCTCGCTCTTTCTCTCTCTCCTCTCTCTCTCTCCCCCCTCTCCTCCCCCCTCTCTCTCTCCTTCTCTTCTCCTCTCTATTTTCTCTCTCTCCTCTCTCTCTGCCCTCTCTCTCCCCCACCTCTCTCCTCTCTCTCTCCTCTCTCTCTCTCTCTCTTTCCTCTCTCTCTCTCTCCATCATCTCTCTCTCCTCTCTCTCTCTCCTTCCCCCCGTCTTTCTCTCTCCTCTCTCTCTCTCTCCTCCCCCCCTCTCTCTCCCTCGTTGCAGTCAAACTCCCACCCCCTATTTTTTTCTTCATTTCATCCTCACCATCACTCTTTTCATCTTCTCTGTCTGCCCATAATTCCCCTCGCTTCAGAACGGAAATAAAAGGTTGTGTTGTGTTATTTTTTAAAAATTCTTTTTTATCGATGATAATGGAATAAGCACTTATGCGCTCTTTTACATCCAGTCCCCGTGTGTATGCAGTTTTGTAAATTTTGTCATCTGTTCCCACCGGCACACAATGGCCTACTCTTCCGAAAAGCGGAACAGGATTTAACGTGTGCGCAAGATGTTCTGCGTGCGTTCACACACGGGGCCTCGGTTTATAGTCTCAGCACTGATGTTAACTCCAGGGGGAAAATATCCCCTTGAAATGGGAATCGAACCCGCGTCGTCAGATTGCGAGCGTAATGTTCTAACCACTAGGCTATCCCGTCCCAACGTTGTATTGTGTTGTGTTGTATTGTGTTGTGTTGTGTTGTTTTGTGTTGTATTGTGTGTGTGTGTGTGTGTGTGTGTGTGTGTGTGCGTGTGCGCGTGCGCGCGGGTACGTGTGTGCGTGACATCTTTTTCATCATTTTTCTCACACTCTCTTGCAACCTTTACTTAATTCTCAGTTTTGTGGTAAGTGTATCAGAGATATAATTTGTTTCTTAGACCTCCTGGTGTTTTTCAGAACACTTTGTAAGAATTAGTATTTTCAGCTCGTTTATGTAAGGTTTAGTTTTAACAAACTTCAACCGAATCATTTTCTTTTCCTTTGAAGAAAACTTTCAAGGTGTTTTAAGGAATATGCCAAAGAAGTAGTTTTCCCAATTCCTGAATGTGATTTTTACAAACGTGGATCAAATCATACTTTTATTTTGTAAGAACTATTTTAAAGATTTACGTTTTCTTTGATCCAAAATGTGATTAATTTTTGTGTGTTTTCATTTATCAGAGTCACCTTGTAAAAATGTTGTTTACAAAGTTATTCAGTTTACAAGTTTGCATCAAAACACGAACGTAACTTTCCACAAAAACCAATAAACTTAAAATTCTTTATATCAACATTTCTCAACGGAGCATTACTTTGTTTGGGGTGGCTAATTCAGTCTGATGGGACATGGCTATTAAAATCCTGCTTGAAAACAGAAAATCCACAGAGGGATTAGAAGGGATCTGTAGAAGGCTGATCCCTCTTAGTTCCCTCAGATCTGGTGCTTGTCGGGATTGGTGTTCCCACTTTATAGCTGGCCCTTCTTTCCCATTTCTGATTTTTACTGGCGTGTTTTTTTGTTGCACTGTTTTTAACAGAGAAAGTTTCTCATTTGATTTCTTATGCAGGTAAAAAGGCGTTTTGTTGCCTGTTATTTTTTTTTCTTGAATAACCTGTTATTATGTTTATTATAAGGGGTCTATTTGGGATGTATTCAACTTCATTCAGGAAAATGGAAGGGAAGTTTCATTGAGAGGTCAGTAGGATGACGAATTAGTGAGTGTTTAGGTCTTTTAGCAATTCTCTCTCTCTCTGTTTCTCTCTGTCTCTGTCTCTGGCTCTCTCGCCCTCGCCCTGTTTGTCTGTCTCTCTTTTTCTGTCTGTCTACCTGTCTGTCTCTCTCTCCCTCTCACTCCATCTTTCTTTTCTATGACAGATTCTTTCTCTGCCAGTGTGTTTGTTAATGTGTCAGTCTGTCTGTCAAATAATTGGTTGGTTAGCAAACTAGTTGGTAAATTTGTTTACGCATCTGGCTCTCTGTTTGTTTACAAACCTGGATTTGATCTTTTTTTCCCTTTAAAAATCTATTTTAGATAAATAGTTTTTAGTTCCTAAATGTGATTTTAGTTAAGAAAAAAAACACCTGGAGAATAATTTTTCTTTATCGTGGTCACCATTAAAAACAATTTTTTAAAAAGTTATTTAGTTTACAATGTTTGCATCAAAACACGAACATAACTTTCCACAAAAACCAACAAACCTAAAATTCTTTTATATCAACATTTTTCAAGGGAGCATTACTTTGTTTGGGGTGGCTAATTCAGTCTGATGGGACATGGCTATTAAAATCCTGCTTGAAAACAGAAAATCCACAGAGGGATTATAAGGGACCTGCAGAAGGCTGATCCCTCTTAGTTCCCTCAGATCTGGTGCTGGTCAGGATTGGTGTTCCCACTTTATAGCTGGCCCTTCTTTCCGATTTCTGATTTTTACTGGCGTGTTTTTTTTGTTGTACTGTTTTTAACAGAGCTTGTTTCTCATTTGCTTTCTTATGCAGGTAAAAAAGGCATTTTGTTTCCTATTTTCTTTTTTTTCTTGAATTACTATTTATTATTATTTTTATTTTAAAGGGGTTTATTTTGGGAGGTATTCAACTTCATTCAGGGTAATGGAAGGGATGTTTCATTGAACGGTCAATAGAATGACGAATTAGTGAATGTTTGGGTCTTTTAGCAATTTTCTCTTTCTGTCTGTCTCTCTGTTTGTCTCTCTGTTTGTCTCTCTGTTTGTCTCTGTCTCTCTCTCTCTCTTCATCTTTCTTCTCTATGCCATATTCTTCCTCTGTCGGTGTGTTTGTTAGTCTGTCTGTCTGTTACCTGTTAAATAACTGGTTGGTTGGTAGACCAGTTGGAAAATTTGTTTATGTGTCTGTCTCTCTGTTTGTTTACAAACTTGGATTCGATTTTTTCCCTTTTAAAATCTTTTCTGAATAAATAGTTTTTAGTTCCTAAATGTGATTTTTGTTTTAAAAAACCTGGAGATTATTATTTTCTTTATCAGAGTCACCATTAAAAACACTTTTAAAAAAAAGGAGTTATTTAGTTCACAATGTTTGCATCAAAACACGAACGTAACTTTCCACAAAAACCAATAAACTTAAAATTCTTTATATCAACATTTCTCAACGGAGCATTACTTTGTTTGGGGTGGCTAATTCAGTCTGATGGGACATGGCTATTAAAATCCTGCTTGAAAACAGAAAATCCACAGAGGGATTAGAAGGGATCTGTAGAAGGCTGATCCCTCTTAGTTCCCTCAGATCTGGTGCTTGTCGGGATTGGTGTTCCCACTTTATAGCTGGCCCTTCTTTCCCATTTCTGATTTTTTACTGGCATGGTTTTTGTTGTACAGTTTTTAACAGAGCTAGTTTCTCATTTGCTTTCTTATGCAGGTAAAAAAAAACACATTTTGTTTCCTGTGATTTTTTCCCCCTGAATTACCTTTTTTTTTTTAAAGGGGTTTATTTTGGGAGGTATTCAACTTCATTCAGGGGAATGGAAGGGATGTTTCATTTAACCTCTCGGTAGGATGACGAATTGGTGAGTGTTTAGGTCTTTTAGTAGTTCTGTCTCTCTGTCTGTGTGTGTCTCTCTGTCTGTCTGTCTGTCTGTCTCTCTGACTGTCTCTATCTCTATCCCGTTCAAGGGGGGTATTTTCCTCTGTAGTTAACATCAGTGCAGACTCCACTTTCCCCAAAAGTCCTTCGATGACACTATAAACCGAGGCCCCGTGTGCGAACGCACGCAGAACCGCTTGCGCATACATTAAATCCTGTCCGCTTTTCGGAAGAGTAGGCCATTGTGTGCCGATGGAAACAGATGACAGAATTTACAAAACCGCATACACACGGGGACTGGATGTGAATCGCACATAAGTGCTTATTCCATTATCCTCGATATAAATTTTTTGTTATATCTCTCTCTATCTGTCTCTACCTTTACCTCTGTCTGTCTGTTTCTGTCTTTTTATTCTTTCTTTCTTTCTGACCTCTCTCTCTCTCTCTCTCTCCTCTCTCTCTCTCTCTCTCTCTCTCTCTCTCTCTCCTCTCTC
>CM054159.1:47101989-47104489 GCA_028751875.1 Rapana venosa | reverse complement strand
CCGACCGACCGACCGACAGACAGACAGACAGGCAGACACGCGTTGACTTTTAGAACAATTTATTGTCATAGCCCAATGTGGCCTATTGACAAGGGGGGCTATACATGACTTTCTTTTTAAAATACAAATAAAGACAATACGTGATGCAGTTCACGTAATGAACAGAAAAAAACTCTTTATAAATGTATACAGCTATAAGTGCTGGCGTCAACTTAGCAACGAACTGAACACAAAACAGTAAAAATAAAGTAACTACCCCCCCCCCCCCAAAAAAAAAAAAAAAGCAGGAAATAATAAACGACAACTAAAACAATGGAAAGAACACACTAAAATACTATATTCGACCCATTCAATCAAATTCTACTGGAAACAAAAATCACTCACTAATCTTGCTGGAGATTACAGCAAATACAAATAGTTATGTCTTTAGCAATAAAACAAAAATATCAAACTTTAGTTTCAATGCCAAGAATATGCAAACGTGAAAATTGTAGTAATTTCAAGTAAGAAGCTTTTTTAAAGACAGACGGGCGAACAGACAATCAGACAGACAGAGGTAAGGTAAAGGTAAAGGAGTCCCATAACCTATAAGGTCGTAGGGGAGCGAGGCGTCAGAGACCTCACTTCTCTAGGGGCCAGCATATTGAGGGCGGCGCCCATCTCCTCTCCCTCGCTGCTTTACCTTCCCTGACCCTAAAGAGGGCAGGTACCCATTTACAGCTGGGTGAACTGGGGGAACTGTACTGAAGCCAAGGCGCGCAAACGGTCACCCATCCAACTGGTAACCACGCTCGACGCTGCTTAACTTGGCTGGGGGAAAGCGAGTGCTCCGACCACTGAGCTATCCCGTCCCCGACAGACAGAGACAGACAGATAAAGAGACAAAGCCAACCAGCCAGCCAGATGTACAGACAGACAAACAGACAGCCCTAAAAGGGCAACATGACCCAAAGCTGAAGAAATTTAATTACACACAAAGCAACTGGAGCGAGAGGGGAAAAATGTAATACCAAGGACACACAAAAACATAACACAGCCATAACAACAAGTGGCTTTAAACCCTGAACGGAAAACAAAAGTGCAAAAAAAAAAGAAAAAGAAAATAATGAGCAAGAACAACCTTAGAATAACTTCCTTCCCCTCCACTTTTTTGCTGTTTGGGGTTTTGTTGGGTTTTTTTCTCTCTCTAAAATTCAGGCAATGCTGCAGTGTGAAAGCTTCTTCAGTAATTGGATAAATATTGTGATCAGCATTGATGGTGGGGATAGAGAGACGGATTGAGAGAGAAAGAGGGAGAGAGACAGGCAGTTAGACAGAGACAGAGACAAACTGATAAATAAAGAAGAGAGAGAGACAGATAAAGACAGAGATAGAGAGAGACAGATAAAGACAGAGATAGAGAGGGACCGAGAGAGAGAGAGAGGGAGACAAATACAGAGACTAAGGGACAAAGACAGAGACATACATACAGAAAGAAAGAGAGAGTCAGACAGACAGACAAACGGAGAAAGAGACATAGAGATCGACTGAATCGCTGATAATTTCTTGCCAAGGATAAAACATACGTAAAAACAAAATTATTTTTTGTTTGTTTATTTATCCCTGGCCCCAAATAGAAACACCATAGATTAAAAAAACAAAAACAGAAACAGCCAATGAATTAGACAGTGAGGTAAAGACAGAGACACAACAGGCAGAGAGGAAGAGCAGAGAGGAAGAACAGAGAGGAAGAACAGAGAGAGGAAGAGCAGAGAGGAAGAGGAGCAGAGAGGAAGAGGAGCAGAGAGGAAGAGGAGCAGAGAGGAAGAGGAGCAGAGAGGAAGAGGAGCAGAGAGAAAGAGGAGCAGAGAGGAAGAGGAGTGGAGAGGGAGAGGAGCAGAGAGGAAGACGAGCAGAGAGGAAGAACAGAGAGAGGAAGAGCAGAGAGCAAGAGCAGAGAGCAAGAGGAGCAGAGAGGAAGAGCAGAGAGCAAAAGGAGTAGAGAGGAGTAGAGAGGAAGAACAGAGAGAGGAAGAGCAGAGAGGAAGAGCAGAGAGGAAGAGCAGAGAGGTAGAGCAGAGAGGAAGAGCAGAGAGAGGAAGAGCAGAGAGGAAGAGCAGAGAGAGGAAGAGCAGAGAGAAAGAGCACAGAGAGGAAGAGCACAGAGAGGAAGAGCACAGAGAGGAAGAGCACAGAGAGGAAGAGCAGAGAAGAAGAGCAGAGAGAAGGAAGAGCAGAGAGAGGAAGAGCAGAGAGGAAGAGCAGAGAGGAAGAGCAGAGAGGAAGAGGAGCAGAGAGGAAGAGGAGCAGAGAGGAAGAGCAGAGAGGAAGAGGAGCAGAGAGGAAGAGGAGCAGAGAGGAAGAGGAGCAGAGAGGAAGAGGAGCAGAGAGGAAGAGCAGAGAGGAAGAACAGAGAGGAAGAGCAGATAGAAGGAAGAGCAGAGAGGAAGAGCAGAGAGGAAGAGCAGAGAGGAAGAGCAGAGAGGAAGAGCAGAGAGAAGGAAGAGCAGAGAGGAAAAGC
>CM054159.1:47084489-47089489 GCA_028751875.1 Rapana venosa | reverse complement strand
TGGTAGACAGACAGAGATTAGATAGATAGATAGACAGACAGGCAGACAAACGAATAGATAGATAGATAGATAGATAGATAGAAGAGAGAGAGAGAGAGAGAGAGAGAGAGAGAGAGAGAGAGGAGAGAGAGAAAAGAGAGAGAGAGAGAGAGAGAGGAGAGAGAGGAGAGAGAGAGAGAGAGAGAAAAGGCGCAATAATGATAGCAATAATAAAATTCTTTTTTTGAAGGTAATAGAGTAAGTACAATGACTTTTTTGTTCTTCAGCCTACAAAACGGAAAACAGATAAACGCGTAAGCACAAACAATATATTTCAAAAAGGATAAAAAACGAAACAGAAAAAAATACACACACGAACAGAACAAAAGGAAAAAAGGAGCAGAGAGAGAGAGAGAGAGAGAGGGGGGGGGGGGGGGAGAGGGGAGAGAGAGAGGGGGGCTGAGTGAGAGATAGAGCATGAATAGCCACAGAACGAGAAAGCACACACACACGCGCGCGCGCGCGCACGCACACACGCTCGCACGCACGCACGCACTCACATGCACACGCATTTGCACTTACCTATGAATTCACACACATATGCATACATACCCACATACATAGACACACACATATACATACATAGACACACACATATACATACATAGACACACACAGACGACCAGACACACATACACACACACGCGCGCACACACGCACGCACACGCACGCACACCCACACTTAAACTCACACAAACACACACACTTACACTCACACTCACACACACACACTCACACACACACACTAACACACACTAACACACTCCTTCGGATGAGACTATAAACCGAGGCTCCGTGTGCGAACGCACGCAGAACATCTTGCACACACGTAAAACCCTGTTCCGCTTTTCGTAAGAGTAGGCCATTGTGTGCCGGTGGGAACAGATGACAGAATTTACAAAACTGCATACACACGGGGAATGAATATAAAAAAGCACGTAAGTGCTTATTCCATTATCCTCGATATGAAAGAATAAAACCGAATTTAAAAAAAATAAAAAAACACTCACAACACACACACACAAACACACTCACAACACACACACACACACACATACACACACATACACACACACACACACACACACACATACACACACGCACACACACACACACACACACACACACACACACAAAGACAAACATCCCCCCCAAAAAAACCCAAAAAAATCCAACAGTCAACCTGACCCTAAAACAGGACAAACTAAATTAGAGACAAGAGCAACCAGAAGCAGGAAGAAATCAAATTATGATATTGATATCAAAGATATAAATAATATAGATACAAAACCAAAAAAAGATAAGATAATCACAACCAAGCCAGCATAAAACAATATTTGTAGAGCACAGCGAAGAATCACGAACGAAAATATGTAACAAAGTAGAAGAGAGAAGGAAATGGTTATGGAATAGATATGACAGAATTTTGCAATGTGGCATTGTGAAAGACAACTCCTCACATAAAGATCAATCAATATTATCATCCGCATCTTCACACAGAGAAAGAGAGAGAGAGAGAAAAAGAGGGGGGTAGAGAGAAGGGGGGAGGGCGGAGGGCGGAGGGACCTGCCGAAAATGTCAAGTTGACATTAAACAGGAGAAAATTAATTAAAGACAAACCAAGTAGAGGCAGGAGAAAGAAAAAGATAACAGATAATGATGTTAATATCAAAGACAGAAATAAAACCACAACAAAGCCATGACAAAGGAACCTTTTAAAACAGAAAGTACGGCTAAAAAATAAACAAAAATGAAATTCAACGAAAACGAAAATGAAAATTAAAGCGGAATTCACATGACGTCTTTTTTGTGTGATGAGGTCATCTTGAAATGTAAAAAGAAATTCCCTTGTTGACAACAAACTGAACAAAATAGTACAGGACCGAGCGAGCCACAGAATGAGGGAGAGAGGGAGGAGGGAGGGAGGGAGAGAGAGAGAGAGAGAGAGAGAGAGAGAGAGAGAGAGAGGAGAGAGAGAGGAAGTGGAGAGAGAGAGAGAGAGAGAGCGAGGGAAGGAGGGAGGGAGGGAGGGAGGAGAGAGAGAGAGAGGAGAGAGGGAGGGAGGGAGAGAGAGAGATAGAGAGAGAGCGAGGAGGGAGGGAGGGAGGGAGGAGAGAGAGAGAGAGAGAGAGAGAGAGAGAGAGAGAGAGGAGAGAGAGAGGAGAGAGGAGAGAGCGAGGGAAGGAGGGAGAGAGGGAGAGAAATGAGAGAGAGAGGAGGGGAGGGAGGGAGAGAGAGAGAGATAGAGAGAGCGAGGAGGAGGGAGGAGAGGAGGAGAGAGAGAGAGAGAGAGAGAGAGAGAGAGAGAGAGAGAGATTTCTTCTTTTATTTCGAGGATAATGGAATGAGCACTGATGTGCTTTTTTCATCCAGTCTTCAATATGTATGCATTTTTGTCAATTTTCTCATCCGTTCAGAAGAGAGAGAGAGAGAGAGAGAGAGAGAGAGAGAGAGAGAGAGAGAGAGAGAGAGAGAGACAGACAGACAGACAGACAGCCAGACAGAGACAGACAGAGAGAGAGACACACAGAGAGACAGAGAGACACACAGACAAAGACAGACAGACAGAGACAGAGAGACAGACAGAGACAGAGAGATCGATACACAGGAGTTAACAGAGGCAGTCAGAGACAGATAAACAGTAGAAACAACATTAGACAGAAGACAGAAGACAGAGAGAGAGAGAGAGAGAGAGAGAGGGGGGGGGGGGGTAAGAAAGAGGAAGGACAAAAGAGCGAGTGGGGAAGAGAGTACAGAGGAAATACAAAAGACGAGGAAAGAGAGAGGGAGGGAAAACAAGGGAGGGAAGGGGGAGGAGGAAAATGATAGAACAGGAGAAAGAAAGAATATTAAGAATTAAAAGAGAGAGATGGAAGGAGGGAGAAAGATATATATATATATATATATAATATATATATAGAGAGAGAGAGAGAGAGAGAGAGAGAAGAGAGAGAGATAGAGAGATAGCGAGAGAGATGAAGGAGGGAGAGAGAGATGAAAGAGGGAGGAGAGAGAGAAAGGAGGAGGGAGAGAGATGAAAGGAGGAAGGAAGAGAGAGAGACAGAGAGAGACAGAGAGAGAGACGACAGATAGAGACAGACAGAGATAGAGAGAAAGAGAGAGGAATCTGCTGACAATGTCAAGTTGACATTTAACAGGAGAAAATTAATTAACCACAAGGCAACTAGCGAAAGGAGAAAACAAAACGATGATGTTGATGATATCAAAGACACACACACAACACACACACACAACACATACACAAAACACACACACACATACACACAAACACACACACACACACACACACACACACACACACACACACCACACACACACACAGAACAGAGCCATAACAAAGGAACGTTTTAAAACAGAAAGGAAGGCATAAGAGCAAAGTGAAATTCAGCGAAAACAAAAATGACAATCAAAGTGCAATTCACATGACGTCTTTTTTGTGATGATGTCATCTTTAAAAAAAAAAATCCTTTTGTTGAAAAGCAAATAAAAATAAAAATTACACGAGCAAGAGAATGAGAGAAAGAAAGAGAGAGAGACAGAGACAGAAGACAGAGACAGAGACACAGAGACAAAGACAGAGACAGAGTCAGACAAACAGAGACAGAGACACAGACGGAAAAGATATAGGCAGACAGACAGAGACAAAGACAGGACAGACAGAAACAAAGATCGAGCACAGATATGAACAGAGGAATCAGAAGGGCAAAAAGTAAAACAAAATAAAGTTAGTTGGAGAGGGTGAGAGAGAAAGAGAGCGAGAGAGAGAGAAAGAGAGAGAGAGAGAGAGAGACAGAGAGAAAAAGAGAAGAGAGAGGAGAGAAGGACAAAGGACAGAAAAATGGAGGAAGAGAAAGCACATGAGAGAGGGAGGAGGAAAATTATTCAAAAGGAGAAAGAAAGAGATTAAAAATGAGAGACAGAGAGACAGAGACAAAGAGAGACAGAACATGTCAAGTTGACATTTAACAGGAAAATTAATTAAACACAAGCCAAATAGAGAACGGAGAAAACAAAAAAAGATAATGATGTTAATATCAAAAAAACACAACAACACAACAAAGCCATAACAAAAGGAACCTGTTAAAATAGACAGGAAGGCTAACAACAAAATGAAATTCAGAGAAAACAAAAATGAAAATTAAAGCGGAATTCACATGACGTCCTTTTTTGTGATGATGTCATCTCCGAAAGCAAAAACAAAACAAAACGTATCCTTTGTTGACAAGAAAATGAGCAAAACGTTAAATAAGCAGGCCAGCTAGAGAATGTGTGTGTGTGTGTGGAGAGAGAGAGAGAGAGAGAGAGAGAGAGAGAGAGAGAGAGAGAGAGAGAGAGAGAGAGAGAGGAGAGAGAGAAGAGAAGAGAGAAGAGAGAAGAGAGAGAGAAAGAGAAGATGAAAGAAGTCGAAACAGAGAGACAGACAGACAGACAAACAGGCAGAGACAGATAGATTCGGAGACAGACAGGCAGAATCAGAGACAGTCAATCAGACAGACAGAAAGTCAGTCAGTCAGTCAGTCAGTCAGACAGACAGAGAGGCAGAGAGACAGAGAGATAGAGAGACAGACAGAGAGACAGACAGACAGACACACTGACAGAGACATATAGACAGATTCGGAGACAGTCAATCAGACACACAGACGGACAGAGATATAGACAGACAGACAAACAGACAGACAGACAGAGAGACTGACAGACAGACAAAAGTAGTTTACAGGACACAGAAATGAACAGAGGAAGACAGTCAGAAAAAGAAGAAAAGTAAAAGCAAAATGAGAGTTCAGTTGAGAGTGAAGAGAAAGAGGAGAGAGAGAGGACAGAAAAGAGAGAGGGAAAGACGAAGATGAGAAGAAGAAAGACGAAAAGGGAGGGAGGGAAAGCAAAGGAAGAGGGAGGAGGAAAATCATTCGAAAGGAGAAAGAAAGAAAGAGATTAAAAAG
>CM054159.1:47079489-47081989 GCA_028751875.1 Rapana venosa | reverse complement strand
GAGAACATTAATTAAAACACAAGCCAACAGGATAAAACAAAGAGATAATGATGTTAATAACAAAGACACACACAACAAAACCACAACAAAGGAACATTTTAAAACAGAAAGGAAGGTTGAAAACAAAACGGAAAAAAAACAATCAGCGAAGATTAAAAATGGAAATTAAGGTGGAGTTCACATGACATATTTTTTTTGCGATGAGGTCATTTTGAAATGCGGAACCTTTTCTGTTTTTGGTTGCTGCCTCATCTTCTGTGACGTCCCCTGTCCTGCTGTTCCCATGCGGCTCTTTTCAATCTCCCCCCACCACAGCCATACCCAGACTCGTTCTGTCGCATCCTCAGGGTCGGAAGTCCACAGGGAACCCATCATTATCAGACCGCCGTGGAGCCACCACCCAGAGGGGCCCTGCACTGCTGCTGGGTCACTTTGGTGGGGTTCAGTGGCGCCTGTTCTGAGCTAACATGCGAAGGACACTACCTACTAAGCCCTCTACTAACGACGGTATTTGGTCAGTCGCGGAGCCAGACTGAGTGAGACATCCACCCGATGTGGCAACCATCACACAATCCCTACAATGACCGTCCTCCGGTGAACCTCCAACCCCAAAGGCGTTGACACAAACTCACCACAGGCACAGAAGTCTATGGGCAAACCGAATCTGAGGTCACCATGAGACCAGAGCAAGTGGAGCCACCGAATCAGAAGCAATTCTGTTTTTTATTGCATGATGATCCATGATAATGGGGATGATGTAATCCTGCTGCTGTGGAAGTGCATATGCTTTGAGACTACTTGACAGGGTTGTACTCTACGCTTACTATCATAACATATCCCGGGGTCATCCTAGCTCCGAGAGATACAGACACCTGCAGTGTTGGTCAGGTGATTCGAGCAACACTCTCAAACTCGCATTCTTTAAGTGGATGAAGCTCAACTGTGTGGTCCCAGTCTTCCTACAGCACACTCACTGTGGGTAGGAGCCGGCCGGAGTCCGAAAAATCCCTATGACTGATGGGATTTGAACCCGTGACCTTCCAGTCCGTAACCCAAAGCGCTAACCACTGCGCCATGGCGGCTGGTCCAAATGCAAAAAATCCCAAACTTTGTTGCAAATAGAACGAACAAAATATTACAAAACCGCGGGAGCGAGCTGAAGAGAGAGAGAGCTTGGAGGGTAAGAGGATAGAAGAGAGAGAGGAGAGAGAAGAGAGGAGAGATGAGAGAGAGGAGAGAGAGAGGAGAGAGAAGAGAGAGAGAGAGGGAGAGAGAGAGAGAGAGAGAGGAGAGAGAAGAGAAAAAAAACCACACAAAACAGAAGATACACAAGGTCACAATGACCCTATGCGCATTGCGCTCGCGATCTGCTGACCCATGTTCGAATCCCATTCTAGAGGATTTTTCCCCTGGCGTTAACATCAGTGCCGACTCCACTCTTCCCTAAAGTCCTTCGGATGAAATCATAAGCCAAGGCCCGTGTACGAATGCACGCAGAACAATTCCGCACACACGTTAAACCATGCCCCGCTTTTCGAAAAGGTAGGCCATTGTGTGCCGGGGGGAACTGATGAAAAAATTTACGAAACTGCATACACACGGGGACTAGATTTTTTGTTTAAAATAAATTATTTATACCACTTTGAATCACGAGATTTCTCTGCGTGAAATTCGGGTTGCTCTCCCTGGGAAGAGCGCGTCGCCACAAGAGCAGCGCCACCCCCCTATTTTGTGTGGTCTGCAACTGTATTTGTAAAAAAAAACCCCGCACATAAGTGCTTAATCCATTACCCTCGAAATATAAGAATGAATAAATAAATAAACATGCCGGAGAGAAAATTACATACACAGCAGGAACGAACAAGAAAGAAAAGGAAAACAAAAAATTCAGGAATGAAATTAATATCAAAACACACCACACACACACACACACACACACACACACACACACACACACACACACACACACACACACACACACACAACACCACACACCACAAAGACAACAAAACAGGACAAAGGGACAGGTTAAAGCATGCCGACAAGAATGAATACTCTACCCGAAATGAACGGAAAACACAGATGGAAATTAAAGTGAAATCCACATGACCCGTTTTTGGTGATGAGCTCATCCTGAAATGGAAAAGCCTTTGCTGAACAGAAAAATGACTAAGAGAGACATTGCTGCCTTCAGCAACTGGGAGAAAGAGAAAGAGGAGAAGTGGGGGGGGGGGGGGGGGGGGGGGGGAGAGAGAGAGAGGAGAGAGAGAGGGGGGGAGAGAGAGAGAGAGAGAGAGAGAGAGAGAGGTGGGGGAGAGGAGAGTGAGAGAGAAGAGAGGAGGGGGGGGGAGAGGAGGGAGAGGGGGGAGGGAGAAGAGAGGGGAGAGAGAGAGAGAGAGAGGGGAGAGAGGGATTGGAGAGAGAGTGAGGTGTGTGTTTGTGTGTGTGTGTGCTTGCGTGAGTGTGTGTGTGCTTATGTGTGTGTGTTTGTGTGTGTGCG
>CM054159.1:47046989-47049489 GCA_028751875.1 Rapana venosa | reverse complement strand
AGGTAAAGGTAAAGGAGTCCCATAACCTATAAGGTCGTAGGGGAGCGAGGCGTCAGAGACCTCACTTCTCTAGGGCCAGCATATTGAGGGCGGCGCCCATCTCCTCTCCCTCGCTGCTTTACCTTCCCTGACCCTAAAGAGGGCAGGTACCCATTTACAGCTGGGTGAACTGGGGGAACTGTACTGAAGCCAAGGCGCGCAAACGGTCACCCATCCAAGTGGTAACCACGCTCGACGCTGCTTAACTTGGCTGGGGGAAAGCGAGTGCTCCGACCACTGAGCTATCCCGTCCCCACAACCTGTACCATTCCTTAAAAGAAGTAGAAAAAATCCTGTGAGTTCGGAGTTTGGCTGCCTAAGGTAAAGTACTGGGAAACAGCCATACGCGCAAACTTCTCGACAGCAGTACCTGGTGAGTTTAAGGTGGGAATGGTTTGGTTTTTTATTTATCTCCCCGGTAAACTTAAAGTGCAGACCCACTAGTACCTTAATTCCCTTCATGTACAAACACATGCACGCTGAAATATCTCATAATTCATGCCACACTTCTGCCAGTCTAATAACTTACCCAGCATGCGTCGTAGACCTTTGAGAGGGTTGAGCTCCAAGCAATTTCAACTCGCCGAAGAGAGACACGGCTTGAAAAAAGTCAGTGCCGAGTTGTTCCAACGACTCTTCAAGAGGTAAACGGCAAGAGAAAGAAGAACGATTCACAGACTACTGCATTATTCTCAGACGCCCAAGTCTATGTCTGTGCTTCTCCAAAATTGTCAGTGTCGTCCTGTGTGACTGACCCTCGCAGTTGGCTAGTGTGACCTTTAGGGTTATACTCCACCTTCAGAGGATTTTTTTTTCTTTAAATGGAGAACACTTCATTGTTATAATTATGCCAAGAGCTTGTCATGGCAGAAGACAAAACTTACAAAACCACATACACCCAGGGACTGGATGTTAAAAAAAAAGCACACGAGTGCTTATTCCATTATCCTCGATATAAAAGAATAAATAAATAAATAAACACTGACACAGCTTTTGGCCTGGGCCAAATAAGCCCCTCACATCCAGTCCCCTTGTGTTTGCGGTTTTTTAAATACATTTTGTCATCTGTTCCCGCCGGCACACAATGGCCTACTCTTCCGAAAAGCGCAACAGGCTTTAACGTGTGCGCGCAAGATGTTCTGCGTGCGTTCGAACACGGGGGACCTCGGTTTACACTCATCCGAAGGAGTTAACACTGGTGTCAGGCTAAGTGCTTTAAGACCCTCACTAAAGCGGTGTTCCGCTTTTGAAATGTTAAGGTGTGTGGGATGAGGGGGATTGTCTTCTGGCGTGACAAGCTGTGGTCGGCAGGGCTCTAACCATCATCACTAGACTGGATCGCGTTAGAGGTCGTGAGCCTTTGTTTTGAACTGGAGCATACGATCCCATCCAGGCCTGATGACGGTCCTCATAGGCTCTGAATCCCTCACGCACTACAGGCCGACCCTAATAACTAATTTGTCTGTGAACAGGCAGCAAAGTGGGAAGCCTTGCAAATCAACCCCTTACCTCCTCCACACACTTGCAAAGACGATGCTTAGCTGAGGAGTCGTTATAACAGAGTTGATGCTTACATCACTTGAAATTTGGGTAATGTTTTGGAGGGGTTGTTGTTGTTGATTGAGTGATTCGTTCATTTGTTCCGACTCCCTTTATTCTTCTTTTTTCTCGATCCGCCTTTCTCTCTCTCTGTCTGCCCGTCTGTCTTTGACCGTTCTATCTTCTCTCTCTTTGTCTCTGTCTCTGTCACTCTGTCTCTCTCTGTCTCTTTAAAATTTCGTATTTCGTATTTCTCTCTGTCTGTCTTTCTCTCTCCTTCCTTCTCTCTGTTTGTCTGTCTGTATGTATGTCTCTCTTTCTGCTCCCCTCTCTCTCTCCCCTCTCTCTCTCCCCCTCCCTTTCTCCCCCTCCCCCTCTCTCCCCCCCTCTCTCCCCCCCTCTCTCCCCCTCCCTCTCTCCCCTCCCTCCCTCCCCTCTCCCACCCCTCCTACCCCCCTCTCCCTCCCTCCCTCCCTCCCTCCCCCCTTTGTTTTCTTTTCTTTTTCTTTTCTCTCTATTCTGGTTCTGGTCAGGTTCTATCTATCGATCATTGCTGAGGACAAGGGGTGAGGGTGGGGTGGTGGGGTATGGGGTGGGGGGGTGGAGGGGAGGGTAATGATCTGAAGCAGCTCTCATGGCGCGCAGATTCCTCCTGCCCCCCCCCCCCCCCCCCCCCACACACAACACACACACACACACACACTTCGCTTTCAAAGAACAAACTACCCGCCCGCTCTCTCCAGGCAGAGTCCCCCTTCACTTCATTATCATTGCTGCACAGAGTTTAAAACGGCGCGAGAGGGGGAGTAGAGGGGCAGTAGAGGGGCAGTAGAGGGGGGAGAGGGAAATAGAGGGGAGCTAAAGGAGGGGAAAGGTGGGAGGTGGAGGTGGGAGAGAATTGTGATGGTGGGTGAGGAAGGAG
>CM054159.1:47031989-47044489 GCA_028751875.1 Rapana venosa | reverse complement strand
AACAACAAACACACACACATAAAAACCAAAAAAACAAAAAATGAAACACGAAAATTAAAAACGAAAGCAATTGAACAAAATGAAAAGAGAAAATAAAAGACGCAAAATAGGAAAGAAGTTGTGTTTTGTTTTTTTGTATTAAAAAAAAGACAAAGGCGGGTAGGAGGTGAAGGGGTGGGGGGGGGGGGTGGGTGGAGGGGGGGGGTGGTGGTGGTGGAGGGGAGGGGGGAGGGACAGCAGCAGCAGTAGAGGAGATAAAGGGAGGGGAGGAGGGGGGGGGGCAAAGAAAAAGGGATGGAGAAGGAATGAAGAGGGGAGAGAAATGAGATGAAATGAGAAACACAAAGAAAAGCAATGAATGACGAATAGAGGAAAGACGGGAAGGAGGAATAAACTGAAAAAAATTAAAAATTGGGACAGGGAGGGAGGGAGGGAGTTGGGGGTGGACGAGGATAGAGGGAGGGGGAGGGGTGACTGGAAGAGAGGGGCAAAAGGAAGGGGTGGGGGGGGGGAGGGGAGGGGAGGGAGAAGGAAGGGGAGTTGGTGGAAATAAAGAATGAGAAAAGAGTCAGAACCACGAAGACAGAAAGAGAGAGAGAGAGAGAGAGGAGAGAGAGAGAGAGAGAGAGAGTGATGAGAGAGAGAGAGAGAGAGAGAGAGAGAGAGAGAGAGAGAGAGACAGAGACACAGAGACAGAGACACAGAGACAGAGACAGAGAGAGACAGAGACAGAGTTAGCTGAGAGAAGGAGAGAGGAAAAAAAAACAACACTGAACAAGCAAGCACAGAGAGAGGGGAACAGAGGCGAGATGCGCGATGTGGGGTGTGGTGGGTGGAAAGGAAGAAGGAGGGATTGAGAAAGAGGAGGGTAGGGAGGGAGAAGGACGGGGATGAGGTGGGAGGTGGAGGGGAGAGGAGATAGGGAGGAGATGAGTGAGGAGGAGAGACGGGAGGTGTAGGAGAAGGAGAGAGAGAGAGAGAGAGGAGAGAGGAGAGAGAGAGAGAGAGAGAGAGGAGAGAGAGAGAGAGAGAGAGAGAGAGAGAGAGAGAGAGAGAGAGAGAGAGAGAGAAGGAGAGGGCGCATCCCTTATGTTTTGCCTTCAATGCGCGGGCTAATTTTTGCCTGGACTTCCCTTTGCGATCACCTCAGTTTCTGTCAGGAGGAGATTTTGTCCATTCCGATGCAAATTTTATTTTGGATTCATGTAATCAGTTTGGCTCCGCCCGAGGTCACTCTGACCCTTTCCTTATGACGCCTTTGCTTTCGTTTGCCTTTGCTTTGCCTTTGCTTTGCCTTGCCTTGCCTTGCCTTGTTTTGCGCGTTCGCGTGCGTTCTGACGCGCGCTTGCGCGAGCTCTCTCTCTCTCTCTCTCTCTCTTCTCTCTCTCTCTCTCATCTCTCTCTCTCTCATTCTCTATCGCTCTTCTCCTCCTCTCTCTTCTCTCGCTCTTCTCTTCTGCTCTCTCTGCTTCTTCTCTCGCTCTTTCCTCTCTTTCTGCTCTTTCTCGCTCTCTCGTCTCTCTCTCTCTCTCTCTCTCTTCTCTCTCCTCTCTCTCTTCTCTCCTCTCTTCCTCTCTCTCGCTCTCTGTCCTCTCTCTTCGCTCTCTCTCTCTCTCTCTCTCTCTCTCTCTCTCTCGCTTCCCTCTTCTCCTCTCTCTCTCTCTTCCTCCTCTCTCTCTCTCCTCTCTCTCTCTCTCTCCTTCTCTCTCTGTTTTCCTCTCTCCTCCTCCTCTCCCTCCTCTCCTCTCTCTTCACTCTCGCTCTCTCTCTCGCTCCTCTCTCTCTTTCCCCCTCTCTCCTCTCTTCTCTCTCTCCCTCTCTTCTCTCTCTCTCTCTCTCCTCGCCTTTCCCTCTCTCTCTCTCTCTCTCTCTCTCTCTCCTCTTTCTTTCCCTCTCTTTCCTCTCTCTCTCTCTCTCTCTCTCTCTCTCTCTCTTCTCTCACTCTCTCTCTCTCTGTCTCCAGTCTGTCTCACTTTTTTCTTCTTCTCTCTGTCATCTCTCTCTCTCTTCTCTTTCACTCTATCCTCTTCTCTCTCTCTGTTTCTCGGTGCTTCTGTCTCTCTATTTCTCTTGTCTCTGACTTCTCTCTCTCTCTCTTTTTTAAGAACTATTGAATCTCTATTTTCGTCTCTGTATCTCTCTTGTTTTTCGGTGCTCTGTCTCCATTTCTCTGTCTCTGTCTCTATTTTTTTCGTTATTCTGTCTCTATTTATCTCTCTCTCTTGTTGCTCAGTATTTCTGTCTCTCTCTGTCTGTCTCTTGTTTTCAGTGATTTTCTCTCTCTCTGTCTCTGTCTTCTCTCTATCGTGTTTCTGTCTCTTTCTCTGTCTTCTCTCTGCTTCTCTCTGTCTTCTCTGACTCTCTCACTGTCTCTCTGTCTCTTCTTCTCTACAACCCCTGCTAAGGTGTGGGTATTGTGTGCCTTATACTTGTCTACGTGTTGGTTTCTTGTGTGTGTGTGTGTGTGTGTGTGTGTAGTGTGTGTGTGTGTTGTGTGGTGTGTGGGGTGGTGTGGTTGGGGTGGTTGTGTGTGTGTTGTTGTGTGTGTGTTGTGTTTGTTGTGTGCCAAGTACGTCTTTATGTCTGCCGTATTTTCTTGGATGTCTGTTTGTCTGTTGTTGCGTGGTTTGCTGTGTTGTATCTTCGTGTGTCTGGTCTGTCTGTCTGATGTGATCTGTTTTTTTTATAAAGCTTTGTGTCTGGTCTGCCTCACTGATGTGTGGCAATCCATACTCTGCTTTCTGCATTCCTGCCTCTTCCATGCTGTGTCTACTGTCTTCCGTCTGTCGTACTCCTGATCCTGCCCAGTACTCCTTCTTTAACATCTCCATCTCAACAGAGATGGACTAGACAGACAGACATAGACATGTTAGACACTGTCGTATCTCTATCCATTACATCTCATACATACCATACATTCATCATCATTACATACATACTGCTTACTCCTTACATCCCATAAAAGATTATAGTGTTAGACTAAATATCTTTAAAAGTAATTAAGAGAGACAGAAAGATAGACAGAGATAGATAGATAACATACATACATAGATAGATAGATGAAAATAGATAGATAGTTAGATAATAATATATAACAATAGACAGAGATAAGAGAGAAGATAAATAGAGAGACAGACAGAGATAGATAGATGATAGATAATAAATAGATAAGAGAGGAGAGACAGAGGATAGATTAGATAATAAAATAGAGGAAGGAAGAGATAGATAGAGATGAAATAGGATAGATGGACAGATAGACCGACAGGTGAAAAATAGATAGATAAACAGAAAGATAGACAGACAGACAGATAGATAGATAAACAGACAGATAGATAGATAGACGGATAAATAGATAGATAAATAGACAGACAGATAGATAGACAGACAGGTAGATAGACAGACAGATAGACAGACAGATAGATAGAAGACACACAGACATAACATAGATACACAGATAGATAACTTAGCAGGACACAAAGAGACAGGAAAAAAACAAACAAACAAAGGAAGGGAAACGCGACAAACGACAAAGACACAGCCAAACAAAGAAAGGTGAACTCCGGGCAACAAAACAATAAAATCGAAAAAAAAGCAAAAAATACAAAAAAACACCACAGCAAAAAACAACAACAACCTATCAGCTCGGCATTATCATCACATGGCGAAGGATCAAAGGAAAATGCAACAAAAAACAAACCTTCAGCAAACACGCCAACACACACACCAAAAAAAAAAGCAAACGCCGCACGCACGCACGCATGCATGCACGCACACACGCACGAGCAACCCCTCCCTCCCTAAAACAAAAAACACTAAAATGCTAAACAAACAAACAAACCCACCAACAAAACAACACTCACAGATCACAGACCAGCGTACACACCGGCTCAACGAGTGCACGCACGGCGTACAAGCATACACACTCTGCATAAACAGACTGACGCACGCACACGCACATACACACACACACACACACACACACACACACACACAACACACACACGCACGCACACAAGCAAATAAACGCACAAAACCAACGAATTAATAAGAGCAGAAGAAAGTAAGGGGAGGCATAATATTCTTTCTTACTAGGCTGTACGCAGGGGACAAGGTGGAGAGAGAGAGAGAGAGAGAGAGAGGAGAGAGAGAGGAGAGAGGAGAGAGAGGAGGAGAGAAGACAGAGACAGACAGACAGACAGACAGACAGACAGACAGACTGACAGGATGACAGACAGACGGACAGAGACAGAGACAGCAATGACAATAACAAATGACAATGACAGAGACAGAGAGAGAGACACACACACACAGAGATAAAAACAGAGAGAGACAGAGACATATATAAACTCACACACACACACGCGCGCGCGCGCGCACACGCGCGCGCGCGCACGCACGCACACACGCACACACACGTGCACGCACGCACGCATATACACAAACACGCACCCCCCACACCCCTTTCCACCCCACCCACCGCCAACACACACACACTCACACACACACACACACACACACACACACACACACAACACACACACACAGAAATAGACAGAAAGACACAGACCTAAGAGAGACAGTGATTCAGAGGGAAAAAAAGATAAGAGAGAAACATAGAGACACAGAGACAGATAAAGGCAAAGGGCAGAGAGAGAGAGAAAAAAAATAGACAAGAAAGAAAAGGACAAGAAGAAGAAGACCAACAACAACAACAAAAATACCAGCAGCAACAACAAAAAAGACAACAAAGAGACTGCCTTCTATCTGAGCCTGGCTCATTAAGACAGACAGCAGAGAGTCCGCAATGTAATACGATTGTTCGCAAAACCCATTAAAGACACAGTAATGCCACAGCAACCTGCACTGCTATTTTTGATATTCTTCTCTCTCTCTCTCTCTCTCTCTCTCTCTCTCTCTCTCTCTCTCTCTCTCTCTCTCTCTCTCTCTGTTCTGTTCGTCAGCTAACCTGTAATAGATTTTGTTCGGTTTTTTGATAGTTTTACATTCATTCATTCATTCAGTCAGTCAGTCAGTCAGTCAGTCAGTCAGTCAGTCAGTCATTCGTTCATTCCATCCATCCTTCCTTCCTTCCTTCCTTCGTTTATTCATTCATTTTGTTATGTATTTATTCATCTATTCATTTATCTATTCATTTATCTATTTACTCATCATTTATCTGTTTATCTATTTATCTATCCATGTATTATCATTTATTTGTTTGCTTATTCATCAATTTTTCTAGTCGTGCGTTATCCTTTATTTGTTTATTTTATATACTGATCTAATTATATATTCATGCATTATCATTCTCATTTACTTGTTTATTTATTCATCTGTTTGTCTATTGATTTATATTATAATTTGTTTTGTGTTGATTCATCCATTTATTTAATCATGCATTATCTTTTATTTGTTTATTTATTCATCAGTTTATCTTTACATGAATAATCAATTATTTGTTTACTCTTTAACTGTTTGTCAATTGATTTATTATCATTTATTTGTTTATTTGTTCATCTATTTATAGTTTACTGTATTATCATTTATTAATTATTCATCCATCTGTGTGTCTATTGATTTATTATCGTTTGATTGTTATTTATTTATCTGTTCATGTGTTATCATTTATTCGTTTATTGATTCATCTGTTTGTCTTTTGATTTATTATCATTTATTTGTTTATTTATTCATCTATTTATATCTTTATGTCTTCTCATTTACTCGTTTATTTATTCATTTGTTTGTCTATTGATTTATTATAATGCATTTGTTTGTTTATTTATTCTTCTATTAATCAATTCATGTTTTATCATTTATTTATATTGTTTCACCTGTTTGTCTATTGATTTATTATCGTTTTTTTATTTATTTATCAAATCATTTATTATCATTTTTTTATTATTCATTTATCTGTTTGTCTATTGATTTATTATCGCTTTTGTTATTTATTAATCATCAATTATTTAATATCATTTATTTAGTATTCATTCATGTGTTTGTCTATTGATTTATTTATATTTATTTGTTTATGTATTCATCTATTTATGATTTTATGTTTTCTCATTATTTGTTTATTTATTCATATGTTTAAGTTTGTCTATTGATTTATTATAATTCTTTTGTTTGTTTATTTATTCATCTATTTTTCTATTCGTGTATTATCATTTGTTTATTCATCCATCCATTTTTCTAATGATTTATTATCGTTTGTTTGTTATTTATTTATCTATTCATGTATTATCATTTATTCGCTTATTGTTTCATCTGTTTGACTATTGATTTCTTATCATTTGTTTGTTTATTTATTCATCTATTTATGTTTTGTTTCTTCTCATTTACTGGTTTATTTTTTTCATTTGTTTGTCTATTGATTTATTATCATTTATTTGCTTGTCTATTGATTTATTATAGTTTTTTTATTTATCTATCACCTCATTTATTATCATTTATTTAGCATTCATTCATCTGTTTGTTGATTGATTTATTATGTATTTGTTTATTTATTCATGTGTTTACGTTTTTATGTCTTATTTATTTGTTTATTTATCCATCTGTTTGTCTATTGATTTATTATAATTCATTTCTTTATTTATTCATCTATTCATCTATTCGTGTATTATCATTTCTTACTTTCTTTCTTCATTCATCTACTTTTCCAATGATTTATTATCGTTTGTTTGTTATTTATTTATCTGTTCATGCATTACCATTTATTTGTTTATACATTCATTTGTTTATGTTTTCATGTCTTCTCATTTATTTGTTTATTAATTAATCTGTTTCCTATTGAATCATTATCATTTATTTGTTTGTTTATTCGTCTGTTTCTCTATTGGTTTATCATGTATTTGTTCATTTATTCATCTTTTTATTTTTTCATGTATTATCATCTATTTGATTATTCATCTAGTTATCTTTTCATGTCTTATCATTTACTCGTTCATTAATTCATCTGTTTCTCTATTGGTTGATTATCATTTATTTGTTTGTTAATTTATTCATCTATTTATCAAGTCATGTATTATCATTTATTTGTTTATTTATTCATCTATTTATCTTTTCATGTCTTACCATTGATTTGTTTATTAATTCATCTGTTCCTTTATTGCTTTATTATCATTTATTTGTTTGTTAATTTATTCATCTATTTATCAATTCATGAATTATCATTTATTTGTTATTTATTCATCTATTTATCTATTCATGTATTTTCATGTATTTGTTTATGTTTTCATCTGTTTCGGTATTCATGCATTATCATTTATTTTTTATTTATTCATCTATTTTTCTATCCATGTATTATCATTTATTTGATAATTAATTCATCTGTTTCTCTATTGGTTTATTATCATTTATTTGTTTGTTACTTTTTTCATTTATTTATCAATTCATGTCTTATCATTTATTTGTTTGTTAATTCATCTGTTTCTCTATTGATTTATATCATTTATTTGCTAGTTAATTTATACATCTAGTTATTTATCCATGTATTATCATTTGTTTGTTAATGTATTCATCTATTTATCAATTCATGTATTTTCATGTATTTGTTTATTTATTCATCTGTTTCTCTATTCATGCATTATCATTTATTTGTTATCTATTCATCTATTTATCTATCCATGTATTATCGTTCGTTTGTTTATTTATCGTTCTGTTTGTCTATTCATTTATTATTATCTATTTGTTTGTTAATTTATTCATCTAGTTATCTATCCATGTATTATCATTTGTTTGTTAATTTATTCATCTATTTATCAATTCATGTATTTTCATGTATTTGTTTATTTATTCATCTGTTTGTCTAATCATTTATTACAATTATTTGTTATTTATTCATCTATTTATCTTTTCATGTATTCTCATGTATTAGTTTATTGATTCATCCTTTTGTCTATCGAATTGCTTATTTTTATTTGTTATTTACTTATCTATTCATGTATTATCATTTATTTATTTATTTAGTTATTCATCTATTTGCTATTAATTCATTTTCATTTATTTGTTTATTTATTTATCTATTCATGCAATGTTCTTCCTATTTTTATCCTCCGGGTGAGACTATAAACCGAGGTCCCGTGTGCGAACGCACGCAGAACATCTTGCGCACACGTTGTGTGCCGGTGGGAACGGATGACAGAATTCACAAATCGGCATACACAAGGGGACTAGATGTAAAAGAATGAATAAATAAATAAAAATATATATTATCCCCGAACTCGGCCTCTCTGACTTGTTGGGCTCTTAACTTATTTATTCTTTTATATCGAGATAATGGAATAAGCACTCAGGTCCTTTTTGTTACATCTAGTCCCCGTGTGTATGCGGCTTTGCTTATTTATTTATTTATTCTTTTATATCAAGGATAACGAAATAAGCACTCATGTGCTTTTTTACATCCAGTCCCCTTGTGTATGCGGCTTTTGTAAATTTGTCATCTGTTTGATTGCAGCGTAAAGCATTTTCGCCCTTGATTATGACAGACTGCAATAGTTGCTGTCTGCGCGCTGGGCGGAGATTAATAAGAAGACGGAGTACGGCTACCTTATCAAATAATGGCGGCCCAAAACGGTCGCATACTCACACAAAAAAATCTGACCATTGGTAAACCTCTGCTCCAGCTGAGGAGACAAGAATGTAACTGATGAATTAACTCATTTATTGTGTTTATGTAATTATGTATCTGTCTATTTGTGTTGTTGTTGTAGTTGGTTGTTGGGTTGTTGTTGGTTGGTTGTTGTTGTTTTTTGGGGGTAGGGTAGGAGTGGGAAGGGAGGCTAGTTATTAATTCATACCTTTATCTATTTTAGTCACTTATTTCTCTCTCTGTTTGGTTTAATTCATACCTTCATTTTCTAGTCATGATCTGTTTGGTTTAATTCATACCTTTATTTTTCTAGTCATTATCTGTGTGGTTTAATTCATACCTTTATTTAATTTAGTTACTTATTTCTCATCTGTTTGGTTTAATTCACACCTTGATTTTTTTTAAAATCTACTCACTATCTGTTTGGTTTAATCCATACCATTATTTAACTAGTCACTATCTGTTTGGTTAAATTCATACCTTTATTTAACAAGTTATTATTTGTTTGGTTTAATTCATACCTTTATTTAACTTGTCACTATTTATTTGGTTTCATTCATACCTTTATTTAACTAGTTACTAATTTGTATGTTTGGTTTAATTCATACCTTTATTTATTTAGTCAATACCTGTTTGGTTTAATTCATACCTTTATCTATCTAGTCACTATCTGTGTGGTTTAATTCATATATTTGTTTAATTTAGTCACTCATTCATCGGTTTGATTTAATTCATACCTTTATTTAATTTAGTCACTCATTTATTGGTTTGATTTATTTCATACCTTTATTTAATGTAGTCACTCATTTATCTGTTTGATTTAATGTATACCTTTATTGAATTTAGTCACTCATTTCTCTGATTTAATTCATACCTTTATTTAATTTAGCCACTCATTTCTCTGATTTAATTCATACCTTTCTTTAATTTAGTCACTCATTTATCGGTTTGATTTCATTCATAGCTTTATTGAATTTAGCCACTAATTTCTCTGTTTGATTTAATTCATACCTTTATTTAGTTTAGCCACTCATTTCTCTGATTTAATTCATACCTTTATTTAATGTAGCCACTCATTTCTATGATTTAATTTATACCTTTATTTAATTTAGTCACTCATTTATCGGTTTGATTTAATTCATACCTTTATTTAATGTAGTCACTCATCTATCCGTTTGATGTAATTTATACCTTTATTGAATTTAGTCACTCATCTATCGGTTTGATTCAATTCATACCTTTATTCAATTTTGCCACTCATCTATTGGTTTGATTCAATTCATACCTTTATTGAATTTAGTCACTCATCTATCAGTTTCATTTAATTGATACCTTTATTGAATTTAGTCACTTATCTATCGGTTTGATTCAATTCATACCTTTATTTAATTTAGCCACTCATTCCTATATCTGTTTAGTTTATTGTGGTTTTGCACAAGGAAAAAGCGTTTGCCGACCATGAGGCGACGCTTTAGGGGACACATTTCCAGTGAACCGTAAAACGTGTGTTACTTATGCTAATGTTGAAATTAATTATTTTAAAGAGCTGAAATATGATAATAATGACAACAATAAAACAACAACAAGAATATATATATATATATATATATATATATATATATATATATATATATATAATATATATATATATATATATATTCAGATAAATAGACAAACAGATAGATAGATTGGATAGACAAGATAGATAGATACATCGATGGATAGATGATAGATAGATAGATGGATTAGATAGGTTAGATAAACAACATCAATCAGATAGATAGATGGACATAAATAAGTAGATCGATAGATAGATTGATCGATCGATCGATCGATGGATAGATAGACAGACAGATTAGATAGATAGATAGTTAGATAGATAGACAGATAGATTAGATATATATTATAGACATATAGATAGATAGATTAGATATATATATATAGAAAGAGATTGATTGATTGATAGATAGATAGGTAGATAGATAGATACATAAGTAGATAGGTAGATATATCGATAGATAAATATATAGATAGATAGATAGATAGATAGGTAGATAGATAGATATATAGATAGGTAGATAGATAGATAGATAGATAGGTAGGTAGATAGATAGGTAGATAGATAGATAGATAGGTAGGTAGGTAGATAGATAGATAAATAGACAGACAGACAGACAGACAGATAGATAGATAGATAGATAGATAGACAGACAGACAGACAGACAGACAGACAGATAGATAGACAGACAGATACAGACAGACAGACAGACAGACAGATAGATAGACAGATAGATAGATAGATAGATAGATAGATAGATAGATAGTGTGTGTAACAAGAACAAGAAGCAGAAAAAGAACAAGAACATCATTTCCATAAAATAAAAACCCAGAAGGTGTGTGAGAGAGACAGACAGACAGACAGACAGACAGAGAGACAGAGACGGGGAGACACACACAGAGAGGATAGGACGAACAAAGTAAAACACACACATACACAAAATTAACAAAGAAAACAAAATTAGAAAAGCAAGTCAACTTCTAAATTAAAAAAAAAAGAAAATTGAAACAAAACAAACATACTGGAGGCAAACCGTGCTATCCTCACAATCTTCAAACAACAGCAAAAAATCTGACTGACGCAAGCAGCAAACAAGAATAAACAGACAAACAAACAAACAAACAAACGCACAAACATCAGAACAAACAAAAGATACTCATCTAATCCATACATCGAAAGAAGAGAAATTCACAAGAAAATAATGTTCGTCTGAAGGCTTATGTAAACAGAAGTTAAGACAGGCTTATGTAAACAGAAGTTAAGACAGTGAAAATGTTCTAACTGAACCGTATCAAAAGCACTAAAAATATAAGCCAGGCGAAAGTTATCTTTAAAGAAAAGAAAGAAAGAAAGAACTGAACAAATAAATGAATAAATAGATGAATGAATAAACAGACAAACAAATAGATAAGTTAACCCCCCAAAATTGCGGAGGGATCACACACTAAATAAAAGATATTATATCTTAAAAGAAAGAAATGAACGAAAGAAAGAATGAAAGAATTGTTTTAAGAATAGATGAATGAATAAATAGACAAACAGATAGGGTAAATACAAAATACAGGGAGGTGACAAACTAAATAAATGGACAATGAAATAAAACATACATAAACAAACACATTTGTGTTCGTATATTTCGTGTTTGTAGTTCTATACGAATTTGTCACGCGCTCCGAAAGCATGTTGCACACGGGACCTCGGTTTCTCGTCTCATTCGAAAGACTAGCATACAACCCACAACTGACTGTCTAGCGGATTGGGTAAAAAATTTGCGCGCAAAATACGGATAGATCCCAGGTCTTTTCGCTTTCTAGGCAGGTGCTTTTACCTCTAGACCACGGGTCCACATTATATACAGAGATAATAGAAAGAAAGAAATGAATAAACAAACTAATGAATTAGTGAACAGTAAACAAATAGATGAACAAGATAACTAGCCAGGCAGGTGGCATAGAAAATGAACACTGTAAGTTGGCGAAGGAAAATAAAAGAAACACACAACCATTAAGCAAAGAAATGATCAGCAATGGATGGAAGCTTACAAAAAAACAACACGCACACACACACACACACACACACACACACACACACACACACACACACACACACACATACACACACAAAATCAAATTCCGTTTCAAAGTTGGCACAGTTCAGAAAAGTAACATAAAACAGATATACTTTCACAAACCAAAAAAAAGAGAGAAAACAAATGCAAAAATTATCCAGAGGCCAAAAAAAAAACACGAAGAAAGGAAACAAAGAGCACGAGTAAACAGAAATTATCAATGCAACAAAATAATATCACCCAAAACTGTCAATGCAAATCAAGCAGAAAGCAATAACAAAAACAAA
>CM054159.1:47024489-47026989 GCA_028751875.1 Rapana venosa | reverse complement strand
GAGAAGAATTTAGATAAATAGAATCCATAATAATATTTAAACCTGCTTTGAAAAAAAAGAGAACAATTAAGATAAGATAGAGTAAACAATGATGTTTAAACCTGTTTTGAGAAAAAAGAGAACAATTAAGATAAGATAGAGTAAACAATGATGTTTAAACATGTTTTGAAAAAAAGAGAACAATTAAGATAAGATAGAGTAAATAATGATGTTTAAACATGTTTTGAAAAAAAGAGAACAATTAAGATAAGATAGAGTAAACAATGATGTTTAAACATGTTTTGAAAAAAAGAGAACAATTAAGATAAGATAGAGTAAACAATGATGTTTAAACATGTTTTGAAAAAAGAGAACAATAAGAAAGAAGAGTATAACATGATGTTAAACATGTTGAAAAAAGAGAACAATTAAGATAGAAGAGTAATAATGATGTTTAACTGTTTTGAAAATAAGAGAACATTAAGATAAGATAGGTAACAATGATGTTAAACATTTGAAAAAGAGACAATTAAGATAAGATAGTAAACAATGATTTTAAACCTTTGAGAAAAAAGAGAACAATTTAGATAATAGAAAATATGTTTAAACCGTTTTGAAAAAAAAAACAATTAAGATAAGATAGAATAATTAATGATGTTTAAACCTTTTTGAGAAAAAGAGAACAATTTAGATAAGATAGAATAAATAATAATGTTTAAACCTGTTTTGAGAAAAAAGAGAACAATTAAGATAAGATAGAATAATTAATGATGTTTAAACCTGTTTTGAGAAAAAGAGAACAATTTAGATAAGATAGAATAAATAATGATGTTTAAACCTGTTTTGAGAAAAAGAGAACAATTAAGATAAAATAGAATAATTAATGATGTTTAAACCTGTTTTGAGAAAAAAGAGAACAATTAAGATAAGATAGAATAATTAATGATGTTTAAACCTGTTTTGAGAAAAAGAGAACAATTTAGATAAGATAGAATAAATAATGATGTTTAAACATGTTTTGAGAAAAAAGAGAACAATTTAGATAAGATAGAATAAACAATGATGTTTAAACATGTTTTGAGAAAAAAGAGAACAATTTAGATAAGATAGAATAAATAATGATGTTTAAAGCTGTTTTGAGAAAAAAGAGAACAATTAAGATAAGATAGAATAAATAATGATGTTTAAACCTGTTTTGAGAAAAAGAGAACAATTTAGATAAGATAGAATAAATAATGATGTTTAAAGCTGTTTTGAGAAAAAGAGAACAATTAAGATAAGATAGAATAAATAATGATGTTTAAAGCTGTTTTGAGAAAAAAGAACAATGAAGATAATATAGAATAAATAATGATGTTTAAACCTGTTTTGAGAAAAAGACAACAATTAAAAGAAGATAGAATAATTAATGATGTTCAAACCTGTTTTGAGAAAAAGAGAACAATTAAGATAATATAGAATAAATAATGATGTTTAAACCTGTTTTGAGAAAAAGAGAACAATTAAGATAAAATAGAATAATTAATGATGTTTAAACCTGTTTTGAGAAAAAGAGAACAATTAAGATAAAATAGAATAATTAATGATGTTTAAACCTGTTTTGAGAAAAAGAGAACAATTAAGATAAGATAGAATAATTAATGATGTTTAAACCTGTTTTGAGAAAAAGACAACAATTAAAAGAAGATTGAAAAATTAATGTTTAAACCTGTTTTGAGAAAAAGAGAACAATTAAGATAAAATAGAATAATTAATGATGTTTAAACCTGTTTTGAGAAAAAGAGAACAATTAAGATCAGATAGAAGACAACACAGTGTTTTCTTGCACATCAGTTCAACCACCCTGACCAGTGAATAATACGTTGAAGAAGAATAATACGTTGTATTGAATCATGAAAAATTCGTTGTGTCAAATAAGTCCATGTGACTTATGGCAATAAAAAATATTCTTTTTTTTCTGTGTTTCTTTCCTTCTTTTTTTCTTTCTCTGTCTGTCTGTCTGTCTGTCTTTCTTTCTTTCTTTCTTTCTGTCTTTTTCTTTCTTTCTTTCTTTCTTTCTTTCTTTCTTACTACGTTATAAGTCCTTCGGATGAGACTATAAACCGAGGCCCCGTGTTTGAACGCATGCAGAATATCTTGCGCACACGTTAAATCCTGTTCTGCTTTTCGGAAGAGGCGGCCACTGTGGAAACAGATGACAAAATTGACAAAACTGCATCCACACGGGGACTGGATGTAAAAATAAGCACATGAGTGCTTATTCCATTATCCTCTATATAAAAGAATAAATAAATAAATAAAAATATTGAATTTTGAAAAGTTTACTTCATTGTGTTAAATAAGATCATCTGAGTTATATGGTAATAAATAATTTCTGATTCTGATTCCTATTCTGATTTTGCTTGATCATTGCGTAGTACAGTGCGCTGGAAAAGCTTTAGGTACATGTGTCTGAATATTAACAATTAATAATAATAATAATAATAATAATAATAATAATAATAATGATAATAAAAAATGG
>CM054159.1:47001989-47021989 GCA_028751875.1 Rapana venosa | reverse complement strand
GCATACTTTTAACATAATATAGCTTACATATAACATACATTTAACATTTAACATATAACATATACATTAAACATATAAACTACATATTTTAAAACATAACAAAGCAGAATGGCTGACTTACAAAAAAAAGGACACTGTTGGCGAAGATTAAAACACACACACACACACACACACACACACACACACACACACACACACACACACACACACACACACACACACACACACACACACACAGGGGACGGGATAGCCTAGTGGTTAGAACATTGTGCTCGCGTTTCTGACGACCTGGGTTCGATTCCGGTTCAAGGGGGATACTTTTCCCTGAAGTTAACATCAGTGCAGACTCCACTCTCCCCAAAAGCACATAAGTGCTTATTCTATTATCCTCTATATAAAAGGATAAACTAAAAATAAAATAAAAAAATAAAATGAAACACACACACAATTAAAAGGTAAAGGTAAAGGAGTCCCATAACCTATAAGGTCGTAGGGGAGCGAGGCGTCAGAGACCTCACTTCTCTAGGGCCAGCATATTGAGGGCGGCGCCCATCTCCTCTCCCTCGCTGCTTTACCTTCCCTGACCCTAAAGAGGGTAGGTACCCATTTACAGCTGGGTGAACTGGGGGAACTGTACTGAAGCCAAGGCGCGCAAACGGTCACCCATCCAACTGGTAACCACGCTCGACGCTGCTTAACTTGGCTGGGGAAAGCGAGTGCTCCGACCACTGAGCTATCCCGTCCCCTACACACACAATTAAGCAAGCAATAATCAGAAACAGACTGAAGTATGCAACAACAAAAAACAACAAACCAACAAAAACGACACAAATCACAATTCAAAGTACCCCCCCCCCCCAACCCCCCAAAAAAAAACAACACAAAAAAACCCAACAACAACCAAACAAACAAAAACAAAACAACAACAGAGAGAACTAACGCAGACACTTTAAAAAAAAAAATTCTGACAAACAACTACACACATATCATCTAGTATATAAAACACGAAAGAAAACAAAAACAAGAACACAAGTAAATCGGCATTATCAAACGACAAATACCAACACAAACTCCAGATAAACCAAAAAAAACCAAAAACAAAAACAAAGAAATACAGAGATTACCTTCTAGAATTGACGTGTAACGCACAAAACAAGCACACACATCAAGCTGATAAGGAGAATAAACGTAAAAAAAATAATACCAAAGTAACATACAAAGAGAGAAAGAGAGAAAGAGAGAGAGAGAGAGAGAGAGAGAGAGAGAGAGAGAGAGAGAGAGAGAGAGAGAAAGAGAGAGAGAGAGAGAGAGAGAGAGGGAGAGAGAGAGAGAGAGAGAGAGAGAGAGAGAGAGAGAGAGAGAGAGAGAGAGAGAGAGAGAGAGAGAGAGAGAGAGAGAAAGACAGGGGAAAATGCAAAGAAGAAGAAGAAGTGGAAAGATAGACAGAATGACAGACAGACAGTATGAAACAAAGAAAGCGAAAGAAAAAATGTATTGTTGTAAAAAGAATAAAAAGTATGATAGAGAAAGAGAGAAAGAGAGAAAGAGAGAGAGAGGGGGCGGGGAGAGAGAGAGTGAGAGATAGAGACAAAGACAGAGACAGAGAGGCAAACAGACACACAAAGACAGGCAAGCAGGCAGTCAGACAGACAGACATACAGACTGACAGAGAAAGAGACATACAGAGACACACACAGAGAATGAGAGTCAGAGAGAGAGAGAAAGAGATACAGAGATAGAAACAGAGATTGACTGACAAACAGAGATAATAAAGAGATTGCCCTAGAATAAAAAGACCAACATCATTTTATGACTGTGAAAAACACAAGGCTTTAAAAAACTGGATCACAATTAGATCTGTCCATAAAGGGGAATAAAAACAAACAGTAATACAAACATAAAACTAGGGAGAGAAAGAAAGAAAACTGCAATGAACAAAAAAACACCAAAAGAAATAAAATGAACTAAAACAACTGGTGACAACATCCATCTTTTTTATCATTGCCCAGTGCAACAAACACCACACTCATCAATACCACCCACCAGTGCTACTCATATTACACACGCACACACGCACGCACGCACGCACGCACGCACGCTCACACACACACAACGGATGACAAAATTTTCAAAACTGCATACACACGGGGACTGTATGAAATAAAGCACATGGGTGCTTATTCCTTTATCCTCGAAAAAAAAGTGATGATGATGATGATGATGATGATGATAATGATAATAATAATAATAATAATAGCAACAAAAAACACAACAACACAAAAACACACGCGCGCACGCGCGCACGCACGCACGCACGCACACAATTCCACTTTTCGGAAGAGTAGGCCATTGTGTGCTGTTTAGAACGGATGACAAAATTTACAGAACTGCATGCACACGGGGGTGGGATGTTAAAACAAAGCATCAACATGCTCGACGTAAAAGAAGAAAACAAAACACACACACACACACACACACACACACACACACACACACACACACACACAACACACACAAACACACATACACAACTTTGTCTCTCCAACGCTTTAGCCTCTTTCACATTAACTCAAACTGCAGGGTGTGTGCTGTTAGACTCTAGACCACACAAAGCATTTCCTTGCAGCCCAAATTATAAGATACCAGACCCTTAACTTGAACACCCCATTGTTCAAACATCTCTCTCACACTACTAAGCAAACAAACCAAAGAAAAATACCCCGACTAATGAAACAGAGGATGGAAGGAACAAAGGAACCACAAAGACAAAGAACAGAAGATTGGAAAAGCCAGTCAACTTAAAACCAAAGGAAAACTAAAGCGCATACTACAGGCAAACCGGGCGATACTGACAATATATTTACAACAACAATAGCAACAACAACAACAAGAAGAGGGGGGAGGAGAGGGGATTGGTTTGAATGTGGGTGTGTCTATATCTCCAAGTAGGGAATGGACATTAAAGAAAACAAACGAATAACAAGAACAACAAGAACAACAGCAACAACAACAACAACAACAAAACCACCTTGACGCAAGCAAGCCAGCGAAAAGCAATCAAACAAAGCTAAAAACCAACAACAGAAAACAGAACAAACAACAGAACAAACAACAGAATTAACAACATAATAAACAACAGAACAAACAACAGAACAAATTACAGAATAAACAACAGAACAAATAACAGAACAAACAACAGAATAAACAACAGTACAAGCAACAGAACAAACAACAGAACAAACAACAGAACAAACAACAGAACAAATTACAGAATAAACAACAGAACAAATAACAGAACAAACAACAGAATAAACAACAGTACAAACAACAGAACAATCAACAGAATTAACAACAGAATTAACAACAGAACAAACAACAGAACAAACAACAGAACAAACAACAGAACAGACAACGAAACAAACAACAGAACAAACAACAAAACAGACAACAGACCAGACAACAAACAACAGAACAATCAGCAGAACAGACAACAGAACAAACAACAGAACAGACAACAGAACAAACAACGGAACAGACAACAGACCAGACAACAAACAACAGAACAATCAGCAGAACAGACAACAGAACAAACAACGGAACAGACAACCAGACCAGACAACAAAAACAAAACAGAACAAACAACAGAACAGACAACAGAACAAACAACAGAACAGACACAACAGAAACAAACAACAACAGACAATCAGCAGACAGACCAACAAACAACAGACAACAACAGACAGAACAGACAAACAACAGAACACACAAACAGAAACAGAACAAAACAGGAACAGACAACAAACAAACAACGAACAATCACAGAACCCGAACAACAGAACAAACAACGGAACAGACAACAGAACAAACAACGGAACAGACAACAGACCAGACAACAAACAACAGAACAATCAGCAGAACAGACACAGAACAAACAACGGAACAGACAACAGACCAGACAACAAACAACAGAACAATCAGCAGAACAGACAACAGAACAAACAACGGAACAACAACAGACCAGACAACAAACAACAGAACAATCAGCAGAACAGACAACAGAACAAACAACGAACAAACAACAGACAACAACAACAACAGAACAACACAGAACAGACAACAGAACAGACAACAGAACAAACAACAGAACAAACAACAGAACAGACAACAGAACAAACAACAGAACAACAACAGAACAAACAACAGAACAAACAACAGAACAAACAACAGAACAAACAACAGAACAGACAACAGAACAAACAACAGAACAACAACAACAAAGAACAAAACAACAAAGAAAGAAAATACAGCAACAACAAGAAAACAGAACAAAAACAGAAAAACGAACTGAAAAACATCTCTGAAAACAAGCTAGACCACTACAGTAATAACTAAATGTTGCTGTTGTGTGCGTTCCCCAGCTTTACACCCCGGGGTCACCCAGAACGTGCACTCTGACTCACTCACCCCACCTGGGAATCACTGAGAGATAGGAAGTACACCGGAAGAAATTTTTACATATATGACTCTTTTCAAGTGTCCCGCCATATAGGCAGCCATACTCGCGATTCAGAGGATTCAGAACTAAATGAATAAATAGATAAATGGATGAATCAATTGGATGTTAAAAAAATAGAACAGACAACAGAACAGACAACAGAACAGACAACAGAACAGACAACAGAATGACTGAATTACAGAATTATTGTCTTGGGTGTAATAAAATCAGTTGGATGTAAAAAAAAACAACCCTATTGTTATGCTTATTATAATTATAACCCTCTTAAAATAAATTTGTTCAATCAACAAATAGAAAAATAAGCTAAGCACGTGGGTGGATGAACAGTAACAAAATTAAATAAACAAATAGATAATGAATGAATCTACAAATAGACGAATAAGCCGAACACGTGGGTGGATGAACACATAAATAAGAAAGACACTATCTTCCTGTGGACTATTTTTTCCCTTGATGGTTATAATTGTTTTTTTTAAATCGTTTTATTGTTTACTGGTTAGATTCTGTTAGAAATTGTGATTTTACTATTCTGTACTGAAGAGTTACTTTAGACTTGCATTGTCTTACTTGTTTATTGTAGATTTAGTAAATTAAGCCCCCCCCCCCCCCCCAACTCCCAATCCCCCCCCCCCCCCCCTTCCCATCACCTCACCCCTAGCCTTTTTGTGTCTAATATCACATTTAGTGAAACGAAATTGAACACATAAATAACCGAACATTAAAAGTACAATATAAATGAACATCTGAATTCAGAACACATACATAATAGAATACACCAGACAATGAAAGTAGAGGATAGAGAAAAAAACCGAAACAAACAAAAGAAGCACATTCCAAATCAAAGAACAGAAGACTGGAGAAGACAGACAGCTTGAAACACAGGACAACAGAACTGAACACACTGGAGGCAAACCGGGGCCATCTCTACAGTCAGAAAAACAGCCACGTCAAAACCAGCCTGCCACAACACAAGCACAGTTAATAATAATAATGATGATGATAATAATAATAATAATAAGAAGAAGAAATGATAATAATAATGATGATGATGACGATGATGATGATGATGCTACTGCTTCTACTGCTACAACTACTACTGCTGCTACTTTAGTAGTAGTAGTAGTAGTAGTAGTAGTAGTAGTAGTAGTAGTAGTAGTAGTAGTAGTAGTGGTAGTAGTAGTGGTAGTAATGATAATGATAAAAAATAAAATGATAATAAAATGATGATGATGATGATAATATTACTACTACTACTACTACTACTACTACTACTACTACTACCTACTACTACTAGTAGTACTACTACTAATAAAAATGATAATAAAAGTGATAATAATATAATGATAATAATAATGATAATGAAAATAATAATAATAATAATAATAATAATAATAATAATAATAATAATAATAATAATAAAATAATAACAATAATAAAGATGATGATGATGCTAATGAAATTATAATAATAACAATAAACTGAATTTATATAGCACTATACCCCGTGGGAATGCCGGAGGCCCGTCAGTATAAACAGCATCCTCACATTCTGGAAATTATGTGCTAGAAATGTCCTCTTTTCTACCACTTTCTTTGTTTCTGCCTCATTCCTTTTTTCTGTCACCACCTTCTTGTCTATTTTCTTCCTTCTTGGTCCGTTCTCTTGCATTTTCTTTCCCCAGAAAGACATAAAAGATAACAATGCTGTCTTATGCCGAAGTCGGATACGCTGGGCCAGACTTGTCAGGCGCTTAACGGCAGCGCAACGCACTTTCGCTCATGTGACAGACAACAATAGATGCTGTCTGAGCGTTCGGAAGACGACGACGACCATATAGCGCTATAATAATAATAACAAAGACAAATCAAAGCGCTTGCATTCAACCTACTCCCACACAGTCATATAACCAATAACAGTTAATAGCTCAAATTAAAAAAATTCAAACAATCAAGCAAGGAAATAGAAAACAAAATTAAAAGCGACCTACGCAATCAATAAAAAACAAAATCAAAAGGAAATTTACCGAAAGCTTAAAGAAACAAAAAAATATGATGAAACCAGAGATTTAATAAAAGCCCTTACAAAAAATATATCGCAACCTTTAGAAGTGCAAGGCGTATGCAAGATATATTAAAGGAGGAGAAGAAAAAAACAACCAACCAAATAGAGCATTTAGATAAAATGAATAAATAGATGAATAAATAGATGAATGCATAGATGAATAAATGAACAAACAACATTGTCAAACACATCAAAACGGCGGGAACATACATGATGAAAAATCGATGAACATTGAAAATGAAGATAGCCAGAGAGATTGGCGATGTAGAAAAGAGGAGAGCGCTGGTAACAGGAAAAAACAAAAAACAACACATAAAGCAAACAAATGATCAGAAATGAATGGAAGTTTATCCAAACAAAACAAAAAGCAAATCCCATTTCAAAGTCCGCGCAATAGCAGAAAAACAACAACAACAACAAAAACACAAAATCGTGTCTGTTTTTGTTGTTGCTCACAAACCCAAAACAAAACAAATGCACAAATTATCCATAGATGAAAAGGAAGACATCAGAAGCAAGAACACAAACGCACAGGAATTAACGAACAACAAATAATCATCACCAAAAGAGACAAATACCTAACCAAAAACAAAAAACAAACAAACGAAACAATAAGAGAATACTTTCAAGAAGGGACGTCTAAAACATAAAACTAGCGCAAATATCAAGTTGATGAAGATAAAAAGAGTAAAACTAACAGAAATGAGGGAGAGAGAGAACGGAAACAGAGAAAGGAAAGAGAGACAGAGACAGAGAAAGACAGAGACAGAGAGACAGAGACGGAGAGAAAGAGAAAGAAAACAGAGAGACAGAGACAGACAGAAAGAGCCAGACAGAAAGAGACAAGAGAGAAAGAGACAGAGAGCAGACGAGACAGAACAGACAGACACGCAAGCAGACATGACGACAGAGACAGACACAGGCCGAGGCAGAGAGAAAATGAAAAAAAAAAGAAAAAAGAAAGGAAGAAGGAACAACAAGAAGAAAACAAAATCTTAAGATCTTGCTAACACGCTGTAAAAACTGTCACAACATCAGAGAAGGAATCGAGGAATAAACGAATAGATAAATAAATAAGCACGTAGGTTGATGGAACAGCAAAAATAACAGTTAAAATATTGTATTGTATACCGCTCTAAGTCACGACAGATTTTCTACATGACATTCGGGCTGCTTTCCCTGGGGAGAGCGTTTATTTTTATTTTTATTTTATTCTTTTCTTTTATATTGAGGATAATGGAATAAGCACTCTTGTACTTTTTTACATCCATTCCCCGTGTGTATGCGGTTTTGTAAATTTTACCATTTGTTCCCACCGGCACATAATGGCCTACTCTTACGAAAAGCGGAACAGGATTAACGTGTGCGCAAGATGTTCTGCGTGCGTTCACACACGGGGCCTTGGTTTCTAGTCTCATCCGAAGGACTTTTGGGGAGAGTGGAGTCTGCACTGATGTTAACTCTAGGGGAAAATATCCCCCTTGAACGTGAATCGAACCCGGGTCGTCAGATTGTGAGCGCGATGTTCTAACCACTAGGCTATCCCGTGTCGCCACAAGAGCAGCGCCTCCACCCCCTCCCCCTTTTACAGGTTCCTTCTGTGTTCATGTGTATTTTGACAGACAAACAGACAGACAGACAAAAACAGAGATACACAGAAAATGCAAGAAAGGGGGAAAAAGAAAGAAAGAAGGAGAAAGAAAAAAAAGAGTTGCTGTGAAAACATTAAGGAGATCAGAGAGAGAGAGAAGAGAGAGAGGAGAGAGAGAGAGAGAGAGAGAGAGAGAGAGAGAGAGAGAGAGAGAGAGAGAGACAGAGAGAGAGAGAAGAACAGAGACAGAGAGAAATAAACGACAGACACAGACAGACACAACACAAATCACACACACACAACACAACAACACAACACACACACACACACACACACACAACACACACACAGACTGAGAGAGAGACAGATAGACAGACACACACAGAAAGACAGGGAAAGGGAGATACAGACAGAGAACGGCAGAAAGAACAAACAGAATACCTCAGAAAACATATTATCATCATCACTGCAAAAAATGAAAATAAAAATTCAGAAAGAACACCCCCCCTCCAAAAAAACCAACACAACAACAACAAAACCCCAGCAGCAACAACAACAACAAAAAACCAAGGAATAAAAACTGCCACACATCTTGCGATGGGAATTTGCAATAAACGCGAAGAGAACATACAAAACATATTGACGACATGAACAGAGGGTGATAAAAAAAACAAGCAAACCGAAAGACAAAAAAGAAAGTGACAAAAATCTAATGATAATGGTCACTGTAAAAATAGTAGCATCCTTTATATAAAAAAAGAGAATAGTACATCCCAATAAAAAGCTGGTTACGGCATAATATAATTGGTTTATTTTTTATTGTCGCAGGCTTAATAAGCACCATACTCATGAACATCACCCATGAAAGCTAGGCATACTTGTGTCACACGCACGCACGCACGCAAACACACACGTACGCATACGGCACACGCGCACGCACACACTCCTCATACACACAGAGAAAGAGTGAAGAGAGTAAGAGAGACACTGACAGAGAGAAAACCCCCCCCCCCCCCCCCCAAACACACAAAGATGTGAGAGAGTCATAAATACACACAACACATATGTTATACACAGAGAGACAGACAAGCAGACAGAGACAGACAGACAGGACAGCAGGCAGAGAGACAGAGAGAGGCAGGGACAGAGATTGAGAGAGATCATATTATGTGAGAGGAAACACGGGAGAGAGAAAGAGACAGAGACAGAGAGACAGAGAACGAGAGAGGCAGAGAGAGACAGAGATACATACATACATATAGACAGACAGACAGGCAGACAGTCAGAGAGAGGCAGAAAACAGAGAGAGAGAGAGAGAGAGAGAGAGAGAGAGAGAGAGAGAGAGAGAGAGAGAAATAGGGACAGAGAATGAGACAGCACATATGAAAGAGAACACACCAGGGAGAGAAAGAGAGAGAGGCAGAGACAGACAGACAAAGATACAGAGTTTTGTTTGTTTGTTTGTTTTTGGTCGTGTGAGTGTGTGTGTGTGTGTGTGTGTGCTTTCTTTCTTACTTTCTTTTTCTTCTCTGTTTCTATTTTTCTTTTGTTGTTAGTTTTATTATTATTGGTTATGGTAATAATGTAGTTAGATAATATTGATCAAGTTGGGCTTTTTTTGTACATAGATAGATGGCTTGGGGATCAGGGATCCAAGCCAGAAGTAGTATGCAGGACTGTACAGACAATAACAGCTTTGTCAAAACTAAACACCATCTGGAGAGATAAAAATATCTCACTTATCTCCAAGATCAGATTAATGCGCTCCCTTGTCATATCCATATTTCTGTATGCCTGTGAATCATGGACCCTGACTGCAGATTTGGAGAGAAGAGTACAGGCGGTGGAGATGAGATGCTTTCGGAGACTCCTTGGCATCTCCTACAAAGACCACATAAGCAGCGAAAGCGTGCATAACAGAATCCATCAAACCATTGGACCCTATGAGAACCTTCTAACGATCGTGAAAAGGCGTAAACTTAAATGGTATGGGCATGTCACAAGATCCAAAGGACTTGCAAGACAGTTTTACAAGGCACTGTCCAAGGAGGAAGAAGAAGAGGCAGACCAAGGAAGAGCTGGGAGGATAACATCAGCGAATGGACAGGCCTAGAACTCAACAAAACCCTGAGAAAGGCAGAACAGAGAGAGGAATGGAGGGAACTGGTTGTTGAGTCTTTGAGGGTGCCCCCACGGTCGTCAGACTACGGGACAGATAGATAGAGATGGCTTGATGAAAAAAAAAAAGCAAATGCATTGCTTATTCAACGTATCATCTAGAAATAAAAATTTGACTTGACTTGACTTGACAAAGATGGAGAGAGCACGTAATATTTTTTTATTTTATTTATTTTAGTCTTTTATTTTGAGGGTAATGGAATAAAAACTCGTGTGTTTTTTTTCATTCAGTCCCCGTGTGTATGCAGTTTTGTCAATTTTATCATTCTGCATCTATCTATTAAGGTACAAGACACTCACACTGAAGACAGAGAAATAGAAAGAGACAAAGAGACAGAGTGAGATATATACAGACAGACAGACAGACAGAGAGAAAACAACAACAATATAAGCAACAACACAGAAACGAGATCTTAATACGGGTGTACGGGTAAAAACACGCACCGAAACGAAACAAAAAAACAAGCAACAAAAAAAAAGAGAGTAAAGAAGCTTTAAGTGAGCTTTCCCCTTTTTTTTGATATATATATTCTTTTTCGGAGTTTTGTTGTTGTTGTTGTTGTTTTTGTTTGGGATTTTCTTGAGCCGTTAGGAGAGGCCACCACAAGGAGTGTCGCTGCCCACAGAAAGCGTCACCAAGTCCACTCAGCACGTGCTTGACCACTGCGTAGTACAGTGCGGGGCTGGTTAGGCTTTGGGTGCATGTCGGGGTGTGTGTGTGTGTGTGTGTGGGGGGGGGGGGGGTGTATGTGTGTGTGTGTGCGTGTGTGTGTGTGGGGGGGGGGGGGTTGTATGTGTGTGTGTGTGCGTGTGTGTATGGTGTGTTTGTGTATGTGTGTGTGTGTGTGTGTTTGTGTATGTGTGTGTATGTGTGTGTGGTGTGTGTTTATTTACTTTTTAAAATTTATTTTATTCTTTTATTGCGAGGATAATGGTACTTTTTTTATCCAGTCCCCCTGTGTATGCACTTTTGCAAATTTTGTCATCCGTTCCCACCGGCACACTGTGGCCTACTCTTCCAAAAAGCGGAACGGGTTTTAACGTGTGCGCAAGATGTTCTGCGTGCGTTTGCACACGGGATAGGTTTATAGTCTCATCCGAAGGACTTTTGGGGAGAGTGGAGTCGGCACTGATGTTAACTCCAGAGGAAAAAATCCTCTTGAACGAGAATTGAACCCGGTACAGCAGATCACGAGCGCATCACGCTATGTGGTTGTGTGTGTGTGTGTGTGTGTGTGTGTGGTGTGTGTGTGTGTGTGTGTGTGTGTGTGATGTGTGAGTGTATGTGTGAGAGAGAGATTATTGTTTTCTCTATGCATTTCTATGTCACATAAGCATACGCTTTTCCTTATCTATTTTTTATTGACGAATGGATGTCAAATTTTTTTTGGAATAAAGAAAACTAGTAGTGCTTAGTCTATTACCTCTGAAAAATAAATTTTGTTTTAAAAACTCTCTCATCTTTTCTCTCTCTCTCTCTCTCTCTCTCTCTCTCTCTCTCTCTCTCTCTCTCTCTCTCTCTCAGTGTTTCTATCTTCCTCCTCCTCTCTCATCATCTTTCTCGTCCTCCATCATCATCATCATCATCATCATCATCATCATCACATCATCATATTTTTCTTCTTCTCTTCTTCTTCCTTTTTCTTCCTCTCTCTTCATCATCCTCCCTCTTCTTTTCCTGTCATCGTCTTCATCACCGAACGTTACGATAAACATCGGCAACAACAACATTCATGTGCTTCTTTCTCGCTCTGACTTTGTTGCTGTGTTTCTTCTGTCATGTCTTTCTTCTTCCTGTTACTGCTCTTATTCTCTCCCTTTGATCTTCGTATGACTTTCCCCTTTTTACGCGTTTTGAAATTCTTTTTCAAACAAATTGTATGTACTTACGTGATTATCCATTTTGTTTATTTATCTATTTACTTATTTTTAGGATAAATGAAAAAAAAGTCAGTGTACTTTATTATCCTAAGATTTCAAGTATCCTTCGTTATCCTTATCGTTATCTCTCTCTTTGTCGCTCTCTTTCTGTATATATATATATATATATATATATATATATATATATATATATATATATATATATATATGTGTGTGTGTGTGTGTGTCCTTCTCTGTCTGTCTGTCTGTCTCTCTTTCCCTCTTTCAGTCAAATGCTTTAACCGGCATCACAGTAACTCACAATGCACTGTACAGTCTGCTAGATAGAGCACACAAAACATTTTCCACCAAAAAACAAAAATGCAATCACAAGTTCCACTAACCGAATATGGTACTCTTCAAACATCTCTCACTCGCGCACGTAACAAAACAAACAAACAAATAAACAAAAAACTAAGGATGGAAGGAACAAAGAAAACACACTAAAAAAACAGAGAAAAAAAAGGTTTGAAATGCCATTTAGCTTGAAACAAAGGACAATTGAAGTAAACATGCTTAAGGCAGACCTGGCCATATTTACGATCTGTAAATAACCCCAAAATAAAACCAGACTGACGTAAGCAAGCACGTAAACAGACAAAAACAAACAAACAAACAAAACAAAACAAAACAAAGAAACGCGACTCGCGTAATCAATTAAACAAAGGAAGAGAAGTTCACAGAAAGTTTCAATGAAAACTTATAGAAACAGGAGTTAAAACAGAGAAAACTTTGTTTAATGAAATATATATTAGAGCCTCTAAAAAATGTCAAGCTAGGCACGAGATAATTTCAAGAATCAACCAAAAAATATGCTTTTATAAATCAATCAATGGTAGGATAGATAAGCACGTAGATGAATTTAAAAAAATGTTCACAAATAAACATTAAACAGAGAAAAATGACAAAGATATACATCCAAAATAAATCAGATATAAAAACTAATAAACAAATGAATAACATAAAGATAGATAAGAGGATACCTGACATAGAAAAAAATGATACTGTTGACAAACAATCAACACACACACACACCACACACACACCACCCCTCCACCACCACTCTCTCTCTCTCTCTCTCTCTCTCTCTCTCTAATCAAGCAAATAATCAGAAAAAAATGAAGGTTGATAAAATAAAACACACAACAAAATTATTCCTATCGCAAAGTATTACAATACAAAAGAAAACAAAATCAAAACAAAACAAAAAGGTTTTTTCTTTATAAACAAAAACAAAACCCAAAAACAAATTCACAAATGTTACGTGGATGAATAAAACAAAAACCAAACACACACGAGCAAACAGGAATTATCAAGCACCAAATACCAACAAGAAATTAAAAAATAAAATAAAAGCAACAACAACCAAAAAAACCCCAACAAAACCCAAGCTAAAAGGGCACAAAACAGATCGTCTTGCAGAAGTGACATCACAAATATACAAAACAAGCACACACACACACACACACACACACACACACACACACACACACACACACACACACACACACACACACACACACGCACACACCAAGCGTATTGGTAGAAAAAGTGCAAAGTGTAAAAAATAAAATAAAAAGAACCAGAAAAAAAGAAACCGGATACATCCCATGTTACATTAGAAAGAAAGAAAGATAGGTAGGTAGATAGATATAAAGGCAGATAGATTATAGAAATATATACAGATATAGAAAGAAAGATAGATAGATAGATAGAGATAGGTATAGAAAGATAAAGATAGATAGATATAGATAGATATAGATAGATAAAGTGAAAGATATATTGATAGATATAGATAGATAGATAAGAGATAGATAGATAGATAGATAGATAGATAGATAGATACTCAGAGACAAAAAGGAGATGCAAAGAAGAAGGGAAAAATACACCACTGTATAAAAGTAATACTAAAAATACTCACGAGAGCGAGAGAGAGAGAGAGAGAGAGAGAGAGAGAGAGGGGTGGGGAGGGAGAGAGACAGTCAGACAGAGACAGAGAGACAGAGGTACTGGCATACAAACATATACAGAGAAGAGAGACAGACAGAGATAGACAGACAGAGAGAGACAGAGAAAGAGAGAGAGAGACAGAGAGAGAGAGACAGAGATAGAGAGAAAGAGAGAGACAAAGAGAATAAACTAAATACTCCAGAAAATATTTTTATAACAGGGAAGAAAAAATAAAGAATAAAAAAAGTCACATAGCTAGCAATAACTGTAATAAACGGGAACAAAACTAACAACAATACACACAACCTAACGATAAACGATGGAGAAAACAAACAATGCAATGATAATGAAAACTGAAAAAAGCAAAAGACATAAAAACAAACCTGGTTATAACAGACATTTTTGTTCTTACCGTTGCCGGCGTAATAACAAACCATACTGAACACTATTGCCAATGAATGCTATGCATAAAGCGCGCACACGCACACAGACAGACACACACACACACACAAACACACACACACGTACCTGCACGCACGCACGCACGAACACACACACATCTTGCGCACACGTTAAATCCTGTTCCGCTTTTCGTAAGAGTAGGCCATTGTGTGCCGGTGGGAACAGATGACAGAATTTACAAAACCACATACACACGGGGACTGGATGTAAAAAAGCACGTAAGTTCTTATTCCATTATCCTTGATATAAAAGAGTTAAATTAAAAAAAACAACAGAAACACACACACACACACACACACACACACACACGACTATAAACCGAGGTCCCGTGTGCGAACACACGCAGGACATCGTCAAAACCATACACGTTAAAACCCGTTTCTCTTTTCGGAAGAGTAGGCCATTGTCTGCTGGTGGGGACGGATGACAAAATTTACAAAACTGCATACACACGTGGAGTGGATGTAAAAAAAAAGCACATGAGTGCTCATTACATTATACTCGAAAAAATAAAGAAGAAAAGAATAGAATTAAAAAAAAAAAAACAACTTAAAAGACACACACACACACACACACACACACACACACACACACACACACACACACACACACACACACACACACAATCACACGAGAGACGGAATAGCCTAGTGGTTAGAACATTGCACTCGCAATCTGACGACCCGGGTTCGATTCCCGTTCAAGGGGATATTATCCCCTGGAGTTAGCATCAGTGCAGACGCCACTCTCCCCAAAAGTCCTACGGATGAGACTATACACCGGGGCCCCGTGTGCAAACGCACGCAGAACATCTTGCGCACACGTTAATTCTGTTCCGCTTTTCGTAAGAGTAGGCCATTGTGTGCTGGTGGGAACAGATGACAGAATTTACAAAACCGCTACACACGGGGACTGGATGTAAAATAAAGTACAGGAGTGCTTATTACATTATGGTCGACAAAAAATAAAAAAAAGAATAAAATAAAAAAAAAGAATAAAATAAAACACACACACACACACACACACACACACACACACACACACACACACACACACACGAGAGAGAGAGAGAGAGAGAGAGAGAGAGAGAGAGAGAGAGAGAGAGAGAGAGAAAACAGAGGACCAGAAAAGTAGTAAGGGAAGGTAACCAGCCAATAAAAAGAAGCGAGAAGGGGAACGAGAAAGTGAAAACAGTTTCCGAGAGTAGTTTAGTTTGTTTTGTTTGTGTTGTTTGTTATTTTCTAATTATGCTTTTCTATTTAAATTTCGAGTTCTCAATAAAAGTATTGCTACACATGGAAAATGTCCACAACCTCCAATTTGCACACGTTTGACAATATATATATATATGTATATTTTTATATATATTTCTTTATTTATATTTATATAAATATATACATATTTTTTTGTTTTCATCTACATATACATATTTTCACCAATATATAGATATAGATATAGATATGTGTGTGATTATATACATATATGTATATATATGTATATATATATACATATATATATATAATATATATAATAATAATAAATAATAATATATGGAATTTATATAGCGCTGAATCTTGTAAAAAAAACAAAAACAAATCGAAGCGCTTGCACTCAATCCTTTACAGGCATGCAACTCTCCTTAAACATAATGAACAACAGATTTCAAAACCATGCGCGCGCACGTATGCACGCTTTGCACGCACACACACGCGCACACACACACACACACACACACACACCACACACACACACACACACACAACACACTCGAACAACACTTAGAAGGTGAAAGATGCTGTTGATATTAGGGACAGTATTTGGGGGAAAGTCTCAGTAGGAAATAATTTGTTTTTGAGGCTGTTTTGAAGGTATCAATAACTATATATATATATATATATATATATATATATATATATATATAGAAAATAGATAAGAGATATATGAGATAGAAGAGCAATCAATACTAGCAGATAGAGATATAACAGAGACAGAAGGCTCTGGGTTCGATTATCAGCATTTCCCGTTCTTCTCAATCTCCCGAGAAAAGATGTGCAACTGTCAATGATATTGTATCATGTATCAGTCATCTGTTGCAATGTGAAGTCGTCCGTCACAACGTGTGTATGTGAATATGACAGGATTATTGTGAGTTTACTTGTTGTCCTACCAAGGCATGCTCGTATTTTTGTGACACTTTTCATGAATAAATTCAGTTTTTAAATTTTTAAAATAATATTTAGCCATATAATATATATTAATTACACTACAGAGATACACACACAGCAGAGGGAGATATAGATAGGTAGATTAAATAGGTGGATGGATTAGATAGATAAATAAAATAGATAGAAATAAATGGATTGAGATGGATAGATAGATAGTATAGATAAATAATATAAATAAACAGATAGATGCACAGACAGACAGATAAATAGATAATAGATGGATAGATAAATAGACAGGTAGATAAATTAAAAAATAAACTAAACATATAGAAAGTAGACAGACAGACGGACAGACAGAAAATGATAGATAGATGGATAGAAGATAGATTGATAAATAAATGATAGATAAAGTAGATTAAAATAATGTTAAAATACACATAAAAGACAGACAGACAGGTAGATAGATAGATATATAGATACATAGAAATACAGATAAATAGAATAGAAGACAGACAGATAGATAGACATATAGAAGATATAATAGATATATAATATAGAAGACAGATAGATTAATAGACAGATATAGATGAGATAGATGGATAGATAGATGGATAGATAGATGGGTGGATAGAGATAGATAGATAGACAGATAGATAGGTAGATAGTATTAGATAGACAGACGATAAATAGATAGAAAATATTAGAAAGATAGATAGAAAGATTAGATTGATGGATGAGATGGATGAATGAATAGATAAATAGCTATAGATGATAGATAGATGAAGATAGATAGATAGAATGATATAGACAGATAGATAGAAGTATTAGATAGTTGGATGATAATAGATAGATAGATAGATAGATGAATGATATTGGATGATAGGGTAGATAGATAAGATAGATAGAGATCAGTGTGGCCTGGATGTATATAGACAGAAGATTCAAAAGCTACTTCCTATTTTTTTTTATATCAGTAACATAAAGATTTGGGACAGATCAAAAGTGCCGGGTCAAAGAGAAGAAAAAACAACCAACAATAGCAGGACAGTACAAAACACAGACAGAACAGAACAGACAGACAAAATAACCAATCCTTTTTGACCAAAGACATAACACACCGTCCACTACGAGACGAACAACATCAAAAAAAACAACACAGACAGAAACAATAGCCTAAACAAACAACCCCAAAAGAACAAGAATAAGAACAAACAGAGAGAGAGGGGAGAGGAGAGAGAGGAGAGAGAGGAGAGACCGAACAAGAGCATTGGAGTGGGACAGCTGTCGACAGATAACAGGTGGACGAGCGAAAATTTACTGTGGCACGACCCAAAAAGAGCCATTGGCTGTGCAGCTGTCCACAGATAAAGGTGGCGAGCGTAAACAATTTAACTTGTCGGACAAAAGGCACACTGGCATTCGACAAAAGGCACACTGGCATTACTTATGCTTATAGACATGACCAAATACAAGAAAAAATGGAGGGGAGGGGGGTGGAGAGGAAAGAGAGAGAGAGAGTATGTGTGTGAGAGAGAGAAATGTTTATGTATGTGTATATGTGAGTGTGTGTGTGTGTGTGTGTATGTATGTATGCATGTATGTATGTATATAGATAGATAGACAGATAGATAGATAGATAGAGAAAGAGACAGAAAGATATATGTATATATATACATATATAGAAAAAAATATACACAAATACATACATAGTCATATATAGATAGATAGATAGATAGATACACACACACAGTCAGACAGACAGAGAGACAGAAACAAAGAGAAAGAAATAGAAACCGAGGGAGAGAAAGAGACAGAAAGACAAACAGGCAGAGAGACAGAGAGGGAAGGGGTGGGGGGGGGGGGGGAAGAGGATTAGAAAACTGAAGACATTTTTTAAAGTGAAAAAATAAAAGAAAAAGGAAAGAAATATATGATGTTGACAGAAAGAGAACAAGAAAAAATAAATATATTTTGAAAGATGCAAAAGACGGTGTGGAGAAAAAAATAACGCATGAAGTATTCAAAACATATGATCTATACAAAAGGGAGAGTAAAAAAAAAAATGAAATGATGAGAAGATGTAAAAGAAAAGGAAAGAAACACCAACATGTTGTCAATAGAAAAGGTGAAAGAGAGGAAAAAAACATCAAGAAGAAAGAGTTGCTAACAAGATAAACAGATATTTTTTTAAAAAGCCGAGAGATAAAACAAATCATAAAGCAAACAAATGTTATAAAAAAAACATACACAAAGAAACAAACACACGAGAAAGGAAGAAAAAAATACAAAAAAATACAAAGAATACAATGTCATAAAGCATGGAAACTGGTAGAGAAATACAACAAGAAATACAATGAAGGGTAGAACCAAATAATAATATGGATGCAAAAAAGGCGAAACAAAAAGAAAAGGGGAAAAATAAAGAGAAACACAAGAGAAAACGATAAAACAAAGCTATAAAGAAGTTTAAACAGGAAAAGAAAGGTGGAAAAGGGAAAAGAGAACGAAAGGAAAACATAGAAAAGCAAACTGAAATTCCAATATCAAAAGCAGAAAAGAAAACGAAACAAAAAGAAATTAATATTAGAAAAGAGAGAGAGACAGACAGAAAGAGAGAGAGAGTGTGTGTTTGTGTGTGTGTGAGAGAGAGAGAGAGTGAGAGAGAGAGTTGGGGTGGGGAAAAAAGGACATAAAGAAATAGTGATAAAGAAGTAAGAAAAGGAAAATATATAGAAAAAAGAGAAAAAACCGACAGAAACAAAATAAACCACGAAAGAATAAAAATTGAGCTACAGACAGAGAAACTGAACAGAAAAAAACCCAAAGAAAGAGAGACAAAGTGAAAAACAAGAAAGAAATTTTTTTTAAAAGTAAATGCAAGAGGTAAACTACAGTCACCTGGCTATTCAGTCAAAACAGGATTATTATCAAATACATATCCTAGGATCAGACAGCTGACAATATTGACTAATATCATAAATACGATCACTCCTCAAACTTCCAAGAGATCCTTTCAGAGCAAAGGAAGACAGAAAAAAATGAAAAGAATGAATGAAATTCAGAAAACAACATTGTGAGACGAGACCAAAAAAGAAGAATGAAGGAAAGATGGAAGAAAAGAAAGAAAAACAAAGAAGCAGGAGAGGCATAGGCACAA
>CM054159.1:46981989-46994489 GCA_028751875.1 Rapana venosa | reverse complement strand
AGTGTTTTTTAAAAGCCAAAAGCACCCCCCAAAAAACAAACCAAACAACAAAACCGGAAGGGAGGCTGGAAAAGGAAAGAAGAGGAAAGGGGAAAAACCAGTACAAATAGAAAGAAGGAAGGGAGAAAGGATAAAAGGAATAAAAAAATACTAGAGAAAGAAAAGCAAAAAGACAGAAAGAAATAAACCAAAAAAATTAAGTAAATAAAAGAAAAGAAAGGAAAAAAGTAAAAACGAACACGGGAAAGAAAGAAAACAAAAAGGAAAAAGAAAAAAGAAAAAGAAGAAGAAAGCACGAATGAAAGAAAGAAAAAAGGAAATAAAGACAGGCAGACAGACACACAGACAGGCAGAAAAAGTGGGAAAATATAATTCAAAAGCCAGAAAAAAAAGAAATAAAAAAAGAAAGATAGAAAAAAAGAAGAGAGAAGAAAGGAAAAGAAAACAAGAAAGAGAACAGAAAAAAAGCAGAAAAGCGTAACACTAAGGAAAAGCATTAAAGAAAGATGATCTCATGTGTTTTTTAAAACTCCTCTAAGAAATAGGCAAGAGACAGTACATACTATTTACAATTTCAAGCACCCACCCAAGTTTCATAATTTATTTTAAATTCAGGTACCCCAAACTCATCAAACTGCCCATAAAAGACAGTGAAAGAGAATGGGGGAGGGAGGGAGGGAGGGAGAGAGAGAGAGGGGGGGAGAGAGGGAGAGAGAGAGTAACAGATTACAAGAACCTACACATCAAGAAACAATACAGAGAAAAAACTAATTAAGCTCAGAAACCTAAACTTCATCCTAGAACGCAGAAAGATAGAATGAACACAAACAGAATGCTGAAAAGAGATGTAAAAAAAACACGTACAACAAAAACTGGAAAAGAGACAAAACTAAACAAAATAAAAATAGAAGAGAACAAAGAAAAAAAACAGCAAGAAGAAGTTACACACTAAAAAAGGAAGAAAAAAAAGATACAATGAAAACAAAAACCCAACAACAGAAAGGAGGTCAAGGAACTGAAAAAAAAGAAAACTGACAAATAAAACCGGGAACACAAATAAACAGAGAACAGAAGAAAAAAGAAGAAAGGAAACAAGAAAAAAAAGGAAGAAAAGAAGGCAGGAAGCAAAGATAAACAGAAACAAGAAAATGGAGAGAGAAAAAACAACAACCAAAATATACAGGAAAATAAATAAAGGACCAGAAAAAATGAAAACACCGAAAGAATGCATTAAAGGAAGAAATGAGGAACGAAATGAAAACTGAAAGAAAGAAAGAAAAGAAAGCAAGAAAGCAAGAAAAAAAAGGGGGAAAAGATGGAAGAGAGAGAAAAGAAAGAAAAGAAAAGAAAGACAGAAACAAAAACAAAGAAAGAAAGAATGAAAGAAAGGAAGAAAGAAAGAAAAAAAGAAACAGAGAAAGAAAGAAAGGGAGGGAGGGAGAAATCACAAACACACACACACATAAGAAAGATGTAAGAAAAACTCTAGCATAATATCTGAACCATTCTTTTTCAGCCAGAGTAAGAAACACAATAAAGGGAACTCTAAACCCTGTGAAGAAAGTGATAAAGACAACTTATCTCAGCCTATTGTTAAGGATAAGCAAGAAAGCGATCACATGAAAAGACGTAGACATTATCAATAGGTTGGGTAACAGACCAATCAACCAGACTGATAACCAGCGGAACTAACCAACCAATCCCCCAACCATCCAATCAACCAGCCATCCAAGCAATTAACCAACCAACCAGCCAGCTAACCAACATGCAACCATAAAGAAAATAAGAAAGTAACATTAGGGGAAAAAAGATGACGATGTTGATGACAAAAGAAGAAGTAGGGAATAAAAGGTGCTTATGATAATGAAGACGATCACAATCAAGAAGAAAAAGATGAAAAAGAAGATGATTATAGTGTTGAGTATGAGGATGACCGTGAAAAAAAAAGAAAAGCACAAACAACAACAACACAACGGCTTCACCACCACCAACACCACCACCAACCAACAACTCAAACCAACATCTACTTACCTACCACCCCCCCCCCTCCACACACACACACACACTCTCTCACCACCACCACCACCCACCACCACCACCAAGACCAACAACAACAACAACAACAAACAAACACCACCAAAACCATCACCTCCACCACCCCACGCCACCACCACCAACCCCACCACCAACACCACCCTATCTCTCACACCACCACCACCACCACCCTACACCACCACCACCACCACCACCACCATCTCTCACACCACCACCACCACCAACAACAACAAAAACAAACAAACAACACCCAAACCATCACCTCCACCACCCCACACCACCACCACCTCTCTATCTCTCTCACCACCACCACCACCACCACCACCACCACCACCACCACCACCACCACTACCAACAACAAACAAACAACACCCAAACCATCACCTCCATCACCCCCACCACCACCAACACTTAAAAACAACAACAAACAACAACACCCAAACAGTCACCACCACCAACCACCACCACAACTACCTCTCTCTCTCTGTCTCTCTCTATCTCTATCTCTCTATCCCTCCTTCCTTCTCTCCCTCTCCCTCTCTCTCCCCTCATCTATCTCTCTCTCTCTCTCTCTCTCTCCGTCTCCCTCCATCTCTCCCTTCTCTCTCTATCTCTCTCTCACCACACACAACACACACAAACACAACACACAAACACAACACACACACACACACACACACACACACAGACGAATCGTCTAATACCACTTAAGAGTGAACAGACGTTAAATTGAAGACAACAACAACAACACACACAGACACACACACACACCCACACACCCACCCGCCCCCCCCCCCCACACCCCCACACCCCCCACACCCCCCCAACCACCCCCCCACCCACCCACACACACACACAAACACACACACACCAACACCAAAACCGACCTTTAGCCGGGCAGGGCGGGGCCACAGGCAGACCTGTCAGACGCACCATCCCAGGAGGAGTAGTGGCAGCAACGGCAGCAACAGCACCAACAGTACCACCAACAGTACCACCAACAGTACCACCAACAACACCAGTCTTCTTCCCCGTCATGCAGCGACGCCGGGGGGGTAAAGATTTCCACCCTAACGCCCCAACCGCCGCGCCCCCTACTCCCGGACCAGCTTGCGGCTCCACGGAGCCCCCGGGACCCGAGGTTCGATCCCCGGGGCCGGCAGGGATGTCCTCCTGCAGCTGGAGGTGGTGACCCCCTCCGCCCACCATGGCAGCGGAGGAAGAAGACCCTCGCGCGTGAGGAGGGGGAGGAGGAGGAGGGTTGGCACCCCAGTACAGGTTCTCGACCCCGTGCAGAGGCGGGTGGGAGTGAGGGTAAGGGTGGGGGTGGGATGACGAGGAGGAGGAGGAGGATCGGATCGGGGAGTGGGGCGGGGGAGGGGAGGTGGTGGAGGTGGAGGAGGAGGCGGAGGTGTAGAGGACTCCTGCTCCTCCTCCGGACATGCCGCCCATGTTGTTGTTGTTGTTGTTGCTGCTGATGCTGCAGCGAAGCATCTTGCCTTGAGGCCCCCCGCCCCCGCCGCCACCGCCGCCTTCGTCGCTGGGTCGTTTGAGAGCTTTGCCCGCCGACAAGGAGGAGATGGCTTCTCCCGGGGCGGCTTTGTATTTCGGCAGCTCTGGGGAAGAGGAGGAGGAGGAGAGCATCACCATGTGCTTGTCCGGCGAGAGATGCTGCTGCTGATGCTGCTGATGCTGCTCCTCCGTGTTGCCGGGGTGGTAGTCTTTCCGCCGCTCCTCCAGCGGTCTCCGGCCGTTGTTGTTGTTGCTGGCGTTGCTGCGGGTGTACATGGTCTGCTGCTTATGTTGCTGCTGCTGTTGTTGTTGCTGCTGTTGTTGTTGCTGTTGTTGTTGTTGTTGCTGCTGCTGGGATTGAAGGTGGTTGCCGTTGAGGGGCGATCCCGACATGTCTTTGAAGGGAGCGTCCACTTGCGATGTCGCCATCGAGGCGCCGGAAACGCAGGACATCCGGGGATTTTTTTCCACAGTCACGTGATGCAACGGTCGAAATGTTTTCAAAAATTCTAAAATCTTCAGCTAGTTTACAATTTTCATGATTTGGTTGACAGTTTCAGAAGTGGAAATGTTTGGGTGGGATTTTTTTTAAACACATAGCAAATTCAAGGTATGTTCAATAGTTGACACAAAGAAGCGAAAAAAGAAAAAGAAAATCCGTTGTCTTTCAGCAGTCTTCTCTGTCTTGTTGTGGTGCGCTCAGTGTGCACATCCGGTGATCCAGTCTGTTTGTCTTATCTGTTGAAAATAAAAACAATAATAGCATTGATAAAACAACACACTATTAGCAATGATAATGTCTTGGAAACGCGCACGCACACACACACACACACATACACAGAGGAGAGAGAGAGAGAGAGAGAGAGAGAGAGAGAGAGAGAGGGAGAGAGAGAGAGAGAGGGAGAGGGAGAGAGAGAGAGAGAGAGAGAGAGGAGAGAGATGAGAGAGAGAGAGAGAGAGAGAGAGGAGAGAGAGAGAGGAGAGAGAGAGAGAGGGAGAGAATGAGAGTGAGAGAGAACTCTGAACTGGTTTAATGTACATCGGCCTTAGGCCACAATACACTTTGAGAAGCAAAAAATGGAAGATGCGAAAATGAAATTTAACTTCTCATAAACTTTTGTAGGACTCGGGCACAACATCCCTGCGCGCACTCAAAACTGCGTGTTCATGAATATGTACATTCCCAAACCATGACTAAACCAAGGCCGATGAAGACCAACAATCAACACGAAACAGTCAAAGCGTTGCAGTTCACCCAAAACCGCACCCCACGACATCACAAAAAGATGAAATATGTAAATCCTGTAAACAAAACCTCCGATGGAGTCATATCTGATAATTATGTCCAAACATATAAGACATTCAAAACTGTCTTTGGAAAATAATGGTATATTTTTATATGGATATGTATTGTTTTCGAGTTGCCTTAACACAATGAAGATTCCATGTACTTCCTCTAAACATTAATGTGCCCCGTTACAGTGAAATTGTACAAAAGAAAACGTGTCCATGTTGCGATGAACAAATGGAAAATGAACAACATTTCATATTTAAATGCGTTGCCTATGAGGATCTACGTGCTAAATTTCTAAAAGAATCAGCCAAGCTTCAGTTCCATGCACAACTCAAGGCTACAAATCCAACTCACAGGCACAATTTACCCAGGTCACGATAAAAATCTTCATTTTGGAAACATCGATCTAGATGTTGTGTTGCTATAATATGAGAACGGCCTTGAGTAGTTACTCTGTGTGTGTGTGTGTGTGTGTGTTCGATTTCGTTTTACGTCTCTTCACTAAATGTGATAATAGACACAAAAAGGCTAGGGGTGAGGGGCTGGGGGCCATCTGGGAGTTGGTTGGGGGGGGGGGGGTAGTTTACTAAATGTACAGTAAACAAGTAAAAACATGTAAATCTAAAGTAACTCTTAAGTACAGAACAGCAAAATCACAATTTCTAACAGAATCTAACTAATAAACAATAAAACGATATTTTAAAACTACAACCAACAAGAGAATTATAGTCCACATGAAGATATTGTCTTTAGAGTCCACAACAATCATAATAATGAACCAACTGCACTGTGCTATTACGATTTGAAAAAAAATTCTTTGTAGACGATCACTGAATATCGCCGATGACGTTGTGTGTGTGTTTGTGTGTGTTGGTGAGGGGGGTGGGGAGAGGAGTGTACACGCGCGGGCATGTACGCGCACGCGTGTATGTGTTTGTGTGAGTATATTGGGTGGGGGGGGGGGGGGAGTCCATGTCTGACTCCAAGTGGTGTTTCAAACATGTCAGTTAATTCAGAGTTTACGCGACACATGACAACAATGACATATACACGGCCCTCAATGAAGCAAGAAATCTACCCCGTGCACCCTGGTCTTTAAGACAGTGCAAAAGTTGATCATGACAAACTGAATCAATGCCTTCCTAAAATCTACAAAGGCAACATAAAGTTTTCTGCCCTTCTTACTCATACAAATTTGAATTTCAGCATGTAAAGTAAATGTCTGATCAACAGTAGAGAACATTTTTTTCGAAAACCTGCTTGACATTCCAAAATAATATTGTTATTTTCTAACCAAGTGTACAGCCTTGTATTCAAAACTGTTGTATCACATTTAGAAATTATGCTTAAAAGAGACACTCCTCTATAATTGTATACGTTTTCAAAGTCACCCTTTTTATGTAACGGAATAATTATTGCTTTAGACCAACCATGAGGGTAAACTCCTTGTTGAAAAATTAAATTAAATAGTTTTGTAAGAAATGACTGAACCTTTTTGCCACCAGTTTTCAGCATTTCAGCAGATTGTTATTACTTAGATTCTGTTAGAAATTGTGATTTTGCTGTTCTGTACTTAAGAGTTACTTTAGATTTACATGTTTTTACTTGTTTACTGTGGATTTAGTAAATTACTCACCCCCCCCCCCCCCCAACCAACTCCCAGATGGCCCCCAGCTCCTCACCCCTAGCCTTTTTGTGTCTATTATCACATTTAGTGAAGAGACGTAAAACGAAATCGAACACACACACACACACACACACACACACACAGAGTAACTCCTCAAGGCCGTTCTCATATTATAGCTACACAACATCTAGATCGATGTTTCTAAAATGAAGTTTTTTCTTCTGTTAGTTGCATGGAACACGAACCTGGATACATTGTGCCTGTAAGTTGGATTTGTAGTCTTGAGTAGTGCATGGAACGGAAGCTTGGCTGATTCTTTCAGAAGCTTAGCACGTAGATCCTTATAGGCAGCACATTTAAATATGAAATGTTCATTTTCGATTTGTTCATCGCAACATGAACACAGTTTCTTTTGTGCAATTTCTCTGCAACGGTGCACATTATTGTTTAGAGGAAGTACATGGAATCTTCATTGTGTTAAGGCAACTCAAAAACAATACATATCCATATAAAAAATATACCATTATTTTCCAAAGACAGTTTTGAATGTCTTATATGTCAAGTAGCTATTGCTATCTCTTACAGCCCCACCCCATACTTGCCTGAACATGTCAACAAACTTTGTTTGAATATATGTACAAAATAGTTTTATATCCCCCACGCCTTGTTGCAACCAGACTTTATTATCTCTCTAACCTTTGAAGCCAACAGACTTTACCAGGTTTGTCAAGTTCAAGTAGCATTTCATAAGCTTTGCGTGGTAACCTCTCCCTACTCATTTGCAATGGTTTAAACCAATATGTTAAGAATGCCATATATGTATTCACATACAGTGGATATCAGCCCAGTTCCCCAAATACCATTTTGTTTGGAGTTCTGACTTGAACACCAAGAACCCCCTTGCAAGCAGCCATATGTACTTTTTCTAAATGCTCTAATCTGTTTAGCCCCCATACCTCAGCTGAAAAAATCAATATCGGTTGAACCTTAGTATAAAAAATCTTAAAGAAGGTACCGTCTGTCATTTCATCACATTTTTGAAAAAAACCTGAACTACTGCTTTTTTCCCTTTAGATGCTAAATAGAATGTACCTCTTTTTGCACTTACCATGGTTCTGAAGTTAAATCCCATATAGCAATAGCTATTTACCACTTCTAACCTCTTACCACCAAAAAACCATTTTACACGTCTCCCTAAAATTCCACCTTTTCTAAATACCTTACCTTAGTTTTATCAATATTTACACATAGATTCGTATTATCACAACAGTTCTTAAAAACATCTAATTGGTTTTGAGGTCCACTTGGAATAACAGACATTAATGCTACATCATCTGCAAATAGTAAAATGAATAATTCCACGGCACCAGGCATCATGCGAACCCCGTGTTTACCTTCATCATTCATTTGAATTGCTAACTGATTTATACAAATCCAAAACAAGGTAGGGCTCAGAGTACATCCCTGTCTAACTCCAAGTGGTGTTTCAAACATGTCTATTTACGCGGACACATGACAACAATGACATATTCATGGCCCTCAATGAATCAAGAAATCTACCCCGCACACCCTGGTCTTTAAGACAGTGCAAAAGTTGATTATGACAAACTGAATCAATGCCTCCCTAAAATCTACAAAAAGGCAACATAAAGTTTTCTTCCCTTCTTACTCATACAATTTTGAATTGCAGCATGTAAAGTAAATGTCTGATCAACAGTAGAAAACTTTTTGTCGAAAGCCTGCTTAACATTCCAAAATGATATTGTTATTTTCTAACCAAATGTACAGCCTTGTATTCAAAACTGTTGTATCACATTTAGAAATTATGCTTAAAAGAGACACTCCTCTATAATTGTATACGTTTTCAAAGTCACCCTTTTTATGTAACGGAATAATTATTGCTTTAGACCAACCATGAGGGTAAACTCCTTGTTGAAAAATTAAATTAAATAGTTTTGTAAGAAATGACTGAACCTTTTTGCCACCAGTTTTCAGCATTTCAGCAGATTTTTCATCTATACCACAGGCTTTTCTATTCTTAGGTTTTCTGATGGCCTGAATAAGTTCATTTTCTGATATGTTTTTGTTAAGAACACGGCATGCCTCATCAGATAAATCGAATTCAATGTCACATTCATTGCCATCTACATTATCATTTTGAAAAACGTTCTTAAAGTGGTTAAACCAGCTATCTTGGGTATATTATTAGAAACTCGTTCTTTATTTCTACAGCCCATTGCTCTTAACTCCTTCGAAAAATGTGATGGACTAAAAATTTACCTTGCTAGACTGTCAGCCTTTTGCTTTCTAAAAGCCTGTCTTTTCATCTAAAGTAGACTTTTATATTTTTGTTCTTATTTCAACATATACTATCCTGTCCTCTTCTTTTCTTGTTTTACTAAAGGGGTTAAGTGTTTTCCTTGCTTCCTTCTTTGTCGTGTTACACTCACCATCAAACCACTCAGATTTTGTTTCTTTCTATTGGGACAAAACTCTTTGAACATGCATTTGCTTGAATCTTTCAGACACTGCACAAATATGCCTAATGCATTATCAACATCATTGCCAATGCTTGCTGTAGCCAACATCATTCTGTTTTGGATATCTCTGCTCTCCCAGGTTTTGACAAAACCATTCTCATATGCTGTGTTCCATACAAATTTTTCTAACACCACATTTTCATTTTTTGTCTTCTTTCAGTAAAACAGGTAATGTCTTCACTCCTAGATTCTAAATACATAGAAACTGGTAAATGATCTTATTCTACAGTGTTCTCAACAGATAAGGATGTCACACAATTAGACGAAAACAGTTTAATTGATACAATAAAACAATCCAACACACTTTCACCACAAAGTCCAATATCTGTACAACTGTCATCAAAGCCTGGATTGCACAGACCGTTTAATATGAGACAATCAAAAATATTACATAACTCAATTACCAGCTGACCAAAGTTGTCTTTGTCTTGAGTCTTGTCTGCTGTCTTGAGATTTCCTTGGATACTGGTTATGATCAGGGAATTTAGTTTGTTAATAATCACTATCATCTCCACTTCAAAGGCCATGTTGACAGGTGAACAGGGGACCCCCCCCCCTCCCCTACACCCAGCAGCAACCCAGGCAACAGGTCATCAGTCCACAGAATTCACATGCAGGAAAAAAAAAAGGGGGGTAGGGCACAACACTAAACGTGAGCTGTTTCAAATGCAATGTTAATATTGGTTTCCTTCTTTGCATCATGTAATAAACGCACGCATAATTTCGGTCTATACACCGACCTATTCAGTAAACCATTGACACACTTAGATGCACGCAGCCATCATGGACACAACTGCCAAAAAAAAAAAATAGTGAGAGTACGACCACTGAGACTATCACAATTCGCACATGACATAGAGAGCAGGTAATCACGTCCGCCACTCGTCACCTCCAGCTTTCACCATCCCCCGCGAGAGAGAGGGAGGAAGAGAGAGGGGGGGAGAGAGAGAGAGAGAGAGGGGGGGAGAGAGGGGGGAGAGAGAGAGGAGAGAGAGGGGGAGAGAGAGAGGGGATGGGAGAGAGAGAGAAAGAAAGGGAGAGAGAGAGGAGGGAAAGGTAGAGAGAGGAGAGAGAGAGGGGGAGAGAGAGAGAGGGGGGGGGGGGGAGGAGCGAGGGAGAGAGATGGAAGGAGAGAAAGAGGGATAGAGAAAGAAAGAGTGGGGGAGAGAGGGAGAGAGAGAGAGTAAGAGGGATAGAGAGAGGGGGGAGGGAAGAGAGAGAGAGGGTGAGAGGGGAAAGGGAGGGAAAAGAGAGAGAGAGAGAGAGAGAGAGAGAGAAGAGAGAGAGAGAGAGAGAGTGAGAGGAGAAGAGAGAGAGGAGAGAAAGAGAGAGAGGGAGGGAGAGAGAGAGAGAAGGGGGAGAGAGAGAGAGGAGGGGGGAGAGGGGAGAGATGGGGGGGGGGGAGAGAGAGAGAAAGAGGGAGAGAGAGAGAGAGAGAGAGAGAGGAGAGAGAGAGAGAGAGAGAGCGAGAGAGAGAGAGAGAAAGAGAAAGAGGGATAGAGAGAGAAAGAGAAAAGAGAGAAAGAGAGAGATAGAGAGAGAAAGAGAGACAGACAGACAGACAGAAACGGACAGACAGACAGGGACATACACAGACACAAAAAAGACAAAAAATAGACATAGAAACAGAAAGGGGAAAAAATGACAATTTGGACGATTATTTTATTTGTTTGTTTGTTTCAACAAAACGCTTGGAAGGATAAAACAATATTTCAATGTAGGCTTTGGTATTCTGCTTACATCAACAACGGATAAAAGCTTTTTAACCTAAGACGAAGCTGTGTGTATCTGTTTGTTTCCTATCTCAAACGCGATTTAATCCCCCCTAACCCCCCCCCCCCCCCACCCCCCCACCCTTGTAGAAATGCCAGAGGCTCTTGCAGAATTCAAAGAATTGACCCGCTTGTATTGTATTGTATTGTATTGTGTTGTGTTGTATTGTATAGCATTGCATTGCATTGTATTGTATCGTATCGTATCGTATTGTATTGTATTGTATCGTATTATATTGTACATCACTTTAAATCACGGTAGATTTCTCTGCGTGAATTTCAGGCTGCTCTCACTGGAAGAGAGCGCGTCGCCACATGAGCAGCGCCACCCATTTTTTTTCTGTCTGCAGCTGTACTTGTTTCCCTTTCAGAGTGGCTTTTTTCCTACATGAATTTGCCAGGGACAACTCCCTTTTTGCTGTGGGTTCTTTTTACGTGCGCTAAATAATTATGTGTAACACACGAGACCTCGGTTTATTGTCTTATGTGAAAGACTAACACACACCAGCACCACCCACGGTCTAGTGGATGGGGGTAAAGTTTGTTATGTTATGTTATTCTTTTATGTTTTCATTCTTTTATATCGAGGATAATGGAATAAGCACTTATGTGCTTTTTTACATCCAGTCCCCGTGTGTATGCGGTTTTGTAAATTGTCATCTGTTTCCACCGGCACACAATGGCGTACTCTTACGAAAAGCGGAATAGGATTTGAACGTGTGCGCAAGATGTTCTGTGTGCGTTCTCACACGGGGCCTTGGTTTATAGTCTCATCCGAAGGACTTTTGGGGAGAGTGGAGTCTGCACTGATGTTAACTCCAGGGGAAAATATCCCCTTAAAAGGGATTCGAACTCGGGTCGTTAGATTGCGAGCGCAATGTTCTTACCACTAGGCTATCCCGTTTCGGGCCTATATTGGCATCGAACCACCAAACACTTCGAACCCGGGCTTTTCATTTTTTAGGCAAGTGTGTTACCGCTTGACCACCGCTTCACCATTATAATTATTATGTGTAAGAACTATCTCGTCCGTCACTCTCTATTAACCTTCTCTCTCTCTCTCTCTCTCTCTCTCTCTCTCTCTCTCTCTCTCTCTCTCTCTCTCTCTCTCTCTCTTCTGTCTGTCTGTCTGTCTGTCTGTCTGTCTGTCTGTCTGTCTGTCTATGTGTCTCTGTCTTTGGAAGAAAAGACGCAGCAGACGAAGAAGAACAACAATAACAGCAGAAAAACCCCCACCAACAATAACAGCACAAGAAACAACAACAATAACAGTAGAAGAAGAACAACAATAAGAGCAGAAAAACAACAACAACAATAACAGCAGAACAACAACAACATCAACAAGACAAGAAGAAGACGAAGAACAACAACAACAACAATAAGAGCAGAAGAAGAAGAAGAAGAAGAAAAATAACAAGAACAGCAGAAGAAGAACAACAACAAGAACAAGAGCAGAACAACAACAGCAACAATAACAACAGCAGAAGAAAAACAACAACAATAACAAGAGAAGAAAACAACAGCAACAAGAAGAACAGAAGAAGAAGAATAGCAACAACAACAAAAGTTTCAGAAGAAGAACAACAACAATAAGAGCAGAAGAAAAACAACAATAACAATAACAGCAGAAGAACAACAATAGCAGCAAGAGAAGACAACAACAGCAATGACAGAACAAGAAGAAGAACAACAACATCAAC
>CM054159.1:46974489-46976989 GCA_028751875.1 Rapana venosa | reverse complement strand
TTAAGCGCAACGCTCTAACCACTAGGCTTTCCGGGACTTACAAATGTTAATGGTAAGTTCAGCGAGGGTTCGTGACTACGTGTGTGTTTCACACGGCTCCATTGAATTGAGTGTCTGCAAAGAGGTTCTTGCTCCTTGAGTTAACAGTGTGGTAATGACTGCATTTCTACCCATTGTCCTTCTGAAAAAAAGACTTTATTTTTCTGTTCTTCGGCTAGACTTTTCCCCCTTGTTCTTCTGTTAAAGTTTCGAGGCTCATTTAATGGTGAGATTTTGCGTATGCTACTTCTTCTTCTTCTTTGCGTTGCCTGGGTTATCTTGTGAGACCAGATCTTCTGAGGAATTCAGCAGTTGCCTGCAGATCATCCACCGTGCCGTACAGTTTCTGCTCCAGAGGCGTGGGCTCAGGCCACACTTCCAGCCTTAGCGTCTGGAGAGTCCTGCAGTCTTGTAGGATGTGGGCCGTATCCTGTTCTTCTTCTCCACAGGGGCACATAGCAGATGGTGCAATTTGCGTATGCTACTGTTTTTACCCCTCCCCCCTCCCTCCCTCCCCATACCTCACCCCCTCCACCACCACCAACACCATTAAGGTAGCCGTATTTCAACTTAGGCTAGAGGTCCGAGGTTTATCAAGGGTGAGATTTTGCCTGTGCAACCCTCCATTAAGGTAGCGACATTCCGACTTCGGGGAAAGAACTACAGACCAAGATTCTGTGTGTGAGAACGCACGCAGGACGTCGTACACACACATTAAACCTCCATCCCCCCCAACCTCCCCGGAGGCTTTCGTAGAAGAGTAGCAAAGCTATGGCTAGAGAGATGGATGACACGGGCATACCCAGCATGCACCCTGTTACCTTGAGAGGAATAGACTCCGCCAGGTTCAATTTATCGTACGCGCGGCTTGAAACAAAATCAGTGTAGTGCCCCCCTCCACCCCAACTCCCAGCTATATCCAGTCATAATGATTGTTTATAGCGCCGCTGAACACAAAGGCCATAATAATAATTATCGTGGCTGTTGCCTCGTCGCTCTCGTAAAACTTCTTTCTTCAGGGTTTTGTTGCTATTGTTGTTGTTGTTGTTGTTGTTGTTGTTCCTCGGCTAGAATCTGGAGCTTCACCAATTGGGACATGACTGTTTGTGTATTCCGACTTCAGGGATGTTGTCTAAACACGACACGAGATTGCATGTGAGGTTTATATATATATATATTATATATATATATATATATATATATATATATATATATATATATATATATATATATATATATATATATATATATATATATTATATGATTTTGTCATCCGTTCCTAACAGCACACAATCGGTGTTGTTTCTTTTTCAAAACACAGAACGGGTTTCAACGTGTGCGCGAGATGTTCTGCTAGCGTTCGCACACGGGACCTCGGTTTATAGTCTCATCCGAAGGACTTAATATGGGATCGGACTCGGTACTGATGTACTGTACTGAATCGCATTGTACTTTGCTGTACTGTATTTATTTATTTATTTATATTCTATTCTTTTATATCGAGGATAATGGAATAAGCACTTATGTGCTTTTTACATCCAGTCCCCGTTGTGTTTGCGGTTTTGTAAATTCTGTCATCTGTTTCCACCGGCACACAATGGTCTACTCTTAACGAGAAACGGAACAGGATTTAACGTGTGCGCAAGATGTTCTGCGTGCGTTCGCACACGGGGCTTCGGTTTATAGTCTCATCCGAAGGACTTTTAGGGGGTAGAGTTGAGTCTGCACTGATGTTAACTCCAAAGGAAAATATCCCCCTTGAACGGGAATCGAACCCGGGTCGTCAGATTGCGACCACTAACTAGGCTATCCCGTATAGCGTTGTGATGTTCTGTTCTGTATTGCATCACATCGCCTTGCACTGCATAGCACTGCGTTTTAAAACAACCCCATAGATCGTAAACTAGATAAAGAACCGCGCTTAACTCACTCGACACCGCTTACAGAAGACTGAAACCCACGATCTCACAGACCCCGACTGCGTTGGTTTATTATCATCATTATCATCATTATCATTACACGCACTGAATGATAATTAAGTGTTTGCTGCACTTTTGGTCCTCAGTTGATCGTTCCGCGCTGAATTCATTCACCAGACGGCCTTAGCAGCAAGAGAGAACGATGATAGCTTGTGGGCGGGCGTTGGGCTAAATCTGCCATGGGCTGTCTGTCTGTCTGTCTATCGATTGTGTGACGGCTTCCACGAAAGAGTGGAGGGATAGAGAAGACTGTAGGCCTAGTAGTAGTATTCTATCTAGCTAGTATCGGTTTTCTTCTCAGGTTTTTCGCTGCCGCGTTTGCGATTTTTAAGTAAGTATGGGCAGCGCTTATTTCGCAGGGTGTGTGTGTGTGTAGGTATGTGTGTGTGTGTGTGTGTGTGTGTGTGTGTGTGTGTGTGTGTAGGTGTGTGTGTGTATGTTGTGTTGTGTTTTTTAAAGGAGAGATGGTGGGAGGAAGAGGG
>CM054159.1:46969489-46971989 GCA_028751875.1 Rapana venosa | reverse complement strand
TTCCTTGTTTGTTTTTAATACTACAAATACACAGACAAGAAAACAAAACCACCAAAAAGAAAAACACGGGTGGCGCTGCTCTTGTGGCGACGCACTCTAACCGGGAAAAGCAGTTCGAATTTCACGCAGGAGAATTTTCCATGACTGAAATTGTTAAGACAATACAAAACATCAGAATACAATACAAGTCAATACAACGCAAGATAAGACAATTTCACAAATATTATTACTACTATCACTACTGCTACTACTATTACTACTTCTGTTATTATATCACTACTACTACTACTACTACTACCACCACTAGATCTAGTACTGCTACTACCACTACCACTACTACTACTACTCAGGTAAACCTTAAAAAAAACTTCCAACAATCCTCCACCAAAAAGCTACTCTACTCATTCATTCCCTCTCTGAAAACAACTCACCTTCAGATTCAAAAAACGCGCACAACTTTAAACGCAATACTGCACACAGCACGAAATGCCACCACCACCACCACCACCACCACTACCACCACCTCCTTCAATTAAAGAAACACACATCACCTCCTTCAAAATCAACTTCCCGAAAATCCATTCAGTCAACGTTGAGTTGCAGGTATAACTAGTCCAGGTAAGTGAACAGTTGATTAACGCACACACACAATCTCTCTCGCTCACCTTCACGAAGCAAAAAGTGATCGACTTTGTCAACACACCCAAATTCAATGAATAATCCCTTACGACCCACAATCTTCACAGAGCAAAGCGATCGGATTTGTCAACCACAGCTACAAAACAAAAAACAAAAATCAATACCTCAATAACCCACACAGTCACCAACAACCCAAACTTCACACATCAAAGCCATCCAATTCGACAACCAAAGTCGCACGCAAGCGATCTTGCCACTCTAGGAAACGCCGAAGCGGAAAACTGCACACACACACAGAGACAGAGAAATAGAGAGTGTGTATGAGAGAGAGAGAGAGAAAGAGAGAGCGAGCGTTCATTGCACTAGTGAGCTCGAGAGACAAACAAGGCGAAAATGGGGCAGGAATTTCTCAGACGACTCTCTCGACAACAATGCTAAGACAACGACCAGGTCATATTGAAACTGCCCATCCCCCAATCACATGTCAAACCGACATTCTGAAAGAGAGAGAGAGAGAGAGATGGGTGGGGAGGGAGGGAGGAGCGAGGAGGGCACAGAGAAGAGAGAGAGAGAGAGAGAGAGAGAGAGAGAGATTAAGAGCAATCGGCGCGGTCACACACATTCACTCTCTCTCTCTCTCTCTCTCTCTCTCTCTCTCTCTCTCTCTCTCTTCCCCATCCCCCTCCACCTACCCCCCACCCCCACCTCTCCACATCCCTCCACATCTTTTTTCATATGTCTTCCACATGCTCACACACATGCATGCGAACAAAACGCACGCACGCAACAGCGCCTTCGCGCGCTATAGAGCATGGATTGCGCATGCACGCGCGGGAAATGGCCGAACTGTCGGACAGTTGCCGCCCGCGTGAGTGCGTGCGTGCGTGCGTGCGTGCTTGTGTGTGTGTGTGTGTGTGTGAGTGTGTGTGTGTGTGTGTGTGTGTGCATACCCACGCACAAAGACGGGAAATGTGCACGGGCGACACGTAACTGCCACTGTCTGCGGCATGAGACAATCGTAGCCACACATCGCTTTGCGCCAAACTGCATGGGCTTTGAAGATGTGTGTGTGAATGGGGGTGGATGGGGGGGGGGGGGGGGGTGGCGGCGGCTGCAATAAGAAGAGAGAGAGAGAGAGAGAGAGAGTGAGAGAGTGAGAAAGAGAGAGAGAGAGAGTGAGAAAGAGAGAGAAAGAGAGAGAGAGAGAGAGAGAGAGAGAGAGAGAGAGAAAGGAGAGAGAGTGAGAGATAGAGAGGAGAGAAAGAGAAAGAGAGAGAGACAGAGAGAGAGAGTGAGATAGAGAGAGACAGAGAGAGACAGAGAGAGAGAGAGAGAAAGATAGAGAGAGAGAGAGAGAGGAGAGAGAGGAGAGAGAGAGAGTGAGTGAGTGAGTGAGAGAGAGAGAGAGCAGATTAAACAGGGGCGGGCAGAAATAGAGGGGTGGCGGAGGTGGGCGAGGGGTTAGAGAGAGAAAAGCAGTGAGAAAGAGAGAGAGAGAGAGAAGAGGAGAGAGAGAGGGGGGGGGGGCGAAGAAGAGTTAAATGAGGAGAGGTATGGAGAAATAAGGAGGGGGAGGAGAATTGCTAGAGAGAGAGAGAGAGAGAGAGAGAGAGAGAGAGAGACAGACAGACAGACAGACAGACAGAGACAGACAGAAATACAGAGAAGAGAGAGAGAGAGAGAGAGAGAGAGGAGAGAGAGAGAGAGAGAGAGAGAACGGAGACAGAAGCGAAAGAGATAGATAGATAGAGAGAGAGAGAGAGAGAGAGAGAGAGAGAGAGAGAGAGATAGAGAGAGAGAGATAGAGAGAGAGAGAAAGAGACGACAGACAGACAGAGCAAGAGAGAGTGAGAGACACACA
>CM054159.1:46951989-46961989 GCA_028751875.1 Rapana venosa | reverse complement strand
AGAATGCGAAGAAGAAGAATTGCGAAGAAGAAGAATTTGCGAAGAATTGCAAAGAAGAGAAGAGAAGAAGAAGAATTGCGGAAGAAGAATTGCGAAGAATGCAAGAGAAGAAGAAGGAGAAGTAAGAGAAGAATTGCGAAAGAAGAATTGCGAAGAATTGCAAAGAAAAGAAGAAGGAGAAGAAGAAGAATTGCGAAGAAGAAAATTGCGAAGAATTGCAAGAAGAAGAAGAAGAAGAAGAAGAATGGAAGAAGAAGAAGAAGAAGAAGAAGAAGAAGGAAGAAGAAGAAGAAGAAATGCGAGAAGAAGAAGAAGAAGAAGAAGAAGAAGAAGAAGAAGAAGAAGAAGAAGAAGAAGAAGAAGAAGAAGAAGGACAAGAAAGAGGAGAAGAGGAGGAGGAAGAAGAAGACAAAGTGGAAAAAAAATGAGTGCAACAAAGCCACGTGTTAAGAAAAATTGATCCACTTCACCATAAAACAAAACAACAAACATCCAAACTAGAAGAAAAAAGAAGACAAAGAAATGGTAAGAAGAGAAGAGAATGTAGGAAAACAAGATAGAAGCAGAACCGAAAAAAAACCCCAACAATGAGAGACAAGGATAACAGAGAGAGAGAGAGAGAGAGAGAGAGAGAGAGAGAGAGAGAGAGTACAGAGAGAGAGAGAGAGAAGAGAGAGAGAGAGAGAGAGAGAGAGAGAGAGTAGACACACAGACAGACAGCCAGGCAGAGACAGTAACATACACAGAGGCAAAGACCAAATGAGAGACACAGAGAAAGAGACAGAGACATAGACAGAGAAAAAGAGAGACAGCCAGCAGACAGAGAGACAGACAGAGAGAGAGACAGAGACAACCCGAGACAGAGAGACAGAGAGTATCGAATCTAGCCACTTTGAATTCCATGCGGAAACCACCTTTCCCGTACCTGTTTTTAAACTATGAATAGATGAAGACAAAGAAAACCACCACCACCAACAGCAGCAGCAGCACAGCACAGCACGCAGCACAGCAGCAGCAGCAGCACAGCAGACAACAACACAACAACAAAACGCCGTGATACACACGAAAGCATAAACTGAATAAAGCCTAAACAACACGCCTCGAAACAACCCCTAAAAAACCCAACAAAACATCACAATATCCATCGGCAAAGAGTGAAACAGATAAAAAAAAAAAAAAAGAACAAGAAGACTCCTTGGAAATGAGCAGATAGAAAGACTGACAGAGAAAGAAAACGAGAATACAAAGGAAGAAAGAAAACAAACAAAGAACATTATTATCACAAAAAGGGAGAGAAAGAAAAAACGAGAGAAGAAGACAAAACAACTGATACAGTCTAAAGGTGTACAACAAAAGGACGATGTAAAACAAAAAACCAAGCGAGAGAGAGAGAGAAGTGAGAAGAGAGAGAGAAAGGGAGAGAGAGAAAGAGAGAGAGAAGAGAGAGAGAGAGAAGAGAGAGAGAGAGAGAGAGAGAGAGAGAGAGAGAAAGAGAGAGAGAGAAGAGAAGAGAGAGAAAGAGAGAGGCAGAGACAGTGAGACAGAAGACAGACAGACATATACACAGACAGACAAACAGACGGATGGAGAGCGAGCGAGCGAGCGAGCGAGCGAGCGAGAGGAGAGAGAGAGAGAGAGAGAGAGAGAGAGAGACGAGACAGAGAGACAGACAGACAGACAGACAGATAGCAGGAGAGAAGGCGCAGAAAAACAGATAAACAGACAGAGACAGATACATAGACAGACATACACAGAAACAGAGACATGCAGAGACAGAGACACACAGAGAAAGACAGACCGATAAACTGACAGAGAGAGAATTAGAAGAACAAAAAGGGGAGACAGGAGAGAAGAAGAGAAAAGAGAAACAGAGAGAGAGACAGAGACAAGAGAAAAAGAAGGGGGAGGGGGGAGAGAGAGAGAGTTTCATCTAGCTAGTTCATTGACATGTGAAACTGCCCTTCACATTTTTTAAAAAAAAAAAATTTTGTGCCAAATGAAATGAATTTTTGTAAAAAATCAATAAAAAGGGATGCCTAAATAAACACAAAAAATTAAAAAAAAGGAGCCCAGATAAAAAACAAAAAAACACGGGAAATCCTTTTCCGCAAAAAGACAAATAACAAAGAAGAACAGACAATTCCCCCAGATTACAGAACCCCAAAAATAAACAAAAAAAAAATAAATAACGAAACAAACCACACCAGAAAAACGAGAAAAAAAGGGAAAAGTACGAGGAGGGGGAGAGGAGAGAGAGAGAGAGGAGAGAAGAGGAGAGAGAGTGAGGAGAGAAGAGAAGAGAGAGAAGAGGGGAGGGAAGAGAAGAGGAGAAGGGGAGAGAGATATTTAAATTTAAATTTTAAATTTTAAATTTTTTTCATTACATTTTTAAAAATTTTTAATCGGGATTTTGGAATAAGCACTTATGTACTTTTTTACACCCAGCCCCCCGGTGTATGCGGCTTTGTAAGTTTGTCATCTTTTCCCCCCGGCACACAAACCCTACTTTACGAAAGGGAAAAGGATTTAAACGTGCGCGCAAAATGTTCTCGGGGTTTTGCCCGGGGGCCTGGGTTTTGTCTTCCGAAGAGAAAAAGAGAAGAGATGAGGGGAAAAAGGAGAGGGGGAGGGGGGGGGAGAGAGAGGTTTTCTTTTATATCGATGATAAGGGAATAAGCATCCGTGCTTTTTCACATCTAGTCCCCGTTGTATGGGTTGTGTAATTTTGCATCTTTTCCCCACCCCACACAAATGGCCTTCTTTGGAAAGCGGAACGGGATTTAACTTTGTTGCAAAAAAAAAAGATCTTCTGGAGAGAGAGGGTGCAGGAACCGGAAAGTTCATTTGATTGGCTACTTCAATGACTTTTAAAACCACTCTTTACGTTTTTTTTTTAATAAAAAACCCCCCCCCCAAAAAAATTAAAACAGAAACACCAACAGACCAGAAATAAACATAAAAAACCCCAAACAAATCTCTAAAGTGCATAAAAATAAAAACAATACTTAGAATGTATTAACAACAAAACGTATCTGTGAAAAAGCAATACAAACAACGAATAGAAAAATCCTTAAAGATAAGAGAAACTAAAGGCAAACAAACAAACAAAAAAATGGTAACGGTGTTCCCATAACCTACGCGGTAGTTGAGGAACCAGTTGTCAGAGACCTCAGCTTCTCCAGGAGCCAGCATTTTGCAGGCGGCGCCCATCTCCTCTCCCTCGCTGGTTTACATTTCCTGATCTTAAAGAGGGGACCCTTTACAGCGGGGGAAAATGGGGGCTGTGCTGAATCCGACTGCAAAACGGCACCCTCCCTTTGGGAACCACGCTCGACGCTTTTAACTTTAGTTTGGGGAAACGGGGTGGCTCTTTTTCGCTGAGCTTGACCGTCCCCCCTTAAAAAAACAAACAAAAAAAAGGTAAAAAAAAAATCGCAAACAAGAACGGGGAGGAATAACATGCGTGAGAGAGACAGACAGACGAACAGAAAGGAGAGCGGGGCAGACCCGGGAACATCAGGCAAACCCAACAAGGACACGAACAGAGAGACAACAGACGAAGACAGACAGAGAAAAGAGAAAGACAGACAGACAGAGAAAAGAGAAAACAAAAACATGCGACAGAGAAAAAAAGGAAAGAAAAAAAAAAGACAATAGGAAAAAAGAAAAAACAAGAATAAAGTATAAGAGCAGATAGAAGAACAGACAGGATGTAAGAGAAAGAGAGAGACATACAGCTCAGACCCGAATAATGAAGGGAAAGGAAAGAGAGAGAGAGGGGGGGGGGAGAAAGGAAAACATAGATACAGAGCAGAGACAGACAACAAGGAGAACACACCACAGAAAGAGAAACGACAACTGCAGAGACAAAAAAAAAAGTAACAATTGACAGGCAAAAAGAAAACCCCCCCCCCCCCCCCCCCCACACCTCCCCCAACAAAAAAAAAACGAAAGGGGCACCAAAAATATTTTTTAAAAACCCCTCAAAGCGAAAATGTAGGAAAAAAACAAAAAACAACAACAACAACAACAAAAAGAGACAAGAAAAAAGAACAAGCGGAAAAAAAAAACAAAAAAAAACAAAACAAACAAACCCCCCCCCCCCCCCCCCCCCCAAAAAAAAAAAAAAAAAAAAACCAACAAAACCCCCCAGAAAAGACAGCTAAATAGAAAAAGAAAAAAAACAAACCACCCAGATAACCAGATAGACCCTGAGGGGAAAAAGGGTCTGGGAAGTGGAGTTGGGAAAGGGAGGAGGAGGAGGAGACAGAGAAACAGAGATGGGAAGAGGGAGGTGGGGTGAGGGTAAGGGTGAGGGTGTGTGTGTGTTGGGGGGAGGGGGGGGGGTGTCTAAGCTACAGCCATTTAGGTGACATGTGTGACATCACTTTACGACAGATGTCCTGCTTTGTGTGTGTGTGTTTTGTGTGTGGTAAATGTGTGTGTGTATGTGTGTGTGTGTGTGTTTGTGTGTGTAATGTGTGTGTGTATGTGTGTGTGTGTTGTGGTGTTGTATGTGTGTGTATGTGTATGTATGTGTATGTGTGTGTGTTTGTTTGTGTGTGTGTGTTTTTGAGTGTAGTGTGTGTGTGAGAGAGAGAAAGAGACAGACAGACATAAAGACAACAGAGCAAGAGAGAAAGAGGCAGATAGACAGACACAGAGAAAGAGAGAGACAGAGAGAGGAGAACAGAGAGAGAGAGAGAGAGAGAGAGAGAGAGCGAGAGAGAGAAGAGAAAGAGAAAGAGAGAGGTACAGAGACAAAAATAACATGACAGGCTAAAAAAGCAGCCCCCCCCCCCCCCCCCCCCCAAAAAGGAAGAAAAAAGCAGAAAGACAAAAAAAAACAACAACAAAAACCAACCATCAAACAGAAAGAAAGAAGGACAAAGACAAAAAGGAACAAGAGAAAAACAAAACGACAAAAGAAACAAAACAGAATTAAAAAAACCCAAAACAAAACAAAAAAGACAGTGAAAGAAAAAAGAAATGAAACCCCACCCAGATAACTCAGATAGACCCTGAGGGAAAACAGCTCTGAGAAGTGGAGATGGGAAAGGGGGGAGGAGGAGAACAGAAAAACAAAGACGGGGGGAAGAGGGGAGTGGGGTGAGGGTGAGGGTGGGGTGGAGGGTGTGTGGTGGTGGGGGGGGGGGGGGTCGTCTAAGATACAGCCGTTTAGGTGACGTGTGTGACATCATCTTTATGACAGTGTGCTGCTTTGTGTGGTGTGGTGTGTTTTGTGTGTGTGTGTATGTGTGTGTGTTTGTGTGTATGTAAATGGGGTAGAGAGAAAGATAGACAGACACAGAGAAAGAGAGAGACAGAGAAAAAAGAAAGAGAGAGGTTCAGAGACAAAACATAAACGTGACGGGCAGACGACAAAGCAGCCCCCCCCCCCCCCCCCCCCCCCCCAAAACAAAATAAGAAAGAAAAAAGCAAAAGACAACAAAAAAAAAAACAAAACCATCAAACAGAAAGAAAGAAGGACAAAGACAAAAAGGGACAAGAGAAGAAAAAAAACAGACAGAAGAACAAAACAGACAACAAAAGAAACCAAAAAAACAAAACAGAAAGACCAGCTGAATAGAAAAGGAAAGAAGAAAAGTCAGATAACTTAGATAGATAGACCCTGAGGGAAAAAGGTCTAGGCAGTGGAGAGGGGGGAGGGAGGTGTAGGGAGTGGGGGGGGGGGGGGGGGAGAATTAAGATAAAAGCCTTTAGGTGACGTGTGACATCGTCTTGCAGGAGAGATTTTGCTGTGTGTGTGCGTGCGTGCGCGCGCGTGTGTTTTATCTGTGCGCCGCGCGTGCGTGTGTGTGTGTGTGTTTTCTGTTGTGTGCGTGTGTTTCTTGGGTGAGTGTGTTTGTGTGTGTGTGTGTGAGTGTGGTGTGTGTGTGCGTGAGGGTGTGCGCGGCGTGTGTTTCTGTTGTGTGTGTGTTTATGTGTGTGGTGTGTGTGTTTGTGTGGTGTGTGTGTGGTGTGTGGTGTGTGTGTGTGTCCCGCGTTAGAGAAAAGAGAGAGGGGAGAGAGAGAGAGGGGAGAAGAGAGAGAGAGAGAGAGAGAGAGAGGAGGAGAGAGAGAGAAGAGAGAGAGAGAGAGAGAGAGAGAACACGAACTCAAATGTTTTATTGAGGGTACTTGGCTAATCCAGTGGCTTTTTTTGGTTTGCCTCATCAAAAGAGGAAAAAAAGAAACAAACAAGCAAAGAAATAAATGAATGAGTAACTACTTGAGTAAAGAAATGTATCAGTAATAGTTCAATAAATATCTCCCACATATTGACACACGCATGTCCTTTGTAATCATTCTAGTCTAGGGCGTTTCTATATTACAGGCATACAGATAGATAGATAGATTGGTAGATAGATAGATGGATAGATAGATAGATATATAGATAGCTAAACAGACAAATAGACGGATGGATGGGTGAATGGATGGAAAGATAGATAGATAGATAGACAGTCATATAGATTAATGGATAGATGGATGGAAAAATAGATAGATAGATAGGTAGATAGACAGACAGACAGACAGACAGATAGATAGATAGATAGATAGATAGATAGATAGATAGATAGATAGATAGATAGATAGATAGACAGACAGACAGATAGATGGATGGATGAATGGAAAGATCAATCGATAGATAGATAGATAGATAGATAGATAGATAGATAGATAGATAGATAGACAGATAGAGACAGAGACAGAGAGGGAGAGATATGTCTAGCTATTTCATTGACATGTGAAATCGCCCTTCATATACCTTTACTTCAAAACGTGCACAAAAAGAAAGGCAGACAAGAAAAAAAAACACCGCCATAGCAGCACGTGTCTGAATAAACCACAAAACAAAAACATACATAAAAAACAACACGCAAACGTCTATAAGTAAATAAACAACTGAATACAATAAAAACCACCCGCAGAAAAATTTTAAAAAATAGCCAGAAAGAGACAGAGAACAGAACATTGCCTGAAGGCACGAGAAAGCAAAATGAAAGAAAAACGAACAAACAAATAAACAAACAAACAGATAGCATCACAAACAATGTTGCAGAAGAAAAACAATAGTATAAACCAGAAAAAGAGAGCGATGGGGAGATAGATAGATAGATAGGTAGGTAGATAGGTAGATAGATAGATAGATAGATAGGTAGATAGATCGATAGGTAGATAGATAGGTAGGAAGATAGATAGATAGGTAGGTAGGTAGATAGATAGGTAGGTAGATAGATAGGTAGATAGATAGATAGGTATATAGATATATATATATATATATATATATAGGAAGATAGATATATAGTAGATAGATAGGTAGATAGATATATAGATACATCGATAGATAGATAAATCGATATATCGATCGATCGATAGATAGATAGATAGATAGATCGATAATAGAGACAGAGAGACAGAGAGACAGATAGACAGAGAGAGAGAGAGAGAGAGAGAGAGAGAGAGAATAGAGAGAGAGAGAAAGAGAGGGGGGGGGGGGGGGAGTCAAGCAGACCGATAGTCAGACAGTCAAACAAAGAGACCGACATGCAGACGGACAGACAGGCAGACAGACAGACAGACACTGTGAGAAGACGTCGAATCAAAAAAGGAACGAAACACACACACACACACACACACACACCACACACACACACACACACACACACACACACACACACACACACACACCCCACATACACACACACACACACACACACACACACACACTTACACGCACGCACCCCCACTCCCGCCACACATACAGAGAAATTGACCACCAAAAATCATAAAAGCAAAAACAAGGTAAGGACAAAAACGACGAAAGAGACAGACAAAGATAACAGATAGAAGAAAATAATAAAACCTTCAGAAGAAACAGACAGACAAGCAACATTAAAACAACAAACTATCGACAGACCCTGAAGGGAGAAAGGGTTTAGAAAGTGGGTATGGGAAGGGACACACACACACACACACACACACACAACACATACACATACACAAACACACACACACACGCGCGCGCGCGCGCATGCACTCGTGCACATGCACACACACGTACTCACGCACACACACAGACTACATACACAGACTACACAAACACAACACACACACACACACACTACACACACATACATACACAGAGAGACATAGAGAGAGACAGATACAGAGAAAGAGACAGAGAGAGACAAAGATAGATAGAGAGATAGAGAGAGACAGAGAGAGACAGAGCGAGGACAGAGACAGGGAGGGACAGAGACGAGAGACAGAGAGAGACATAGAGTTAGAGAGAGACAGAGACAGAAAGAGAGAGATAGACAGAGACAGAGAGAGACAGAGAGAGACAGAGACAGAAAGAGAGAGATAGACAGAGACAGACACAGACAGAGAGAGAGACAGAGAACTCGAACTCGAACTTGAATGTTTTAATGAGGATAATTGGATAAGCCAGGGGCTTCTTTACACCAGGTCCTAAAAAAAACCCACCAAAAATAACAACAACAAAGACAAAAAAAACAAAAGGCAAACAAATATGAAGAAATGCATAGCATATACACAATGAAGCTGACAAAAAACTCAATCACTTAGTTATACTTGCAATCAACTACTCACATTAACATTCAATTATGTACTAAACCAGCCCAGCCAATCAATACAAATTGACTAATTCCATGTCTACACACATCAAAATTTCCCTCACAGGGAGAGAGACAGGGAGAGACAGAGACACAGAGACCAGAGACACACAGAGACACAGAGAGACACAGAGAGACAAAGACAGAGAGACACAGAGACAGAGAGACACAGAGAGACAGGGAGAGACAGAGACACAGAGACACAGAGACACAGAGACAGAGAGACACAGAGAGACACAGAGAGACAAAGAGCGACAGAGACAGAAAAGAGCACCAAACATCGGAAAAAGCAGAAACAAGGCAGGAAAAAATAAAAGACAGGCAAAGAAACAGATAGAAGAAGAAGAAGAAGAAGAAGAAGAAGAGAAGAAGAAGAAGAAGAAAGAAGAAGAGAAGAAGAAGAAAGGAAGAAGAAGAAGAAGAAGAAGAAGAAGAAGAAAAAAGAAGAAGAAGAAGAAGAAGAAAGCAACAGAAAGACAAGCAAACTATAACAAAAAGAAAAAAGAGAGAAAAACCCACACAAACTATTAAAAGACCCTGAAGGGACAAAGGTCTAGGAAGTGAATATGGGAAGAAAGAAAGAAAGAAAGAAAGAAAGAGAGAAAGGAGATGGAGGGGCAGGGTGGTGGGGCGGGTGGAATGGAGTGGGGCGGAGTTGGGTGGGGGAGTCAAAGATACAGCCATTTAGGTTGACATGTCACATCATTCTTTTAAGGAAAAAATTGGTTTTGGGTTTTTTGGGGTTTTGTATGTTTGTATGTTTTATTTTGTTTTGTCTTTTTTTGGGGTGGAGTGGGGGATTTTTTTCTCCCTCAGATAGAGTTCCAGGGTTCACCAGGGGGATCGTGAGATTTCACACATGCGACCGTTTCCTCCCCCCCCTCCCCCCCCCCCCCCCCCCCCCCCCCCCCCCCCCCCCCCCCCCCCCCCCCCCCCCCCCCCCCCCCCCCCCCCAACCATTAAGGTAGCCGCATTCCGACGTCGGGCATAGACACATTATTTTAAGAGACACTTCCTCTACATCTCTCACTCTTACATTTATCCCTCCCACCTACCCCCCCCCCCCCACACCCCAGCCTTACCACTACCTTCCCTTTGAAGAAAAGGAAAATAAATCAGGTATGAGCTAAAGCCATTATTTTTTTTAATTAGTAAAACACACAGACACACACACGCACATCACACACATACACACACACACGCGCGCGGGCACACACACACACACACACACACACACACACACACACACACACACACACACACACAACACACCACACGCACATTATGAAGACAAAGCCAATGCATTGCTTATTCAATATATCACCTGGGAATACAAGTACGACTTGATTTTACACACACAC
>CM054159.1:46929489-46941989 GCA_028751875.1 Rapana venosa | reverse complement strand
CCCCGACAGAACAGAATAGAAAAATGAAAATATAAATAGACTCTGAAAAGAAAAAGGAGTGGGGTGGGGTGGAAGAAGGGAGTATAGGAGATGAACTTCGGAAAAGAAGAGGAGAAAGTAGTGAAGGAGATGATTAGGTGGGGAGGAAGGAGGAGGAGTTCAGAGATTGGGGAGAGAGGAGGAGGAGGGTGAGGGGAAGGGGGGGGGTCAAAGGGGTGGAGATGGTGGCTCCTAAGATGCAGCCACTTGAGTGACATGTGAAATCATCTTTGTCTACATAGTTTCTTTACAGACCTTTCCGCTATTATTCTCTCACTCCCACCATAACTCTCTAATGTGCATATAAGAAAAAGACAGACAAGCAAGAAACAACAATAAGATAAGATCAGTGTCATATACAACACTAAATACTTGGGGTCAAAAAATCCAAATCTAAAGAAAAATGAAAATAATTTGTGGGAGGAAAAGAAAGATAAAATAGGAGAAACGAATGACATCCAGAGCACAGGAGAAGAATAACAAACAAAACAAGAGAGTGGAGAGGAGAGAGAAGAGAGAGAGAGAGAGAGAGAGAGAGAGAGAGAGAGACAGACAGACAAGATGACAGAGAGACAGAGAGACAGAGACAGAGAGACAGACTGACAGACAGACAAATAGACAGAGAGAGAGAGAAAGACAGTAGAGAAAGACACGCAGAGACAGACAGACAGACAGAGAAACAGAGAGACAGACAGACAGAGAAACAGACAGACAGAGACAGGATGAGGAGGGAAAGATCGTGACACAGGGACACAGAGAAAGAGACAGAGATTCAGACACAGACAGACAGAAAGACAGCCAGCAACAGACACAGACAACCACGGAGAAAAAACACACGACAGACAGGTGGACAAACAAATCAGAAAGCGACAGTGAATGCTCGCTAAAAACAAACAACAAACAAACAAACAAAAGAAACGAGAAACCAAATGCAGAAACAGAGAAGAGATAAAGACAACACGAGGACAAAGAAGGACATCAGACGGGCAAACCGAAGAATCAGTAAGCAAATAAAGCAAACAAAATTATTAAGTCATAGATACCCAGACAATATCAGAGAGTAGACTGAAACTTGAGTGGAACAAATTGCTACGGAAAGCAGAGGACCACTAGGAGTGGAGGAAGCTGGTTGCAAAATCTTCATCCGTGCTCCCAGGATCCAACGGTACTACGGGGACGGGTGAAGGTGAAGAACCCACATGAAGAAATGAACGAGTAAATGAATACTGGAATAATACTAGCTTAATAACAGTTTATAGATAAACAAATAAATAAATAAACTTAACAGAGAAAAAAACGAAAACTTAACAGACCCTGAAGCTAAAAAGAAAAGTATAAGAAATGGGCTGGAAAGAAAAGGAGAATGAAAATGATAGTGGTAGTGGGGGGGGGGGGGGGGGGGGGGGGTAGGGGGGCTTGAGGTGTGAAGGTAAGGAGTGGAGTCTAAGATACAGCCACTTGGGGTGAGGGGGGGGGGGGGGGGGGGCAGTGAGATGTGAAATCGTTTCTCACCAACACTTAACAGCCTTGTTTTCCCCCTCTCTTCCACCTACTCCCCACCTCTACCCTTCCTCTCCTCATCGAAAAAAAAGAGACAGAGAGGCGCACAAGAAACGAAACTGAAAGAAAGAAAACAAATTTTAAAAACACAAACAAAAAAGATGCGCCCAAAATGTATCACCAAATAACTGGTAGAAATCAACACAAGAAACGCGGAAAGAAATATAACAAAAATATTGTAAAGAAGAAAATACAGAAGAAAAATCAAAAATCAAAAAGTGAGACGGAAAGAGTAGTACATGTTTAAATAGAGAAGAAATGACAACTACAAATATCACCACCAAAATGGAAACAAACGGGGGGGGGAGCACACAAACAAACAAACAAACAGAGAGAGAGGAGAGAGAGAGAGAGAGAGAGAGAGAGAGAGAGAGAGAGAGAGAGAGAGAGAGAGAGAGAGAGAGAGAGGAGAGAGAGAGAGGAGTGAGAGAGAGAGAGGGGGGGGGGGTTCTTTTTTTTATTTCGAGGATAATGGAATAAGACCTCGTATGCATTTTTCATCCAGTCCCCGTGTGTATGCAGTTGTGTCAATTTTCTCATCCGTCCCCACCGACACGCAATGGCCTACTCTTCCGAAGAGCGGAATGGGGTTTATCGTGTGCGCAAGATATTCTGTGTGCCTCGGCTTATAGTCTCATCCGAAGGAGTTTTGGGGAGAGTGGAGTCGGCACTGATGTTATCTCCAGAGGAAAAATCCTCTTGAACGAGAATCGAACCCGGGCCAGCAGATCACTAAAATATCACTCTAACCACCAGGCTATCCCGTCCCAACACACAGAGAGAGAGAGAGAGAGAGAAGGAGAGAGAGAGAGAGAGAGAGAGACAGACAGACAGACAGAGAGACAGAGAGACAGAGAGACAGACAGAAACTGACAACAGACAGACTCTAAACAAGCAGAGAAAATCAGATAGAATTGGGAGAAAAAAAACTGGTGGACAAAAAACCATCTCCCCCCTAGCCCCCCCCCCCCCCCCCCCCCCCAACAACAACCAAAATCCAAAAACAAAAAAACACCACGCTGAAACACAAAGAAACAAACAACTGCACGGCAAAACAGGAAAAAAGGCCGCTGTAACAACCTTGGCAAGAAGAAAGATAACAACTGCGTTAACAGATATAACAAACATATGTGAGTGATGTTGAAGACAGCTTTGGAAAAAAACAAAAACGGCAAAGGGGGATAAGCATTACAGTGATATGTGAAACCGCCCTTTACGCTTTCTAAATCATGTCGTCACTTGTCTTGAAAAACTGCGCACGTCTCACTAAATCTGAATACACTTACGCAATTGTTCCACATTGCTAGTGCCTTAAGGCTTTACACAGTTTTGGATATATATCTGACTTAATAAATAGAAAAGTAGAAAGAAATAAACAAAAACATAGAGAAAAACTGAGCAAGGGAAAGAATTTCCTAAGTGTGAAGTGAATATCATTGTACAGAGACAGATATGTGATTGTCAGGCAGGACATAAACATAGAAGGAGGAAAAAACAGACACGATTTCTGTGCTACAGACACTGTCCAAGAAAATAAGAAATACTGAAGATGAGACATTCATAACTTCCATAGACTATAGTCAGGCTTTTGACAGTGTCAGACATAACCATCTGTTTAACACAATGTCAGAAATGGGCTTACCAAAGCATCTGATCTTGCTATGTAGCAAATTTGTATTCAGATCAGAAGGCATCCATCGGATGGATTTGCGAGAATTGTGGAGTTCTATGGTATATAAAGGAATCCCTCAGGGCTTGCACACTATCCTGCATCTTTTCTGCATATCTACAGAAATGATCACCAGAAAGGCTGTTGTCATAATCCACATGGACAGGGAGCAGGAACATCACTAACCTCAGGTACGCTGATGGTACAGCACTCGTGGCCAACGATATCACAAGCAGGAGAAGGAGTCTCTTCAGAGCCGATACAGAGGGCAACACAGCTGGCCTTAAGTTAGTTGAATGATAAAAAGACCAAAGTGATAAACACTACTGGAACAGTCACCCCTCAGAATGTCAACATCGATGGGACAGATCTGGAACATGTTAAAAGTTTTAAATAGTCAGGCTCTGTAAAAGAGAATGATGGCTCCAATCTACAAGATATCAAGGCTAGAATCAGTATGCCCAAGCAAAAGACGAGTCAGTAAAAACAATACTTGTAATGACAAAGGCATACTAAATAGTTATCTCAACATCAGAGAAGTCAAACCACTGATCCAGCCTGTATTGCTGTAGTGATCAGAAGCTTGGACACTACGAACATTAGAAAGAGACAAAATATTAATATAGCTGAAATGTAGTTATACGGGCGACTTATAGGTTAGACAGAGGAATCATTGAAAGCATTGTTGATGAACTCTCAGAGCAAGGCAAGTGTTGGCTGAAACTGATAAGCGCGGACTGGAAAATGTTGGCTATGCAAACAGAAACACACAAAACAAATCTGATGACGCCAGTTCTCCAAGGTTAGGTTGTGGGCAGAAGGGAAAAAGGCAGACCACCACCAACATCCTACATTGCCAACATCACTGAGATCAGTGGTCTGGGAGGAGGGCTACAGGAGATGATAGAACTCAGCAGAGACAGAGAGAGATGACGAACCCTGGTGGCATTGTTTGAAGCTCCTACCAACGACAGCGGCGATGGAGACAATTGATTTGAGTTGAGTGTGAAAAAGGAAATATTGGTATGTTTTATTCACAACGCAGCCAAAAACTTCAAAGCATAACTACATGAACTGGTCAAAAGAAAACAGTCTGAAAAAATAGAATAAAGGCATTTTTGAATTATAAAAAAAGCACAGAACACCAAAAACATAAAAGACGAAAAGACAGAGTAAAAGCAGTAGATAAGCTCACAATCACAGGAAAAGACAAAAGAGAGGAAGACAGAGATTTGTGGAAGAATACAGAAACAGAGAGAACGAAACGAAGACACATACCAAGAGGGAAAGACAGAGAGAGAGAGAGAGAGAGAGAGAGGAGAGAGAGAGAGAGAGAGAGAGAGAGAGAGAGAGAGAGAGAGAGACAGAGACAGAGACAGAGACAGAGCCAGAGCCAGAGACAGACAGACAGACAGACAGACAGAGACAGGGAGAGAGAGAGACACAGAGAGAGACAGACAGACGGACGGGCGGACTGGGCAGACAGAGAAACAGAGACAGATAGAGAGAGAGGCATGATTGATTGAGCTGTCAACAAGTCCCTGGCTGTGAAACATGATCATAAAAATAATGTCATTTGGGTGAAGACAAAGCTGCAAAGCAACAGAGAGAGACAGAGACAGAGAGAGAGAGAGAGAGAGAGAGGAGTGGGGGTGGGGAGGGAGGGGAGGAAGGAGGGAGAGAGAGGGGGGAGTAAAGAGAGAGGTAGACAGAGAGAGAAATACAGACAGAGATTCAGAAAAAAGAAGAGAGAGAGGGCGGGAGGGAGGGAGAGAGAGGCGGGAGGGAGGAGAGAGGAGGGAGGGAGAGAGAGAGGGGGGGAGGTAGAGAGGGAGGGAGGGAGGGAGAGAGGTAGAGAGAGAGAGAGGGGAGAGGAGAGAGGGGGGAGGAGAGAGGGGTAGACAGAGGGAGGGAGAGAGGGAGACAGAGAGAGATAGACAGATACAGACAGACGGACAGACAGACAGAGATTAATATATAAAAAAAGAAGGGGAGAGAAAAATACCGAGCAGAGACAGAGACAGAGATATATCAAGAAAAAAGAAGAGAGAGAGAAAGGAGGGGGGGGGGGGGAGAGAGGCAGGAGAGCGATTAAAAAAGAAAAGAGAGAAACAGAGACACAGACAGACAGACAGACAGACAGAGAGGCAAAGAGTCATACAGAGAACTAAACAATAAAACAAAGAGAAACCAGACAGACAAAAAAGTAATAGAAGAAGATTAAAAATAAAAAAGACATAGAGAAAATAACCAGACGGATAAACAGACGTAGACACCAGAAAACAACAACAAACCCTATAAAAACAAACTACAACAAACTGACAGAGAAACAAAGAGCCAAACAAGAAAAACGGGGCCAAATTAACTTCTCTCGCAGGAAGAAAAATAGCCACACAGAACTAGAAAAGAACAGAAAAACCACCACCACCACCACCACCACCACCACCACCAACAACAACAAAAATATGAATAAGGAAAGGAATGATATAGCAAAGTTGGGAGGGGAGAGAGGTAAGAAGAGAAAGATTTAAAAAGTGGGGAGTGGGGGGAGAGGGGGAGCATAAAGAAAAAAAAGTGGAGCAGGAAAAAACCGTTCCAGTGACATGTGAAACTGTCCTTAACACATTTTTCTAAACATGTAGTCGCTTGATGGAAATAACATTAAAAAAACCCCATCCCACAAACAACAAACAAACGAGAGAAGAAGAGAAAGAGTGGAAAAACGACAGAAATCAAGAACGTATGCAAGACACACAAAAAGAGGAAAAATAACACACACGTCTTACCGTAATCTTTATATACTTACATTTTTTGTTGTTGCAAGCAGCTTGAAATTTTTGGGTGCTTATTTCTATACTTGTTTGTTTGTTTATTCACGTCCTTAGTTGTTTGTTTGTTTGCTTATTTTGCTTGTTTATGTCTCTGCTTGCTTGTTTATGTGCTTGTTTGTTTGTTTGATTGGTTTTGAGATGGATTTTTTAAAAGATTTTTTTGTGTCGGTTCGTGAACACATTATTTAATGAATCAGAAAATCTTTGCGCAAAGATAAAGAAAAAGGGACGGTGCCAAAAAAATGTCTGGATAGCTCAGTGGTCAAAGTACTTGCTTTCCCCAAGCCAAGGTTAAGCAGCATCGAGCGTGGTTACCACTTGGATGGGTGGCCGTTTGTTTGCGCGCCTTGGCTTCAGTACAGTCTCGTACTTCACCAAGCTGTAAATGCTTACCAGCCTTCTTTAGGGACAGGGAAGGTAAAGCAGCGAGGGAGAGAGATGGTCGCCGCCCTCAATATGCTGGCCCCTGGAGAAGCTGAGGTCTCTGACACCTTGCTCCACAACAACTGCCCAAGTTATGAGACATTTTTACCTTTTTGTTAAAATTTGTAAGCAAACAGTCGTTCCTAACTGCCGAAAAGAAGCCAGTTTGTTTAAAGACTGTTAATTTCTTGTTCCTCCAAATGAGTGTGTGTAAGGTGTGTTTCTTCTCTGAAAAAAGTTATTAAAACTAAATGCAATTTGGTAATGATGCAAGTAAATACAACAATCACATAAGTGTAGACGTAGACCCCAGAAACAACAAAAACATAAAACAAACTACAACAAACTGACAGAGAAACAAAGAGCCAAACAAGAAAAACGGGGCCAAATTAACTTCTCTCGCAGGAAGAAAAATAGCCACACAAAGAAAGAAAAGAAAAGCGAAAAACCATCACCACCACCACCACCAACAACGGAAACAAAATGAATAAGAAAAGGAATGATAAAGCAAAGTTGGGAGAGGAGTGAGGCAATGAGAGAAATATTAACAAAGGGGAGGAGGGGGGGAGGGGTGGGGGGGGGGGGAGAGGGGGAGCATAAAGAAAAAAATGGAGCAGGGAGAAACCGTTCCAGTGACATGTGAAACTGTCCTTAACACATTTTTCTAAACATGTCGTCGCTTCATGGAAATAACATTAAAAAACAACCCACAAACAACAAACAAACGAGAGAAGGAGAGACAGAGTGGAAAAACGACAGAAATCAAGAACGTAAGCAAGACAAACAAAAAGAGGAAAAATAACGCACACGTCTTTCCCAAATCCTTATATACTTACTTTTTTTGGCAAGCAACTTGAATTTTTGGGATGCTTATTTCTATATTTGTTTGTTTGTTTGCTTATTGACGTCCTTATTTGTTTGTTTGCTTATTTTGCTTGATTATGTCTCCGTTTGGTTGTTTATGTGCTTGTTTGTTTGTTTGCTTGGTTTCGAGATGGATTTTTTTTAAAGATTTAATTTTTTTTGTCGGTTCGTGAACACATTATTTAATGAATCAGAAAATCTTTGAGCAAAGAAACGAAACAGGGATGGTGCAAAACAAATAAATGTCGGGACATTTCAGTGGTCAGAGTACTCGCCTGCCCCAAGCTAAGGTTAAGCAGCATGGAGCGTGGTTACCAAGTGGATGGGTGACCGTTTGTTTGCGCGCCATGGTTTCAATACAGTTCCGTACTTCACCCAGCTGTAAATGGGTAATGCCCTCTTTAGAGTCAGGAAAGGTAAAGCAGCGAGGGAGAGGAGATGGGTGCAACCCTCAAGATGCCGGCCTCTAGAAAAGCTGAGGTCTCTGACTCCTTGCTCCCCAACAACGACCTAAGTTATGAGACACCTTTAACTTTTTTGTCACCATTTGTAAGCAAACAGTTGTTCCTAACTGCCGAAAAGAAGCCAGTTTGTTTAAAGACTGTTAATTTCTTGTTCCTCCAAATGAGTGTGTGTAAGGTGTGTTTCTTCTCTGAAAAAAGTTATTAAAACTAAATGCAATTTGGTAATGATGCAAGTAAATACAATAATCACATACGTGTAGACATAGACCCCAGAAACAACAAAAACATAAAACAAACTACAACAAACTGACAGAGAAACAAAGAGCCAAACAAGAAAAACGGGGCCAAATTAACTTCTCTCGCAGGAAGAAAAATAGCCACACAAAGAAAGAAAAGAAAAGCGAAAAACCATCACCACCACCACCACCACCAACAACAACAACGACACATAAATGAAGTAGGAAAGGAATGATATAGCAAAGTTGGGAGGGGAGAGAGGCAAGAAGGGAAAGATTAAAAAAGGGGGGAGTGGGGGGGGGGGGGGGGGGGAGGGGGGAGGGAGCATAAAGAAAAAAAATGGGGCAGGGAGAAACCGTCCCAGTGACATGTGAAACTGTCCTTAACACATTTTTCTAAACATGTCGTCGCTTGATGGATATAACATTTTTTAAAAACCTACAAACAACAAACAAACGAGAGAAGGAGAGAAAGAGTGGAAAAACGACAGAAATCAAGAACGTAAGCAAGACAAAAAAGAGGAAAATAACGCCCACGTCTTACCGTAATCTTTATATACTTACATTTTTTGTTGTTGCAAGCAACTTGAATTTTTTGGGTGCTTATTTCTATACTTGTTTGTTTGTTTATCTACGTCCTTATTTGTTTGCTTGCTTATTTTGCTTGTTTATGTCTCCGTTTGGTTGTTTATGTGCTTGTTTGCTTTTTTGCTTGGTTTCGAGATGGATTTTTTAAAGATTTATTTTTTTTTGGTCGGTTCGTGAACACATTATTTAATGAATCAGAAAATCTCTGCGCGAAGAAACGAAACAGGGACGGTGCAAAATAAATGTCGGGATAGCTCAGTGGTCAGAGCACTCTCCTGCCCCAAGCTAAGGTTAAGCAGCATGGAGCGTGGTTACCAAGTGGATGGGTGACCGTTTGTTTGCGCGCCTTGGCTTCAGTACAGTTCCGTACTTCACCCAGCTGTAAATGGGTACCTGCCTCTTTAGGAACAGGGAAGGTAAAGCAGCGAGGGAGAGGAGATGGGCGCCGCCCTCAAGATGCAGGACCTTGAAGAAGCTGAGGTCTCTGACACCTCGCTTCATAACAACTACCTATGTTATGAGACACTTTACTATTTTGTCAACGTTTGTAAGGAAACAATTGTTCCTAACAATCGAACAGAAGCCAGTTTGTTTAAAGGCTTTTAATTTCTTGTTCCTCCAAATGGTTGTGTGTAAGGTGTGTTTCTTCTCTGATAAAGATTGTTAAAAGTAAATGCAATTTGGTAATAATGCAAGTAAATACAACAATCACATAAGTGTAGACGTAGACCCCAGAAACAACAAAAACATAAAACAAACTACAACAAAGTGACAGAGAAACAAAGAGCCAAACAAGAAAAACGGGGCCAAATTAACTTCTCTCGCAGGAAGAAAAATAGCCACACAAAGAAGAAAAGAAAAGCAAAAAAACCATCACCACCACCACCACCAACATCCACACATAAATGAAGAATGAAAGGAATGATAAAGCAAAGTTGGGAGGGGAGAGAGGCAATTAGAGAAAGATTTTTAAAAAAAGGGGGGAGTGGGGGGAGAGGGGGAGGGAGCATAAAGAAAAAAAATGGGGCCGGGAGAAACCGTTCCAGTGACATGTGAAACTGTCCTTAACACATTTTTCTAAACATGTCGTCGCTTGATGGAAATAATATCTTTAAAAAACCACAAACAACAAACAAACGAGAGAAGGAGAGACAGAGTGGAAAAACGACAGACATCAAAGAACGTAAGAACGACAAAAAAAAAGGAAATAACGCACACGTCTTACCGTAATCTTGATATACTTACAATTTTTTTTGGCAAGCAACTTGAATTTTGTGTGTGCTTATTTCTATGTGTGTTTGTTTGTTTAATCACGTCCTTATTTGTTTGCTTGTTTATTTTGCTTATGTCCCCGTTTGGTTGTTTATGTGCTTGTTTGTTTGTTTGCTTGGTTTCAAGATGGATTTTTTTAAAGATTTAAAATTTTTTTGTCGGTTCGTGAACACATTATTCAATGAATCAGAAAATCCTTGCGTAAAGAAAACGAAAAAAGGGACAGTGCAAAAAAAAATGTGTCGGGATAGCTCAGTGGTCAGAGCGCTCGCCTTCCCCAAGCTAAGGTTAAGCTGCATGGAGCGTGGTTACCAAGTGGATGGGTGACCGTTTGTTTGCACGCCTTGGCTTCAATACAGTTCGTACTTCACCCAGCTGTAAATGGGTAACTGCCCTCTTTAGAGTCAGGGAAGGTAAAGCAACGAGGGAGAGGAGATGGGCGCCGCTCTTAAGCCCTGGAGAAGCTGAGGTCTCTGACACTTCGCTTCACAACAACTGCCCAAGTTATGAGACACCTTTACCTTTTTGCTAAAATTTGTAAGTAAACAATTGTTCCTAACAATCGAACAGAAGCCAGTTTGTTTAAAGGCTGTTAATTTCTTGTTCCTCCAAATGAATGTGTGTAAGGTGTGTTTCTTTTCTGATAAAAGTTGTTAAAACTAAATGCAATTTGGTAATGATACAAGTAAATACAACAATCACATAAGTGTAGATGTAGATCCCAAAAACAACAAAAACATAAAACAAACTACAACAAACTGACAGAGAAACAAAGAGCCAAACAAGAAAATTGGGACCAAATTAACTTCTCTCGCAGGAAGAAAAATAGCCACACAAATAAAAGTTTATAAACTTAAAAATTTTTTTGGCAAGCAACTTGAGTTTTGAGTGTGCTTATTTCTATGTGTGTGTGTTTGTTTTTTCACGTCCTTATTTGTTTGCTTGCTTGCTTATTTTGCTTGTTTATGTCCCCGTTTGGTTGTTTATGTGCTTGTTTGTTTGTTTGCCTGGTTTCGAGATGGATTTTTTAAAAGATTTTTTGTTTTTGTTGGTTCGTGAACACATTATTTAATGAATCAGAAAATCTCTGCGCAAAGAAACAAAAATAAGGACGGTGCAAAAACATGTCGGAATAGCTCAGTGGTCAGAGCTCTCGCTTTCCCCAAGCCAAGGTTAAGCAGCGCGTGGTTACCAAGTGGATGGGTGACCGTTTGTTTGCGCGCCATGGCTTCAGTACAGCCCCGTACTTCACCCAGCTGTAAATGGGTACCTGCCCTCTTTAGGGTCAGGGAAGGTAAAGCAGCGAGAGAGAGGAGAGGGCACCGCCCTCAATATGCTGGCCCTAGAGAAGCTGGGGTCTCTGACACCTTGCTCCCCAACAACTGCATAAGCTATCAGACACCTTAGCCTTCTTGCGGAAAGTTGTAGACAAACAAATGTACCTAACTGCTGCCTAAAAGAAAACAGCTTGTTTAAAGGTTATCAGTTTCTTGTTGATCCAATTTTTTTTTTATCCAACCCTATTTTATACTTTGTTTTCGAGGATAATGGAATAAGCGCTCATGCGCGTGTTTTTACATCCAGTTCCCGTGTGTATGCAATTTTGTCATCCCTACCTACCGGCACACAATAGCCTACTCTTTCGAAAAGCGGAACAGGTTTTAACGTGCGTGCAAGATGTGCGTGCGTTCGCACACGGGACCTCAGTTTACAGCCTCACCCAAAGGACGGGTCTATGGTGAGTTTCTTTTCTGAATAAACATTCTGTTTAAACCAAATGCAATTCAACAACGATGCAAGTAAATGCAAAAAAGGTTTAAGTGTTGAGTGAAATAAAGTAAAAAAAGGAAACAAGCAGAAAACAGAAAGAACAACAACAACAACAAAACCATCAGAAAGAATATTATCAAAAGAAAAAACAAGAAGTGACAGGCACATTCATGAAAAAACGTTAGTGGGGGAGGGTGGAGAGAGAGAAAAAGGGAGACAGGAAAAGAAAATATGGGAAAATTCCTGCAACAGACCTACCTCAAGAAGATTATTACCGTTTGGTCTCTGTCAGAGTCAAGAACTATAAAAAAATTATGCACTTATGCTGCGTTATTTTGTAGATGCATTCGTTGAAGAAGCGGGGAATGAGAGAAGAAAACAGGAGTGAAAGGAAGAAACAAAGGAAGTTGTAACGATGGAGACGATATTTTCTTTTACTCTGTTTTTTTTCTTGTTTCTTTCATGTTCCTTCATCGGCTAGAGATATAAGTTTTACCAATGGTAAGATTTTGCGTATGCAACCCTCTATCCACTACTAAGGTAGCTGCATTCCGACTTCGGGGATGATGTCTAAATACGACATCAGTGAGCATGCATTTTAAACACTTCGTCATTCGTTCCTACCGGCAAACAATGGCTTACTCTTCTTCCAAAAGACGGAACAGATTTTTTCGAACCCGGGCCGTCAGATCACAATGACAATGTCTATCCACTTGGCCATCCCGTCCCCGAGATGAAACTGAGGGAGGATAATAATTATGATAATAGTGGTGGTGTTGATGGG
>CM054159.1:46919489-46924489 GCA_028751875.1 Rapana venosa | reverse complement strand
GACATGTGTTAGCTGATGTGTTCACTGGCTGCAATGAACCATGGGAGATTTTGGCCACAAAATATCTGAGTTTGGTTGAGTTTATTGGTTGGTTTTTGTTTGTTTGATGGCTTGTGTAGGGGTGTGTTAAATGAAAGTGCTTTGATTTATTTTTGCAAGATATAAATATCATTTATTATTATTATTATTATTATTATTATTATTATTATTATTATTGTTATTATTACTGTTTGATGGCTTGTTTGTGTGTTTCTTTCTTTGTGTCTGACAGGTGCCAGATGGTTATGTTCACTAGCTGTGCTGCTCCACAAACCCAAGCAATGAAATATCTCATGTTTGTTTGTTTGTTTGTTTGTTTGTTTGTTTGTTTTGTGTTTGGGAAATGTCTGTTCATGTTTTCCTTTGCTGCATTGATCAATGCTAAACTCTGGCCATGAAACATCTTATGCTTGCTCGGTCATCTGTTTGTTCATTCGTTTGTTTCTATTATGTTCGTTTGTTTGAATGTTAGTTTCGTTTGTTTGAATGTTAGTTTAGTTTCTTGATTGTTTGGGATGTGTGAGCTGGGGTGTTGACTTGACGGATTGAATTGAACCATGCTAAACTGTGCCCATAAACTTTCTGGGTTTATTTGCTTCTTTGTTGTTGTTGGGTTTTTTCCAGAGAGACAGCAAGTGAGGTGTTTGCTTGCCACACTGATGCACACAAAACTCTGAACAGGAAATGTCTGATGTTCGTGTGTTGGGTTTGTTTGCTTCTTTGTTTGTTTGTTTTTGTGTGTGTGTTTGGAGGTGTTAATGGGTGTGTTCACCTCCTGCATTAATCCACGCTCATCTCTGGCCATGAAATATCTCACCTTCACTTGGTTGTTTGTTTGCATTTTTGTTTTTGTTGTATGTTTGAGCGGGTATCAGCCAGTGTATTCCCTTACTGCATTTGGCCCACGCTTAACCTCAGACATAAATAGTTGTGTTTGTTTTGTGCTGGACATGTGTTAGCTGATGTGTTCACTGGCTGCAATGAACCATGGTTTGGCCATGAAATATTTTGATATTGGCTGGGTTGTTTAATTGGTTCGGTTTATATAGTTGTTTTTTTTTTGGTTGGTTGATTGTTTGCTGTTTGTTTGATTTATTGTTTGCTGTTTTCTGGTCTGGAAGTGTCAAGAGGTGTGTGCACTTGCCTCACTGATGAATGGATAACCTTGATGATAAAATATTCCACGTTTGCGTTCCCATTTGTTTTGGAAATTTATTGACTTGTTTTTTTAAGGTTTTTTTGTTTGATGGCTTGTTGTTTGCTTGATAGTTTGTTTGTTGGCTGGCTCGTTTGTTTGCTGGCCTGTTTGTTTTCTGGCTTGTTTGTTTACTGGCTTGTTTGTTTTCTCGGCTTGTTTGTTTTCTGGCTTATTTGCTTTCTTGTTCGTTGGCTTACTTGCTCAATGGCGTTTTTGTTTGCTTCTTTTGGTTGTTGGCTTATTTTTTTATTCTTGTCTTGGCTTGTTTGCTTATGGGCTTGGTTATTTGTGGGCTTGTTTGTTTTTGGCTTGTATGTTGTTTGATTTGTAGGTTGGTTGTTTGTTTAGCTTGTTTGTTTTGTTGGCTTGTCTGTTGGCTTGTTGTTTGTTGGCTTTTTGTTTGCTGGCTGTCTCTTTTTGGCTGGTGTATTTGCTGGTTGTTTGTGTGTTTGGCTTGTTTGTTTAGCTGTTTTTTTGTTTGTTGGCTTGTTTTTTTGTTTAGCTTTTTGTTTGCTAGCTTGTATGTTTCTGGTTGTTTGTTTTCTGGCTTGTTTGTTGTTGGCTTGTTTGTTTTTTGGCTTTTGTTTGTTTGTTGGCTTGCTTGTTTACTTGTTTGTTGGCTTGTTTGTTATTTGCTTGTTTGGTTGCTGGCTTGTTTGTTGGCTTGTTTGTTTATTTGCTTGTTTGGTTGCTGGATTGTTTGTTGGCTTGTTTGTTTGTCGGCTTGTTTTTTTGCTTGTTTGTTGGCTAATTTTTTTGCTCTTTTGGCTTGTTTGTTTGCTAGCTTATTTGTTTTTTGGCGTTGGTTTTTTGTGGCTTGTTTTATTGCTTGTTGTTTGCTGGTTTGTTTCTTTGTTGTGTGATTTTTTGCTGCTTGTTTGTTTGCTTGCTTGTTTGTTTGCTGGTTTGTTTGTTTGTTGGCTTGTTTGCTGCCTTTAATGTTTGTTACCTTGCTTGTTTGCTGGTTTGTTTGTTTGTTGGCTTGTTTGCTGGCTTATATGTTTGTTGGCTTGTTTGCTGGCTTATATGCTTGTTGGCTTGTTTGCTGCTTACATGTTTGTTGGCTTATTTGTTTGCTGGCTGTTTGCTTGATTGTTTGCTGGCTTGTTTGTTTGCTTGTTGTTTGCTGGCTTGTTTGTTGGCTTGATTGTTTGCTGGCATGTTTGTTTGTTGACTTGTTTCTCTGTTGACCTGTATTTTTCCGTTTTTGCTTGTTGGCTTATTTGCTTTTTGGTTTGCTTGCTTAATGGCTTGTTTCTTTCTTGGCTTCTTTGTTTTGATTGTTTGTTTGCTGGATTTTTTGTGTTTCGAGTTTAGGAGGTGCAAAAGTGTTCTTACGCTAGATTAATCTACGACAAACTTTTGGTGTTGAATTATTTGAAATTGTCTTGTTCATTTGCTTTTTCGTTTGCTTGTTTTATTGACACTTTTTTATTTGTTTGTTCGGTTGGTTTGTTTTTGCATGGTGCCAGCGAATGTTTATTTGCTTTAGTAATCTGCATTAAACTCTGGTCGTGAGCTATCATGCTTGTTTGTTTTGTTTTGTTTGTTTCTGTTTGGATTTTTGTTTCTTTGTTTTTTTGTTTCTTTGTTTTTTTGTTTGTTTTTTCTTTCTTTTTCTCTCTTTCTTTCTTTCGTTCGTTCCTTCTATCTTTCTTTCTAGAAAGCACGAAAGGAAAAAGAGAGAAAGAAAGAAACAGAATAAAAGAAAGAAATAAAGAATAGAAGAAAAAGATAGAAGAAAGAAGAAATAGAAAGAAAGAGAATACATGAACGAAGGAAAAAAAGAAAAAAAAGAAAGAGAAAGAAAGAAAGAAAGACAGACAGAAAGAATGAAAGAAAGAAAAAAAGAAAGAAAGAAAGAAAGAAGAAGGAAAGAAAGAAAAGAAGGCAAAGAAAGAAAAAGAAAGACAGACAGACAGAAAGAATGAAAGAAAGAAAGAAAAACAAAGAAAGAGAAATCAAAAAAAAAAAGAGAAAGAAAAATAACAAAGAAAGTAAAAAGAGAAAAAATAAAGAGGATCCGTTTGTTCGTTTTCGTTCATTTTTTTGAGGTTTCGCTCATGCTTCATTATGACACTATGCTGTTATTCTGTCTCTTTATGTTTGCTTTCAATCTCTTCTGCCATGAAACATTCTCTTTCTTTATTTCTTCCTTTTGTTTTGGCTTTTTTCTATCTTTCTTTTTCTTTTTAATTTTTTTTGTTTTTTCTATTTTTATTCTTCCTTCTTTCTTTTTCTTTCTCGTTTCGTTTCTTGTTCGTTGTTCTTTCTTTCTGTGAAATGTTCCTCTTTGTTTCTACTGTTTTATTGTTGGTTGTCTCCTAAACAATTTTATGTTGTTCTTCTTCTTTTTCTTCTCTCTTTCGTTTCTTTCGTTCATTGTTCGTTCTTTCTTGATTCCTCTTTTTCTTTTTTCATTGTTTCGCCTTCACCTACTATTTCTTGTTCTTTCGTTCTTTTCTTCCTTCCTTTGTCTTTCTTTCTTCTTGTTTTCTTTTTTCTTTCTTCTTTCTTTTTTTCTTTCTTCCTTCTCTTTCCCTCGTTCTTCTTCCTTCTTTCTTTCTTTCCTTTTTTCTTTCTTTTTTCTTTTTCTTTTAGTTTCTTTCTTTCTTTTCTCCTTTCGTGCTTTCTTTCGTTCATTCGTTCGTTTGTCTTTCTTTCCTTTTCTTTCTTTGTTTCTTTTTCTTATTTTTTTTCTTTTCTTTTCTTTCTTCCTTCTTGTCTTTCTTCTTCTTTTCTTTCTCTTTCTTTTCTTTCTTCTTTTTTCTTTCTTTTTTCTTTTTTCTTTCTTTTCCTTCCTTCTTTCTTTTTGTATTTCTTTCTCTTGTTAGTTTCTTTCTTTCTTTTATTCTGTTTCTTTAAGTTTCTTTCTTTCATTCATTTGTTCGTTCGTTTTTTCTTTGAGATGTCAGCTAGTTATTTTCACTTGCTTCACTCTGGCCACGAAACATCTCATGTGTGTTATTTCTGTCTTTCTTTGTTTATTAGTTTATTGTCTTTCTTTCTTTCTTTTTCATGTTTTCTTTCTTCTTTCTTTCTTTCGTTCGTTTGTTCACTCTCTCTTTCTTCTTTTCTCCTTTCTGTTTCTTTGTTTTTTCTTTTCTTTCTTTCCTTCTTCTTTGTTTTTTTTCTGTCCTTCTTTCTTTTTTCCTTCTTTATTTCCTTCCTTCTTTCTTTTTTCTTTCTTTCTTTCCTTCTTCTTTCGTTTTTTTCTTTTTTTTTACTATCTTTTTCTTTTTCTTTAAGTTTCATTCTTTCTTTTTCCTTTCGTGCTTTCTTTCGCTCATTCTTTCTTTCTTTTTCCTTTCCTTCCTTCCTTCTTTTTTTCTCTTTTTCTTTCTTTCTTTCTTTTTTCTTTTTCTTTTAGTTTCATTCATTCTTTTTCTTTTCGTGCTTTCTGTCGTTCATTCGTTCGTTCTCTTATTGAGAGATGTCAGCTAGTATCCTTACTTGCATTCACTGACGTGTGCTTCATCCTGGCCATGAAACATCTCGTGTGTGTTCTCTCTTTCCTTCTTTGCTTTGTTCTTTCTTCTTTCTTTCTTTCTTTCTTTCTTTCGTTCGTTCTTTGTTATTTCTTTCTTTCTTTCTTTCTCTCTTTATTTCTTTCTTTTCTTTTCTTCCTTTCTTTTTCTTTCTTTCTTTGTTCCTTTTTTCTTTAGTTCTTTCTTTCTTTCTTTTCTTTCTTCTTTCTTTCATTTTTTCTTTTTTCTTTCTTTCTTTCTTTCTCTATTTCCTTCTTTCTTTTTTTCTTTCTTTC
>CM054159.1:46864489-46916989 GCA_028751875.1 Rapana venosa | reverse complement strand
TCAACTGATGTGTTTATGTGCTACATTGATCAACACTACACCTCAGCAATGAAACGCCTTGTGTATGTTTGCGCATGCATGCGTGCATGTGTTTATTTATTTATTTATTTATTCTTTTGTATCAAAGATAATGGAATAAGCAATCATGTGCTTTTTACAATCAGTCCCGTGTGTGTGCAGTTTTGGAAATGTGTGTGTGTCTAATCTGTTATTCACTATTTTTTTTTTTGCTTTTCTTTTATTTCTAAGATAATGGAATAAGAACTCATGACCATTTTTACATGCAGTCACTGTGTGTATACAATTTTATACATTTTGCTATTTGTTTCCACCTGCACACAGTGGCCTTCTCTTCCTAAAAGCAGAACTAGGTTTATAGTTTCATCGAAGAACCTTTTTTCTTTGGGGTGGGGGTCGGGGTGGGAGGTGTGGGGGAGTGAGGTCAGCACTGATGATAACTCACAGGTAAATCCTCTTAAACAGTGTTCGATATCCAGGTCAGCAGATCTCCAGTGTGTAATGGGCCACTAAACCACATCGTGTGTGAGTGTTGTGTGTGTGTGTGTGTGTGTGTGTGAGAGAGAGAGAGTAGAGAGAGAGAGAGACAGAGAGAGGAGCAGAGAGAGAGAGAGAGAGAGAGAGAGAGAGAGAGGAGAAGGAGAGAGAGAGAGAAAGACAGACAGACAGAGCATGTGTATGTAATTGGTGTGTGTGTGTTTGTGTGGAGCGCGCATGTGTGTGTGTGTGCGCGCGCGTGTACATGTTTGTGTGTGAGTACGTGTGCATGCTTGCCTGTGTGCTTGCATGCGTGTGCGTGTGCATGAGTGAGGGGTGCAGGATTGTGTGTGTGTGTTTGTGTGCGTGTCTGTGCGTGTTGTCTTGTCTTTTGGAGGCCTAAGCTGATGTGATCACTTGTTGCAGTGAACCAGGCCAAGCCCTGGCCATAAAGTATCCTATCGCCTCCCTGTGTGTCCTTTGGTCTGTTTGTTTCTCTGTTTTTCTGACTGTCTGCCTGTCTTTGTCTCTTTCTTCGTCTATTCTCCTCTGGGGGGTTTTATGCCTGTCTTTTTTTTCTGTCCGTCTGTTTTCTTTATGTGTTCTGTCTCCGTGTTTTGTCTGTTTTGCCCCTGTTTTCTGTTTCTCTGTCTGTGAGTTCGTCTGTGGGTTTGTTTTTGTCTGTGTGTCTGTTTTGTCTGTTTTCTGTTTGTCTATTTCCTCTCTGTCCCTCTGTCTCTGTCTCTGTCTGTCTGTCTCTCTCTCTGTCTGTCTGTCTGTCTCTCTCTCTCTCTCTCTCTCTCTCTCTCTCTCTCTCTCTCTCTGTCTCCCTGTCAACATAACACAGGCTCTAGATAAACGTAAACAGACTTTGAATCAAACAGATTCTATACGTAATAACTGAAAACATTGGTTGGCATTTATCTGTACTTTGGATTATTAATCATGTCCTTGTCATACTCATTCCTATGTTAATATGTTACTTACAATTGCCCCCTTTGGCTGATGGGCTTGTAGCTTTTGTCAAATAAAATTCGTTCATTCCTTCCTTCCTTCATTCCCTGTCTCTGTCTAGTTCTTTCTCTTTGTGTCTGTTTCTTCTTCTGCCTGTCGCTTTATGTACTGGCCTTGTGTGTGTGTGTGTGTGGGAGGGGGGGGGGGGTGTTTGCTTGTTGTTTTATTTGTCTGAGTACATCAGTGTGTGCATGTGTGTGTGTGTGTGTGTGCGTGCGTGTGTGCGTGCGTGTGCGTGTTTAGTTACCCTGTCTCTCTTTCCCTCACTCTCTCTTTCTCTCTCTCTCTCACATACACACACAAACACACACACGCGCACACACACATCAAAACACACAAACAGACACCTGATAACACACTGATTTAGTGGAAGGACGTTAAACTGAAGAACTGAAGGACAAACAGACACAGAGTAGACAGATGTTAAAATTGAAGACTAACATACATACAGACACACACACAAACCCCCCCCCCCCCCCTCTCCACCTACTTCCACACACATACACACAAGTACTCACAGAGAAAGAGACATAGAGGGAGACAGAGAGACAGACAAAAATAGAGAATGAGAGAGAACTCGAACTCGAACTCGAAATCGAATGATGTATTCACAAAAATGCCATTGGCCCATACGTGAAGGGAGTTGCCGAACTGCTTAGCAACAACAAAAATGTTATTTTATAATAACAAAGTAAGTTACAAAAATATGTCTAAGGATAACAATAGAGAATGAGGGAGAGAGACACACACAGAGAAAGAAACAGAGAAAGTAAGAGAATTAAACGGAGACAGCCAGCCAGCCAGCCAGCCAGCCAGCCAGACAGACAGACAGACAGAAACAGAGAAAAACACACAGACAACTGACTTCATGGAACGGCTGAAGAAACAAGATGAAAACTGTCAGCACAAGCTAAGAGATAGGCAGGTGAGTAAAAAAAAAAGTGTTGGACGGGGGTAGAGTCAGTGGGGTGGAAGGAGGAGGGGGGACATGATAACAGTAAAGAGATTGATCAAGGAGGGGGAGGGGGAGGAAGGGGGATGATGAAGGAGTCATGGGGTGGGTCAGAGGTCTAGAGGTTATCACCAATCTGGAAGTCTCGGGTTCAATTCCCGGTTAAACCCGAAATTTTCCATAAGCCTTTGAGTGGCGGTCTGGGCGCTAGTCCTTTGAATGGGAGAGATACCGAAGTCCTGTGTTCAACACACTCTTAGCCAACATGAAAAAAACACCCCAAATACTACAGAGTAATAAGACAGTTGTTGGAGGCAAAGATCATGAAGTAAAAGCCTTTCCTATTCGAAAAAATAAACATGCAGACAGGAAGATATTTTCAGCAAAATAAAGGGTGTCTCTGTCTGCCTGTCTGACTGTCTTTCTGTCTAACTATCTATCTATCTATCTATCTATCTATCTATCTATCTATCTATCTATCTATCTATCTATCTATCTATCTATCTATCTATCTATCTATCTATCTTTCTATATGTCTATCTGTCTATCTATGTATCTGTCTATCTCTATCTATCTATCTATCTATCTCTCCTTTCCCTCTTTCCTTCTCTCTCTCTCTCTCTCTCTCTCTCTCTCTCTCCTCCCCCTTTCCCCCTCTCTTCCCTGACCCTTTTCTTTCTCTCTGTCCCCCTTCTTTCTCCTCTCCCTGTTTATCTGTAACCCTGGAAATAAAGATTCTCCCTCTCCCCCCTCTCTCCCTCCCTCTCTCTCTCCTCTCTCTCTCTCTCTTCTCTCTTCTCTCTCTCTCTCTCTCTCTCTCCTCTCTCTCTCACTCCGTGTGCCCCCCTTTCTTTCTGTGCTGTTCAGAAAATAATAATCATTATAACAAAGTCAGCAAAACCAACAGAGTGGTTACACCGTTAACCTACTAGACTTTAGGTCGTGGGTTTGCATCCCTCATGAAACGTTCGTTGGAAGGATAATTCCTCTGGAGTTAACGTTGGTACTAGGGGGCCAGGTACCCTAGTGGTTAGAACGCTGATCTCGTGTTCGGATGGCCCAGGTTCGAGCCACCACAGAGACACCCATTCGAGAGGAATTCTCTCCAGGAATTAACAACAGTGCCGGTTCTACTCCGCCAAAAGTCCTTCGGATACAGTTACTATGAATTGAGCTACCGAATGCAAACGCACGCAGAACATCTTGCGCACATATTAAAACCCGTTCCACCTTTCGGAAGAATAAGCCCTTGCATGCCAGTAGGAACGGATGACAAAAACGAAAAACATTGAAGCATGTTCATTGGTGTCGTGTTTAGATGTCATCCCCGAAGTCGGAATGCGGCTAACTTTGTTGTGAGCAACAGCAACAAACCAAAAAACGGTCGCGCGCGCGCGCATACACACACACACACACACACGCACGCACACACGCACGCATATACACACACTCATACATACACACACATAGACACACGCACATATACACACTCACACACAAACAGACATACACAAATGCGCGCGCACTCACACACGCGCACACACGCACACGCGCACACACACACCACGCACACACACACAACACACACACGCACGCACACACGCACACACACACGCACACACACGCACAACAACACACACACTGAACCATGTGATATCACTTCTCGGTGGAAGGACATTAAACTGAAGAACTAACAGGCATCATACACACACACACCCACGCACGCTCACGCACACTCACACACACACACACACGCACGCACGCACGCACGCACGCACACACACACAAGAATAAGCCCTTGCATGCTGGTAGGAACGGCTGACAAAATTGAAATAAAACTGCATGCTCTCATTGGTGTAATATTTAGACATTATCTCTCTCTCTCTCTCTCTCTCTCTCTCTCTCTCTCTCTATACATATATATATATATATATATGTATATATATATATATCTATATCTATATCTATATATATATATATATCTATCTATATATCTATCTATATATATATATATATCTTCAGTTTAATATACGTTAAACTGAAAATACACACACGCACTCACACACACACTCACACTCACAAACACAACACACACACACACACACACACAACACACACAAAACACACACACACACACACACAGTCACACCCCACACACACACACACACACAGAATCTCACCAGTGGCAAACCTCAGAGCTCCAGCCGTGGAATGATTTTTTTTTAAAGATCTAATCTAGTCAAAGTTCACAGAAGGGGGAAAGAGAGGGGGGGGGGGGGAGGAGAACACGAGAGGAGAGGAGGGAGGTGGACAGAAAGAGATGAGGAAAAAGAGAAAAATACGGAAAGGGGTGTGTGGGCGGGGTGATGAGGAGAAAGGGGGAAAAAGGGGGAGGGTGTGAATGATAGGAGAAAATCAAAACAAGGGTATTGAAAATAGAAGGATCAGAATTTAAAAGACCACGCTGATGAAAACAAACAAAACAAAAAAAGGGAAAAATATAAAGGCGCAAGGAAAATTACATTTTTAATTTGTGCCTTCGTGTTTCTTGTTCTGACAGTTCGTCTTTTTTGTTGTTGTTTGTTGTTGTTGTTGTTGGTTTGCTCTCTCTATTCTGTTTGTTTCTTTTTTCCCCTCTATCTCTCCAACTTCATTACTCTCTCTCTCTCTCTCTCTCTCTCTCTCTCTCTCTCTCTCTCTCTCTCTCTCCGCTGTTTTTTTTTTCTTCCTTCTCATTTACTGGAGTCTGTTTTTGTCGTTGTCTGCTTTTTGAACACCCCCCCCCCCCCTCTTAGCTTTTAAGAAATCATCTTCTTTGTGGTTGTGTCTGAAAGAATCCATTTCATCATTCTGAACGTGACTCATAGAATCCGAGTGTGAGAGAGAGAGAGACAGAGACAAAGAGACAGGAACACAGACAGACTCAGACACAGACAGACAGGCAAACAGATAGACAGGCAGACAGATGCAGAGAGAGAGACAAAAGGACAGAGACAGAGAGAGACACAGACACAGACAGACAGACAGACAGACCGACAGACAGACAGACAGGCAGAAAGACAGACAGAGATAGAGAGACAGAGACGGACACAGAGAGAGCAAAATGATAATTTGTCACGACGAAAAATGAAACAGAACCAAAGAGACTATAGATAACTGACGTAAGAAAACACATGAGAAAGGAAGCACTATTGACAGAGAAAAAAGAAAATGCTAGAAAGGAAAATGGAAAAAAAGAAAAGAATGAAAGAAATACACAAGAAGAAAGAAAGGACAAACTAAAAATAAAGAAAGAAAAGACACGAAAGCAATAAACAAAACAACAACACGACAAAATAGAAAAGAAGAAAGCCAGCCGCTATGGCGCAGTGGTTAGTGTATTGGACTACGTACTAGAAGGTCGGGGGTTCGAATCCCATAAGAGCCATGGGGATTTTTCTTTAACTCGGCCGACTCCTACCCAGAGTGAGTGTGCTGTGTGCTAATTGGGAAGACTGGGACCACACAGTCGAGCTTCATCCACTTAAAGGATGCGAGTTTGAGTGTTGCTTAAATTACCTGACCAACACTGCAGGTGTCTGTATCTCTCAGACTCGGTAGACGCCGGGATATATATTTTGATTGTAAGCGTAGAACACAACCCTGTCAAGTAGTGTCAAAGCATATGCACTTCCGCAGCAGCATCATTACGTCATCCTCATAGTCATTGATCATCATGCAATAAAAGGAACTTGCCTTTGCTTCGGTGGTTCCAGTTGCTCTGGTCTCATGGTGACCTCAGATTCGGTTTGCCCATACACTTCTGTGCCTGTGGTGAGTTTTGTGTCAAAGCCTTTGGGGTTGGAGGTTCACGGGGACGGTCCTTGGAGGGACTTTGCAGTATTCACCAACCTGGGTGGGCAACTCACTCAGCCTGGCTCCGCGACTGAGCTAATACTGTCATTAGTAGGGGGCTTAGTAGGTGGTGTTCTGCGTATGTTAGCTCAGAACAGGCGCTACTGAACACCACCACAGTTACCCAGCAGCAGCGCAGGGCCCTTTTGGCTGGTGGCCCTGTGGCGGCCTCACCCTAATGGGCTCCCTGTGGACTTCTGACCCTGAAGATGCGACATAACGGATCTGGGTATGGCTGGGGCGAAAAGATTGAAATGAGCGGCGTGGGAACAGCAGGACCACAATGTCACAGAAGGTGAGTTAGAAAATAAAAGAAGATTGTAAAAAAAAGAAAAGATTTCATTTAATCACGATATAGGAAGAAGCAAAGGGGAGAAAGCCAGATAGAAAAAGGAATGGTGGAATTTCTTTATTTTATTTCTTTTTATTCTTTTATATCGAGGAAATTGGAATAAGCACTTATGTGCTTTTTTACATCTAGTCCCCGTGTGGTCTGTGGATCAGTGGTCTAGAGGTATTGCACCTGCTTAGAAAGCAAAAAGTTCAGGTCAGAAGAGTGCGGTGGTTCGAACCCCGTTTGGACCCGAAACTTTTCCCCCATCCATTAGACCATGAATAGTTGTCTGGGTACTAGTCTTTCGGGTGAGACAATAAAACAAGGTCCCGTGTGTTACACATGACTATTTAGCGCACGTAAAAGAACCCGCAGAAACGAAAGAGTTGTCCCTGGCAAAATTATGTAGAAAAAAGCTACTCTGATAATGAAAAAAACCTACAGCTGCTGACGGGTAAAGAAAAAAATAATGGGTGGTGCTGCTCTTGTGGCGACGCGCTCTCCCCAGGGAGAGCTGCCTGAATTTCACGCAGAGAAATCTGCCGTGACTCAATGTAATTTAAAAAAACAAAACAAAATAGAAATAAAGAAAGGAAGAGAAAAGAGACGAACACTACCCCGAACTAATCTTATTCCTCCGCCTGTTTCTCTTTCCTTCTACTATTCCGCTTGTCAGAGAGAGAAAGAGAGTGAGAGGGAGAGAGAGAGATAAGAGAGAGAGAGAGAGAGAGAGAGAGAAGAGAGAGAGAGAGAGAGAGAAGAAAGAAAGAGTGAGAGAGAGAAAAGGAAAGAAAGAGTGAGAGAGAAAGAAAGAAAGAAAAAAGAAAGAAAGAAGGAAGAAAGAAAGAAAGCAAGAGAGAAAGAGAGAAAGATTGAGAAAGAAAGAGGAGAGAAATATATAAAAAAAGAAAGAGAGACAGAAAGAGAAAGAGATGGTGAGAGGGACGTAAATTAGAAGAAGAAAAAAACACGAAAAAATCAAAAGTAATAAATCAATAAATGAACAGTTAAATGAAGGAAGGCCACCAAAGTCGACAAAATCAAAACAAAAATAGAAAAATTTAAAAGAAACTTTTAAAAAAAACCGCAAATAATTATGTAAAATAGACGCAGACGAAATACAAGGGAAAAAAAAACCCGCTCAAATTAAAGGAAGGAAAAGGGAGCAGGAAATAAAATAACCCCAAAAATAATGCAGAAGAAAGAAAAAAAAAAAAGAGAAATAAAGAAATCAAAAGGAAAGAAAAAATGAAAAAAAAGGAGAAAAAAACACGAACAGAAGAAACATCAGATGATTGATCGTGTCTTTTACAAAAGAATATTTAAATAGTTAAAAACAAATACAAAACAAACAAACAGAAACTGTCAGAGCAGCCTGCCTACCCCCCTCTACCCCTACCCCCCCCCCCCACCACACACACCCTCACTCCCCCACAAGAAGAAAAAAAGGAAGAAAATCGAGAAACAAAATCAGAAAGAGAAGAAGCACAAAAAAGGAATTTCAAAGTAACAAGAGAAAAAGAACCTAAAGAGACGGAAAAACGAATTAAAAATAATTACATCGAGAAAATAAAAAGGAAAGAGAAGAACGAAAGAAAAACAGGAGGAAAGATCAAAATACGAAAGGATGTAAGAAAGAAAGGAGGGAAGGAAGGAAGGAAAGGAAAGAAACAAAGGGGAAAAAAAGAAAAGGAGGGACGGAAGAAAGAAAGAAGAAAAGAAAGAGAGAGAGAAAGAAAGAAGGAAAGAAAGAAGGTAGGAAGGAAGAAAGGAACAAACGAACGAAAGGAAAGAAGGAAAGAAAGAAAGAAAGGAAGGAAAGAAGGAAGGAAGGAAGAAAAAAGAAAAAAAGAAAGAAAGAAAAGAAGGAAGAAAGAGGGAGAGAAAGAAAGAAAGAAAGGAAGGAAGGACGGAAGGAAGGGAGGAAGACGAAAAGAAAGAAAGAAAGAAGAAAGAAAATTGAAAGCAAGAAATAATTAGACACACAGCCAGACTGACAGAGAGAAAAAAAAGGAAGAAAAGAAAAGAGAAATGGAGGAAAGAAAAGAAAGAAAGAACGAACAAGGAAACCATAGACAGAGTACAATACATCTGAAAGAAAAACCAAAAAAGAAAAGAGAACAAAGACACAAAAAAGAGGGGGGAAAAGAGAGAGAAAAAAAAGCAGCAACAACAACAACAAAACCCAAACTGGAAAAAACAACATGAACAGCTATGTCATTCATTTATTTGTTCATTTCGTTATTATCCTTTTCTCCTCTGTCTTCCCTCTATCTTCTCCACTTCGTTTCTTTCTCTCTCCTCTTTTCCTTTACGAAGATTTAGCAAGCCACGTTCACAATGCACGATGGAATACATTATCTCACAGACTCAAAGCGAAACAAACGAATCTGTGTGCCACCAAGCATTCGAATTCTGAATTCACAATGATGTTGACTACCTAGTTTTTACATTTCTCTGAATTACTTGCCTGATTGTCATTGTTATGAGTGCAGTCAAGACATAATTATGTGTGTGTGGGTGTGTGTGGGTGGGTGCGTGGGTGTGTGAAATAAGTCTGTCTTCTAGTCAACGGTCTTAAAACATTGAATTCATATATTGGTGTATGGTGTGGGTGTGCGTGGGCGTGTCCGCACACACACGTACGTGCGTGTGTACGTGCTGCGTATATGCGTGCGTAAAAAATAAGTTTTTATGTCTTCTAGTCAGGGGGTTTAAAAATTGTGTTCACAATTGATGTGTGTGCGTGCGTGCGTGTGTGTGTGTGTGTGCGCATGCGCGCGTGTGTGTTGGTGTGTATGTGTGCGCATGCGCGCGTGTGTGTTAGTGTGTGTGTGTTTGTGACATTTTATTTGAAGTCATTTGAAAACCAATATGAAATATAGCTTTTGTGTCTTTGATATTTTTGATGTGTATCAATCTGCCTGTCAGTATTGTAATTGCCCTTCATGGGATGATCAAAGTGTTTTTGGCTTGACTTGACTTGACTTGACTCTGTTTCCACGTTCCTTGACTAGAGCTCAAAGGTTCATCAGCGGTGAGAGCTTTGCCTAGTCGACAAGTTTGCCTACCATTAAGGTAGGTAGCCGTATTCCGACTTCGGTGTTGATAGAGGGAAATGGAAAGAGGAATGTAATGAATGTTCAAAGAAAAAGAGAAAACGAAAGAGAAACCAACGAACGAGTCGATCATTAAAACAATGAAAGAAACAAGGAGAAATGAATTAGGAGAACTTTTTATAAAAAAAGGGTTAAAATGACCAAAAGGCAGACAAAAACGAAGACACGTATTAGACTGAGAAGGAAAGAAAACAGCAGCAAGACAATAATTATAATGAAAGGGAAAGAGAGAGAAAGAAAGAAAGAAAGAAACGAACAAAGGAACAAGAATTTGAGAAAAAAAAGTTGTTTGAAGTGAGTAAATAGAAGACACACAGCAGACTAGGAAATGATAAATATAAAGAAAGAATGAAAAACAACTGAAAAATGAGGGTAAGATGGAGAACAAAAGGAAGAAAGAAAGAAAGAAAGGAATAGAGAACGTAAACAAATATGGAAAGAGACAAAGAAAGAAGAAAAAGACAGAAAGAAAGACATGTGAAAAAACAAGTGATTGATCGTGCTTTTCACAAAAGAATGTTTCAACAGAAAAAAAATCTGACAAAATAAAAAGGACTACAAAAAAACTAGCAATAAAATCAGCAAAAGCCAAGAAAAAAACGGGAAAAACATTAAAAGCAGAAAGAAAAGGAAAACCAACACTGAAAAATTGGAATGAAATTTCAAACAGAAAGAAATAGAACAGGAAAGAAATGACAAAAATAGAAAGAACGTAGCAAAGATGGGGGAAAAAAAAAAGAAGAAAGAGAGAGAAAAGTGAAACAGAACCCCGAAGGGGTTGCAGCACAAAAAGGAAAGAAAATAAGAAATAAATTAAAAGAGGTTCAATAAAAAGAACAGAAAGGACAAAACAAAACAAAACAAAACCTAACGGATATAATCAAAAGTTTAAAAAAAAACTAATGCTTGAAAAAGCGCTGATAACTCGTTTTTATCTCTCTCCTTTTCTCTCTCTCTCTCTCGCTCTCTCTCTCCCTCTCTCTTTTTTTCAGTTGTTCCGCTTGTTACTCTCTGTTTCTCTTTTTCTTCTTTGCTCCCTCTTTCTCATTCTGTTTATTCCTCTCTTTCTCCTCATGGACCCTCTCCAAGACTGCATGAATCACGTGCACAATGCCGGAATACATTATTTCAGAGAGGCAAAGAGGGGGGGAAAGTAAAAAAGCAAGTGGGGAAAAATGAACGAACAGATTTTTTTCCAAAAAGAGGGAAGAAAGAAACATAAAGAAATGAAAGTGTAAAAATATAGATGATTGAATAAATGACAAAAACAGAAACGTATTTATAAATGAAAAAAGAAAAATATTGAGACCACTATGGGATAATGACGTTTTGAGCAAGACAAAAAAACAAAAGAAAATACCCACGAAAAGAAATAACAAGGAAAGGAATAGATGGAGGCAGAGAGAGAAAAGAAGTCTAAGAATCCTTAATATATCAGACCAAAAACGAATAAAGAGAAAGTAAAGACTACAATAAAATGAAAACAAAGCACACAACAAGGTGTATAAGAAAGAAAACTGGTAAAAAAGAAACTCACATGATTGATTGTGTCTTCACGAACAGACATTTTAAATAGAAAAGAACAAAATACAAGCTGACAGTATGAAACATAAGAACTCTACCTGGAAACAATTTTTTTTTTAAATCAAAGAAAGGAAATACATTGTACAAGCAAACAAAGAACACAAACGACACAGAAAAAGAACAGAAAAAATCAGACAGAAAAATGAACAACGAAAAAAACAAAATAGAAGGAAGTAAAAAGCAAAACAAAACAAAAACAAACAAGAATGAGCAAAAGGAGTGAAAGGACGAAACAAAGAATAGAACAAAACGAAATGTACGAAGCAAAGATCAAGAAAACAACAGAGCAATTAAATACACTAAAAAAAAACCAGGAGAAAAGATAATACTGAAATATAGAAAGGAGCAACGCAACAACCCAAGCAAAAGAAAACAAGAAAAACACTTTAAAAATATCCTTCTTTCTCTTAAACAGTTGCTCTTGACCCTGTGCGTTTCGGTTGTTTCTTCTTCTTCCCTTTATCTTGTTCACTTCATTTTTCTCTTCCCTGTTGCCTTACAGAAAGGGGGGGGGGGGGGGGGGGAGAAGAAGAGAGGGCGACATAGCCCTGTGGTTAGAGCCTTCGCTCCAGATGTGATGGCTTAAGTTCAAGCCTCCACTGGGACACCTGTTCAAGGAGATTTTCTCCCTGGAGTCTTTTTCGTTGTTTTAAGTTTCATACTACTCTAAGTCGGGTTGATTTCTCTGCGTGAAATGTGGGCTGCTCTCCAGGGGGGTGGCGCATCGCCACAAGAGCAGCGCCACCCTTTTTTCACCGTGTCAACTGAATATTTTCCCTATTAGGGTGGTTGTTTTTTTTTACTACAGATATTTGCCAGGAGCAACTCTCTTGTTTCCGTGTGTTCTTTTACGTGTGCTTACTAATACAAGACAGACAGACAGACAGAAAGAAAGAAACAAACAAAAAAACAAATAAAGGAATAAAGAACATTGAGAAACATAAAAAGAGACAAAGAAAGAAGAAAAAGACAGAAAGAAAGACATGTGAAAAAACAAGTGATTGATCGTGCTTTTCACACAAAGACTGTTTCAACAGAAAAAAAATCTGGCAGCATAAAACAGAGACTACAAAAAAAAACTAGTAACAAAATCAGCAAAAGCCAAAAAAGGAGAAAACATTAAAAGCATAAAGAAAGGGAAGAAAACAACACCGAAAGAAAAAGGAAGGAAAAATCAAACAGAAAGAAATAGAACAGGAAAGAAACGACAAAAATAGAAAGAACGTAGAAAAGATGGAGGAAAAAACAGAAAACAGAAAAAAGTGAAACAGAACCCCGAAGAGGTTACAACACAAAATGGAAAGAAAATAAGAAATAAATTTAAAAAGGTTCAATAAAAAGAACAGAAAGGACAAAACAAAACAGAAAACCCGACGAATAAAATCAAAAGCAAAGAAAACTAATGCTTGAAAAAGCCCTGAAACTCGATTTTTATCCCTCTCTCTTTTTCTCAATTGTTCCGCTTGTCACTTTCTGTTTCTCTATTTCTTCTTTGCTCCCTCTTTCTCATTCTGTTTATTCCTCTCTTTCTCCCCATTGACCCTCTCCAAGACTGCATGAGTCACGTGCACAATGACGGAATACATTATTTCAGAGACGCAAAGGGACAAAATCAAGTTAAAAAGCAATGTGGGTAAAAATGAACGAACAGATTTTTCTTTAAAAAGGAGGGAAGAAAAAAACATAAAGAAATGAAAGTGTAAAAATATAGATGATTGAATAAATGACAAAAACAGAAACCTATTCAGAACTGAAAAACAACTATTGAAACTACTAACCCCCAAAAGGGATAATGAGGTTTTGAGTAAGAAGAAAGGGAAAAAAATACCCACGAAAAGAAAAAAAAAACAAGGAGAAAGAAAGAAAGAAGAAGAGAGGAGAGAGAGAGAGAGAGAGAGAGAGAGAGAGAGAGAGAGAGAGAGAGAGAGAGAGAGAGAAGTCTAAGAATCCTTAATATATCAGAACAAAAAACGAGTAAAGAGATAGAAAAGACTACAATAAAATGAAAACTAAAAACAACAAAAAGGCGTATAAGAAAGAACATGGAAAAAACAACAACAAATCAGATGATTGATTGTGCCTGTCACTAAAAGACATTTTAAATAGGAAAGAACAAAATACAAGCTGATAGTGTAAAAAAAAAATTAAGAACACTACCTGAAACAAAAGTTTTTAAAAAATATCAAAGAAGGGAAATACACAAGAGCAAACAAAGAACACAAACGACACAGAAAAAGAAAAGAAAAAACATTCTGACACAAAAATGAACAACGAAAAACAAATAGAAGAAAGTTAAAAAACAAAAAAACAAAAAGTGAAAGGACAAAACAAAGTAAAGAACGAATAAAAATTAGGGACAAAAGATCAAGAAAACAACAGAACAATTAAATACATTGTAAAAAGAGGAGTAAATGACAATAATAAAATATAGAAAGAAACAAAGCAAAAACACTAACAAAAGAAAACAGAGGAAAAACACTTTTTAAAATATCCTTCTATCCCTTAAAAGTTGCGCTTGACCCTGTGAGTTTCTGTTCTTTCTTCTTCCCTTTATCACCTTCAGTTTATTGTTCTCTTCCCTGATAGATAGATAGATAGATAGATAGATAGATAGATAGATAGATAGATAGATAGATAGACAGCTAGGTAGGTAGGTAGGTAGATAGGTAGATAGATAGATAGACAGCTAGGTAGGTAGATAGATAGATAGATAGACAGCTAGGTAGATAGCTAGCTAGCTAGCTAGCTAGATAGATAGGTAGATAAATAGACAGATAGGAAAGTAGATAGATATTATAGACACAGCTAGGTAGGTTGATAGATAGATAGATAGATAGACAGCGAGGTAGATAGATAGATAGATAGTTTAAATAGTTTAGTAGATAGATAGATAGGAAGGTAGATAGATAGATATAAGACAGATAGAGCAACAACAAAAAAATTGTAGTGGAAAATGAAAGGATTTAAAAATAATAATAATAATAATAATAAAAATAATAATAATAATAATGTTTGATGATGATGATGATGATGATGATGATAATAATAATAATAATAATAATAATAATAATAATAATAATAATAATAATAATAATGTATGGAATTTATATAGCGCTGAATCTTGTAAAGCAGCAAATCAAAGCGCTTAGATGACTTCTTTTTTTTATAATACCAAGGACAATTGAATAAGCATTCATGTGCTTTTTCTACATCCAGTCCCCGTGTGTATGCGGTTTTATTAAAATTTGTTCATCTGTTCCCACCGGCACACCCAAAGGCCTACTCTTTCGAAAAGCGGTACAGGATTTACCCTGTGCGCAAGATGTTCTGCATGCGTTCGCACACGCAAGAAAAAATAAGAAAGAAAGAGAGAAAAAAAAGAAAAAAAAAAGAAGAAGAGAGAGAGAAAGAAAGAAAAGAAAAGGAAGGAAGGAAGGAAGGGAAAAAAGAGAGAAGGAAGGAAGAAAAGAAAGAAAGAAAGATAAGAAGAAAAGAAAGATGGAATACATAAATGACATAAATAAATGTATAAATGAAGAATATTTATTTTTAAAAAACCCAAACAAATAAAACTGAAATTAAGAAAAGGGAAAAAATGAAAAGGAAAGGGATGAGAAAAGGAAAGGAAATTATCTAACAGTCAGGACAAAGAAAGAGAAGACTGGAAAAAAATATACAAAGAAACTGGCAATTTTGTTTTAACTGGAAGAAAGAAGAACAAGAGTAAGGAGAGTGAGACAGAGAAAGAATTTAAAACAAGAAGGAAAGACAGGAGAGAAAAAAGCTAATGACTGATCATTCTTTTCAAGAAAAAAAAGTTGAAAGTATAAAACAACAAAAAAAAAACAGACAAAAGTTCCAGCGAAGCCACAATAAAAACAGCCACAACTATAGAAAATGAAGAGAAAAAATGTAAGGAAAAAAAGACAAAAAAAGACAAAGTCGACAGGAAAAATGCAAAAACCAAAACAAAAAAGGAAACAGAAACCAAAGGGAAAAGAGAGAGAAAGAGAGAGAAAACGAACAAAAGAAAGACATACAAAAAATGACAGATTGCAAAGACAGAAACAGCAAACAAAAAGCACAACACAAAAACCCCCGGGGATAACAAAAATGATTTTAAAAATTTTAAGGGGGGAAAAAAAAGATAAAATAAATATCAAAGTATGAAACAAGAAAGAAAACCCCGAAAAGAAAATAAAAGGGCAAAAAAACAAGAAGAAAGTATGCGCGTATCGAATGCAAAACGAAGGACCACCGAAAAACACCCCACAAAGAAATAGAAGAGGGGGAGGAGAGAGAGAGAGAGAGAATAGAGGAGGAGAGAGAGAGAGAGATAGAGATAGTGGAGAGAGAGGAAGGAGACAGAGCCAGAGGCCAGAGAACAGAGACAGAACAGGGGAATTTACAGACAGAGAGACGAGAGAGACAGAGAGGGGAGCGATAGAGAATTGGGTAAAGAGAGAGACGAGAAACTTACAGACAGAGAACAGAGATGTGGCTAGAGGAAGGGGGGACAGGACAGAGCGTATAGAAGAGATAGAGTGGGAAAAGATAGAGACAGACAGACATGGTAAAGACAGAGAGAAGAGAGGTAAGAGTAGGTGGGAGAGAGGAGAGAGAGAGAGAGAGGAGAGAGGAGTAGAGAGAGAGAGAGAGAAGAGAGAATGAAGAAGACAGAGCCAAGAGAAACACAGATAGTAGAGAAAATAAACATCTCTCAGATCTCTCTCAGTCATATATATAATATATCTATAAGATTATCTATTATCTATTAAGGAGAGAGAGAGAGAGAGAGGAGAGAGAGGAGGGAGAGAGAGAGAGAGAGTAGGGGGGGAGGATGATAGACAGAGGGAGACACAGAGAGAGATAGAGTAAACCCAGAGAGCACAGAGAGATATGAGAGAGAGAAAGAGAGAGAGAGAGAGAGAGAGTAGAGAGAGAGAGAGAGGAGATGAGAAGAGAGAAGAGAGAGAGAGAGAGAGAGGAGAGAGTAGAGAGAGAAATAATGCAAAAACAAAACACGGTAAACACAAAAAACAGTTTTAAAACAAATTACTAGATACATACACACAGGAAAGCGAAGGCACGCAACAACAACGAAATACAAAGAGAGAAACATAGAAAAATGCGGAAAACAGAACCATGCAACGATAAAAAAAACACAACAAACTAAGGCAAACAAGAAGTACATTGAAACACATCATAAGACAGAAGAAGGAAGAAAAAAAAATAAAAAGAGAAACCCGAAAATGAGAAATAAAAAGGGCAAAAACAAAAAAAGAAAACTTTCAAATTCCAGACGGAATTAGAAACTGAATACGGCACTTTTTCAGTGATGACAGATTTCTCGTGTTGAAAATTCCGAGCTGCTCTCACTAGGGGTCAAGTTTTTACCACAGATGAGCAGCGCTACCCATAACTAAAAAAAAAACATCTATTTGCATATTAATGAAGGTGTTATTTTACCCTATAGCTGCCTTTTTCTACAAGAAGCACGCCACAGGGACAGCTCTCCTTGTGCCAGAGTCGGTTCTTCATAAGTTTTGTAAAGATAATATCGTCCTCATCTTACTAAGATAGCGTAAGTACTCCGGTTCGTCTTTCAAGTGTGCTAAAGTTAACGTCTCATATTACTATTGTGCTAAAGTATCGACGTCATTTTTTAAGTGGCAAAAGTATTCGTCTCAGTTTAAGTGTGCTAAAGGGTAAATCGTCCTCATTTTTTGAGTGTGCTAAAGTTATTGCTAATCATCTTTTAAGTGTTGCTCAATTTATTGCCTTACATCTGTTTAAGTTTGCTAAAGTTGCGTCCTCATATTTTAAAGTGTTCTAAAGTTTTTCAGTCTCATTTTTTAAGTGTGCTAAAGTTATCGTCTCATTTTTTAGGTAGCTACAAGTTATTCGTCATTGCATTTTTAAAGTGTGCTAATGTTTATCGTCTCATTGTTAAGTGTGCTAAAGTATCGTCTCATTTTTTAGTGTGTCTAAAGTATTGCCTCATCTTCAAGGGTTATAAAGTTATCGTATTCCATCTTTTAAGCGTGCGAAAGCATATCATCCTCATCTGAACAGACTAGTACTCCGGCCAATCCTGCTAGAAGTATAAAGAATACCGAAAAGTTTGGCCCAACACAGGGGATCGAACGACATTTCTGAATTTCGTCAGCCGTTGGCATCTATACATCTAGACCACAGATCCGCATATGTGCATTAATACATTACTATAAATATATATTATATCAAAACTATATTAGGCTATGAACATATTACTCATATGTATTACATTTAATATCATGATACTTAATAAGTAATACAAAATTGAGTTAAGTGACCCATGACGGGCAATTACTGAACGATATCTATTGTTTTTTTCTCTAACTTGTTCTATTTTCGTACGATTTTCTTTCTTCTTTCTTCTTTCCTGGCCATTCAGTTGGGCTACTCTATCCTTTGCGTTTCTGGTTTCTTTCAAGCTGAAATACAGATAGTAGGATGATTCATGCCACAATGATAGATAAAACACATGAATCAGACACATAATGTAGCAAGAATATATGAAGAGAGGTAAGATAAAGAGATACAATATGACATGAAAAAAAGAAAGCTATAATCAAATAAATGAATATTGAGTTAAAAAAACCAAAATAAAATACGACACAAATCCATCAAAGACAAGACACCAAAACAAAGGCGAAATGAAAATCCCAAAAATGAACTACTTAGCAATAAATATCTCGTCGCGACAAATTCCAAATCGCAAAAATTATGAAGAAGAAAAAACCCGAGATAACAGGGCGTAAAGAACGAAAATACACAACAAGAAAGCAACGAAAGAAAGTCACAAAACTAAAGGCATAAAGAGACAAGAACGGGCCAGAAGTGAAAGAAAAAAAGAGTTGTAAGTTAAAAGAAAACCCAGAACTACCTCCCTCCTCCCCTAATCCGCCCCTCCTATCACTCCCCCTCTTGCCGATCAAGAACTGTTCGGGCTATTTTCACTTTAAAATAGTAAGTGATAAAAAGAAGACCAACAAAAACATGCAGGGAGCTAGACACAGGCAAAAAAGAAAAAAAACCGAGAACAAAAATCCAATTGGAATTAATTGAAAGGTGGATAAAAGATAGAAAAACGACGGAAAAGAACGGAAGAAAGAAAGCAATGGGAAAAGAAAGAAGAACGAAGAAAGCAAGGACAAAAAAATGTCGAAAGAAACAAACGGAACAGAAAAGACGAACTAAAAACAAGAAAACGAAACAAATAAAACGAACGAAATAATCGCCAGAGAAAACATGAATAAGAATTGAAAAAAGAATACCCCCAAAAATAATATATAATCAAATGTCTATAAACAGCCGAGAAAAGATACAACACAACAAATAAAACAAAAAGCAAAACAAACAACAACATAAACACGAAAGAAAATTAGAGAGAATCAACAAGAAAAAGGGAGAGGTAGGGGAGGGGAACTCAAAGAAATTATAACAGAAAACATACACACAAATAAAAACAATCATGAACTAGAGCGATTTCTTTCTTATTACGCCACAATCGTCTCCGCCAGTCCCATCGTTCTCCCTCTCCCTCTTTCTCTTCTCTCTCGTCTCTATCGATCTAGCTATCTCTCTATCTATCTATCTATCTCGTCTAAACTATCTATCTATCAATCGATCTATCTTCTCTGTTCGTCTTTTTCCCCACGAATACACGTTTTGCAATAACGTAAAATTTTTACTTGATATGTCACAAACACACATCCACATTCAACTATCCACATCCACTACACCGACGCACAAACAACACACACACACACACGACACACACACACACACACACACACACACACACACGATCACACAGGCTAAATCACACACCACACAACACACACACAAAACGATAAAGAGCAAGATAAATTATCGTAAAGTGAAGAATAAAGGTAAGACAAGCGAAAGAAGAACACACGAATCAGCAAACAAAGAGCAATGGTTTATAGATTGACGTAAAAGTAAGCATCAAAATTATCTAAACGGTACCAACAATCATAACAAACAAGGACAAAAATGAGTCGCAGCACAGGTAAGACAAAGACATGTGACCAACATATTAAGATAATAAAAAGAAAATATGCAAATAAAAATTGAAAGACATAGAGAGAAAGCCAACCTCCAATAATAAAAAACTAAAATTAAACGAAAATTAGAGAAAGAAAATAATTATAAATCATAAAACAAATTGAAAGTAAAGTAGGTACAAGAACCTGATCCACCCACCACCCCACTCAGTAGTATGGGTTATAATATCGTCTTTTTACTAATGAAAGTTTCAGTTTTGGAAAATTAAATATTAGCTGGGTAATGTTAAAATAAATAAACAAAGAATAGTAGTACCGATAAAATCAACCAAAACAGGACACGGTAGAATTTGAAATTAGTACCACACACACAACACAGCACACACATCCCCAACGACACACACACACCACACACACAGCACACACTACACACAAGGATGTATACAAAAGATAAGTCCCGCACTGATTTCTTTGTTCAACAATTATCAACATTGTGAATTTGATGATATCTTAGTTTGAAAATGTCGATTTTTCTTGATCATGATTTTTTATATGAGACGCGGCAGATGAAAAAAAAACTTGTATAATACTCAAATATTTTACTTCTCATGAAGATAAAATTTTATTACTATGACTTGACTTGAACATGACTTCATACACACACACACACACACAACACACATCACTCAACAACAAGAACATCAACAAGCACACGAAGACAAAACACACACGACACGACTACACACACCCAGAATGCAAGAACCCACAAATAAGTGGTGATCGCCATCACCAAGCGAAAACAATCAGCGCTAAAACCAGCCCTGAGTGTCAAATGCAAATACTTACAAATGACAAAAACATGACGGACTAGATACTAATTCATTGCTCTCTCTGCAAACGGAGACGACAATTGCCCCCGCAAAAAAAATAACCGAAGGAACCTGCCCCAATCGATAAAACGACCCCCAAGGACAATTTCGACAAAAATTCAATTCGTGCCGAGAATAGATCGTGGATCACGTCCTCAAATACTGTCTAACAAGTGCAACGACAACAGACAGTCCTAGTGCTGTTAAAAAAACACTCTGTCAATTGCAGAATAACAAAGAACCCATTCTGCAACTGTTGAAAAATAACCAGTCTTGAAAAGTTACCGTTGCTACGCAGACATTACGCAACTACTTAGCTGCAAACGGTATGACAAAAGACTGGGCTCACACAAAGGAAGACACTGCAGGAGACGAACGACAGAGAACCGACAGACATCAAAACCCGTATCTTAAAATGCTTGCTCCGCCAGTCACCGCCTTTGCCATCCTATGCGAAGCCCTTCAACAGCAACGGCATCGCAACTCCACCTAGGCCTAAGCAACCTCAGCTGCTGTATGACCCAACAGATGTCGATGTGACAACCAAATAACACTAGGCCTAAAAAATGAGAGAAACCAGACCTCTACAGGCGGAGCCAGACATCTGACGCGAAAAACATCTGACCGTCAACCATGTAGAATGCAGAGAACATCTGCCTCTTCCCTCTGTACATCCTTGCTCAGACCGTGTTCAAAACGGGTTAAGGCAAACGGTCTAAGGACGAGTCTACTGGGGTTTCAAGATAGGGACGAGAAAGACAAATCATATCAAATCAGTGACAGTCCACTGATTATGAGTAGTGGCCACGAAGCTAAAAATAGAACCGCCATAGTCAGGAGTCGTTCATCGTGGGTTAAGATGATACTGAAAAAGACAGCTATAGCAAAGTAAGATGTAAAGATGAAACGCCCGATTGTAACTCCGCAAACAATTAGTAGAAAGAATGCGTGTAGCAAAAACGCTGGTATAAAAATGTAAATACACGTTTGGCTATACTTTTGCCGCTACTAACAGATGTGATGAGCAAAGTTGCCCCTATTTGACTACTAATCCCAGCCTTCAGATATGAAAAATACCTTACACATGGCAATGTACATGGGTTCACGCCTTATATAACGCCAAAGCAATGAGTCCATTTGCTCTCTACATGCACTCTTTACACTCATGCAACATTATATACAGATCTTCGATTCATACCTACCTGTTCATGGTTCAAGAATTCTGGCAAGAAACTAATGCAGGCACGTCATGGGCTTGTTTTAGGGAAACGACCGAAGGGAAACCCCGACTAGTTTCATCGCGCATGACCCAAATCCCAGACACCGACCCTACGCTTGAAGCACCGCACAAGCATCCAGCGCCAGCCAAGAGCCAGGCAGAACTCTACGAGTCAGGAAGCAGCCGCATGTGTGAGGCAATCGAGTATCCCGGCGCGAATACTGTCGTATTGTATTTGAACAATCACAATATGAAGATCGTGACATTTGTAATGTTCAATGTCCTTTTGCACCACTGCAGTACAATAAAAGACACTGCATCTCCGCTCACAGCAGCTGTTTCAATCCAACCGATATTGGAACTGTTTATGTTGCACATGTGTTTGATAGTTATAATAAATTAATTTTATTTATCAGTCTACTCTCATTGTGTTGTGATTTACATGGAAATAGTTTACCTGTATTCTTTGTTACTTGGCAAACTCTCTATTATATCAATACCATTCATTCATATATAACTCTATCTATAGGTTGCATTGAGCTATTGTGTTAGTTTAAAAATAACAGTATAATGCCTCTGAAAAATTACACAAAAGCTTAAGATCATTGGCAGTAGAATGCATAGATCAGTTTTCCACTTAATCTGCATATTTAATTCAAAATCTTGTCTAAGTAATCTACAGTAGTTCGAAACAAGATACTTATGATTAATCAGTCCCTTGCATGTACCATAAAAGTAAACAATATCTAAAAACTACCTAAACAGTCAAAGTGTTATCTGAATAATCCGCCTGTACATGAACAGATAGATGCTGTTGATAAAATTCCACAGCCGGGTCCCCATAAAAAACAATAGGACGCTCGATATACTTGGTAGATGTTCATCCAATAGCTCAATCACAATTCCCGAATTCATATTCATTTGTGCAGCGACTAGTAAAGTTATTTACGCAAATGAATTTAGTCATGAATATCGTACCGGTTAATTAAGCCGCAGGAGCTAATGACTCTACTACAGAGTGGTACTGAATTCACTACAAGGATAATCAGAAGTGGGCTGTAAGGATATTTTTAATGCCCAACGTGCAACGCCTTTTAGGAGGGACATAAAGGGAAGGTATATCCAATGGTTCCTCAATCAGTTTTTTCTAGAGAAACCAAATAGGTACCGCTGTGCCTTGCCTAGTCTAACGTGATGCGAGTATCACGAGAATACCTGACAATTTGTACTCACAGAGCATCCAGCATTAGATTTGGTCTTTGATATCTTCTGCTCTTTGCTCCAGAATGTACATGGGTACAAGTGAAGATACATTGGAGAGTGATCACCATACGCTATTAAAATCACCTAGGTATAAAGAAAATGCCAATGAATACCTCTGTGACACTGCAAAAGACATAATCCAAAATTAAAGTTATCATAAGAGGCCGAGCGCGAATGGGAGAAGTTTAAAAGTATCCAAGCTGCCCTACAATACAAACATACTTAGATTGCTGATATATTAGAGAACTCAATCTTCTTCGCACGTTTTAACAAATGCCATTTATTTCAATCGGTGCGCCCGACTATAGCAGTTCCATCATTAGAATCACTTAAAATCTAAAAAGTGTTCAGGAATGTTTGGTGTGACACCTGCTTGCGAAGAAGCAGCTAGACCCACCAGAAGCATTGTTTAAAGTTTAATTACAGTATCTAAACAATAAGAACATCAGAAAAGCCACTGAACAAAAACAGAAACAGGCACAAAATTGTTATCGCAACCTGGTCATCGATGCCAGCAAAACTCACCAATATTGGCCGTCATTTGTTCCAGTGACATATCAAGTGCATACATAACTAAAAAAAGGTGGTAGGAAAAAAATTCATGAAATGAGAAAAGGTGTGACATTACCAACTTGTCCGATTAAGCTAAACAACAACGAATATTCCTCCATGCAGAAAAGCTGAGGCTATTTGCAGGATCTTTGTCGCTCAGAATCCATTGCGTATTGAAAGTCTCTCTCCTTTTAAAATGCAGTAAGTACAGAAAATCATGAAAGAGAACACACAAATACTAGGAAAACCCACTTCTAATAATAGCCGAATACATGCAATGCCCCAATAACAATCAATGAAGTAAAAGAGTATTACAATTCTCTTCCAATCAGTGAAAACTTCTGGATTGGATACATATGCAATCACATGATATCTTAAACTATAACCAGAAGAAATTCCTTTTTTATGTATACCAATAAACTTGTTCAAAAAGTTAGATTGACTGAAGTGTTATCCAGTCCACCATACTGGAATCATTCTCATCATTTTATTCCTAAATCCCTCAGCAATGCGAGAGCAAAAAATACAACACTAGTTACAGGACGCATACGCGACTTCTAACCACAGGAAAGCTAATGGGAGCGATACACATCAAAGGAAGGATCGTGATATTCATGTCAGAAAATATCGTCGTTCCAATCATTCAAGCAGCTTAATCAACATAAAGTCTCAGATCTCATTTGATAATCTAGTTCAACTAACAACAACAAGTCAAACAACACGACAACAGTTTGCAAAGAAGAAAAAACATACTTGCAACATTTTTTGTATGTACATAAAAAGCTACGATCCAGTCATTGGCTGCTAAATTATCTGCATAAATTGAAGACTTCTGGATTATCTGGCATGTTTATTATTATATCAAAAGCTATCTTATTAACAGAAAGTATACAGCGTGAGAGTTCAGGAATAACATAATTCACACTCTTAGCACACTTCAATATGGGTTATAACCATGCAGGTTCTGTTATAGAGCCGCAGCATTTTGTGTTTAAATATACTGTTAAAAAACGATCTACCCACAAAAATATTCTAAAAATAGACATACCTAGTACAATAGCAGATTATATAGATAGTAATTTTGGGATTGAATGTCACTATTTAAGCGGAGTACCATCAAAGAGGGATGATCTCATTATACCAGAAAAATCTATCAATAAAGAGTTTAGATAATTTATATAAATATAAATTTGAAAGGATTCTGACATTTCATCCATTAAACAAAACGTCAGCAGATTATGCTTTTAACAATGGCAGTGATTCCAGATACACTACCGACACAGTTGTTAAGATTGGAGGGGAGCTAATTCAAGGTACAAAACAAATACTGGTCAAATTTTAGGTATTATTTCTTACCTCAAAATTGTGACTTTGGAAAGCTCAAATTGGAATACATTTAACAAAAAGCATAGAAAATGGTATTAATTATTCTTAAATGTGTTACCAACATCTTTGGGGACAAGAAACAGGGACACTCTGAAATGCTTAGACGTACGTCACTTCACTGTCTCCAAAGCTGTCCCTTAAAAGGACATAGAAGGCTTTTTAGTGCTCCCAATACTTTACTTGAAAAAACTCACAATGTGTTTTAGACGTGTAAAGCATATACACTGCACTTGGTTGCTACGCATTCCACACCTCCGACCATAGAACATATAACGAAATTGGGAACTACACCTAGCTGAATACCGACACTATCTTATGTGCCAAGACATATAATATGTTAGTACGCAGCCCAACAATGAACAACTTTTGTTTGCAGAATTTGAAATATAACAGATCCTAAGCCAAAAACAAATTATCCTAAAGGGCCTAGACATTATATCGTTGAGATATCAACGCTAGATGCACTTATGTATCAGTACCTTTTTCAAAAGTCTGAACATATCATTAATTACATAGTAAATGCATGAAAGAAGCTTTGCCATGCCCTTCGTTGAAATAATAAAGTCATATTTTGATATAGAAAGTACGAATGCAAAAAAGAGACGAAGGACCAAAAAAATTATCGAGTGTGCAAGAGTATCCAATTCACATATTAAAAAAAGTATAAGCAGACACCTTAAAGTATAATGAACAGATTGGTCGCATTGTCTTAGAAAACTATATAGCTTGAGTTCAACATTCTATCATACCAGCTCAAAAAAACAGAGAAATCATAACTACTGGTAAACCTCAGTTACACATATTTACTAGCAGAAGCTTGTTTAGCATATCTATATGGCTCATACTATATTCTTGATTTTAGCATTTACCCGCATCCCTATCTAACTTTCGTGTAGTTCTAAGTCGTGTACGTGTAGTGGCTCACGAAAATCCCAAATTCAGAAAGTATCCAGAATCCAATTTATTGAATATAATATTTCATACACCGTTTAGTAAGGATATGAAGACGTTTTCCGGTCGTCCTTTTGTGGTACCTGGTCTCACGTTGAAGTGTTTTCAAATGCTTTGGTGCTGACAGAGAGCTTGCAAAAAGGGGGCAAAGACTATCAGTTTTTGAATCCATAGAACTGCATGTCCCATTATCTCTACAGAGGATCCAGTTTATTAGAACAGACGTCGTGAGGTAAGTGGAGAGAATCACGGATCAATTCACATCGAACGATCTGTTAAAGAATTGCCATGCTAAATGGCCTATAAATCATGTTACAGTAGTACTCCTTCTCCAAACACCTTTAAGACACGCAACCACAAGAAGAAGTTAATTGCACTATATTTTAAGAATTAAAATAAATGCATTAATAACAATAATTTTGTAAAAATGTGAGGTGCCTCTGTGGGGATAATATTCCAATACTCACATCATCTTTGAATTTTCAATCTTGTAAAAACATTTTGTACCCACATGATCGTTGTGAGTCTGGTTCTGTGGAAACTGTTTTAACAAACCAAAATATGCCTTGGAGCCAATGTTAAATGGTCTATTGCACATCCCATAATAGTAATATGTTTTATTATTATTGATAGTTGTTATTCATGTTATCAACAATTTGTTGAATTTAAAATGTTTACTCCTATTTTATCGATTCACCCCGTCGCCACGCGCCTATGTAATTGCGAATGAAAATTACCAATCACACAATGTACCAATCATGTCTTTCTGCTTGTCTAACTGTTGTCCTCCTCGTCTTTTTAACGTCCAGCTACTTTTCCACATCCACTATTGTCTAATATCACTAAGAGAGGAACAGAACGATAAATTGTCGACAACAATCAACAACACAAACTAATAAAATAGAATCTAATATCACACAAAGAATAAAAGACATAAAGAGCAAAAAGAGTAAAAGTTAAATAAAAAAAAGGGGGATCAATGATGAATTAGTGACAGAGTGAAGAGTGAAAGAAGTAAAAATAGATAGATTAAGACGAAGGACAACAGACACTAACAGGAAGACCGAAAATGAGAAAAAAGAAAGTAGACCAGATCATACACACGGCATGAGAAAAACACATTAAAAGAAGGAGAGTAATGAGGGAAGGGGAGAGAACGATGAGAGAGACAGATAAGACAGACAAGAGACTGGACAGGCAGAGAGAGACATAACAGACAACATAGCCAGACAGAACATATGACAGATATGAGACGAGAACGATCGACAGAAAATATAAGGAGACCAAGAGAAAAAGAAAATAAAGAAGATGAAAAAGGAACAACAGACATAAATATTGTGGCTATTTTCAGAAAAAAATGAGAAAATAAAGTCACGAAAACGAAAATAAAGGGGGGGGGGGGTATAAAAGCAAACAGAAAGAAAGAAAGAAAAGAAAAAGAAAGAAAAAGACAAAACACCTTTTATTGAAACAACCCACTACCAAAAATGTCCGATGGACTACAATGACCTTTTCTGTCCCCTCGAATTGTTTCACTTCACAGATGTGCTATCTGCTTCTTTATAAACATTCTCTATGTTCTTAACTTTTCTGGGAACGGAATAGGACCAATGTGGTAGTAAATTGTTGCTCGCTATCTGACGGCCCGCGGATCGATTCCGTTCCAGGGAAATTGTTCCCGCCATGAGTTATAACATCAGTGCAGATTCACACACTCCCCAAAAGTCCTCATAGGAAGACTATAAAACCGAGTCCATCGTGCCAATACGACACGGCAGAGAACATCTAGCGGCACTACGTTCAAATCACTTGATTCCGCTTTTATCGTACAGAGTAGGCCATTGTGTGCCGTGAACAGATACACAAATACAATAACCGCATACAGAATGGGATGGATGTAAGAAATCACATAGTGCTATTTCCATTTCCTCGGATATAAAAGCAAAAAGATGAAATAAAAATAAATAAAATTTCTTTCTTTTTTCGACATATCTGATCCACGCACGGTTTCCTCAAGAGGGACTTGCACCGAGTCACGGTCACTAATGCAGAGATGTCCAATAGCGAGAGAAGAAAGTGAGTATCTGAAGTGAACACTCGGGCAGAACAAAAGGACAACAATAGATAAAGAAGTAGGGAAGAGGAAACGTAAGAGTGAATAAGTAAAGACAACAAAGAAAAGAGTAGGGAAGGTGGAAACGGTAAGGTGATTACCTAAAGAAAACATAATGAAAGGAAGTAAAAAGAAAAACAGAAAACGTAAGTGATTAACTAAGGACAACAAAGGAAAGGAAGTAGGAAGTGAGACAACGTACAGTGATAACAAAAGACACAGAAAGGTGGTAAAAGGGAAGAAACGTAAAGTGAAATAATTTACGACAACGAGAAAGGAAAGTAAAAGGAGAAAACGTAAGTGAATAACGTAAAGACAAACAACGAACGGAAGTAACATAGGGTAACGTAAGTGAACAACAAGACGAACGAAGAAAGGAAGTAAAAAAGGAAAACGTAAGTAATAGCACTGACAACAGAAGAAACGAAGTAAATAGGGAAACGTACAGTAGAAGTAACTAAATACAGACAAAGAAAGGGGAGTAAAGATAAACGTCATTGAATGCTAAAGACAACAAAGAAGAGGAAGTAAAAGGAAACGTAAGTGAATAAGCTTAAGAGCAACAAAGAAGGTAAGGTAAGGAAGGGGTAACGGTCATGTAGATAATTTAAGTGACAACAAAGAAAGAGGAAGTAGAGGAAGACAAAACGTCAGTGAATAACTAAGACAACAAAGAAAGGAATTAGGAAGGGGAAAGCGGCAGATGAATAGAATTAAGACAGTACAAAGAAAGTGGAAGTAGTGGATGAGAAAAACGATCAGTGCTAATATACTAGAAGACAACAAAGAATGGAAGTAGGAAGGGGAAAAAATAATATCTAAAGTCAACAAAGAAAGGGAGTAAAAGAGAAAAAAGCGTAAGTGAAGTAATTACAGCACAGACACCAGACCTGGAAATAAAAAAGAGAAATGTAAACTGATAACTAAAGAGACACAAAGACAGAAGAAAAAAGGAAGTTTAGGCTAGAAAACGCATTCAGTGAATAACTAAGGTACCAACAAAGAAAGGAAGGGGTAAGAGTAAAAATCGCAAGTGACTAATGAAGAGATAACAAAGACAAGGAAGTACAAGGAAGAAAACGTAAGGTGAATTTCTAAAGATAACAAAGCCAGGAAGTTAAAAGAAAAATACGTCAGTGAATACCTAAAGACAAACAAAGAAATGAGTAAAAAGGGAAAAACGTAAGGCGAATGAACTATAAAGGACAATCATAGAGGGACGAAAAAATGAAAGAAAGGAATAACCTATATGAACAATCGGCCGATCAGGAATAAAAACAACATTGAATTTTTTGAAGTAAAAAACAACCCCAAAAAGTAAGAATAACATATGGAAAAAAGTGCCAAGAATTCAACACTAGAGAAAGACATCGAACACTCAAAAAGAAAGAAAGAGAGAGAGGGGAAGGAGCAAGTACAAAGGGAATCAAGAAGGTAACAACAAACAAAAAGACACGAAAAGAAAAAGTAAAGGCAGCAAAAAATAAAGGCAAAAGCCGCAATCAATTATGGATCTAAAAACCCAACGCAATATGATGTGATTGCTTTAATAAAAGGTGTTGAAACAAGGAAAAGAAAACCCTCAAAAGAATAAAAAATGACATAGTGAAGAAACGTAATACAGCCAAAAGAAGATAAGCAAACAAAAGACGAGAAGAAAAAAAGAAGACAAGAGCGAAGAATTGGTTAAATGCAAAAGCTAACCGAAAAAAATAGACATAAAGAAAGTAAAAAAGGAAATAATAATACAAAATAAGGAAAGAAAGAAAACTTAAAATAAGAAGGAAGAGAAAGAAAGATGAAGAAAACAAGAAAGAAAAAAAAAATGACAAATCACCGATAGAAGTATAATGGGCAGATAGGTAGGTCACACCGAAAAGACGGATACTACAATAAACGCTACTAGGAAAAACAACAGTAACGAACGAACGAACGAACGACTGAATGTAAAAAAACCGTTATCACATAAGTGCCTATCCATATCCTCGATATAATAAAATAATAAAATCAATGCAATTAACAAATGCCTGGCTTCAGCGAGCGTGCTTCTATGTCACAGGCTAGACGGGAGATTTGAACCTTAGATAGTCCTTCGGGATGAGACTAATAACCGAGTGCTCATTTAAGGATATCGTGTGCGATACGCACGAAGAACACTTGCTACGACATAAACGTTAAAATCCTGGTTCCAGCTTATTCGTAGATAGGGCGATTATGTGCCGCGGATACAGAATGACAAAGTACAATCCGCATACACACGGGAGCGCTGTATGTAAAAATGGCGCTGAGCTTATTCCATTATCCTCGAATATACAAGAATAAATAAAAAATAAAAAGAATACATGAAAAGTAAATATGGGTAGTTTCACACCCATACTCATTCGTCCCTCACTATCCCCAATGCCGAATTCCGACTAGACACCGCAGACAAATGTAGCGTAGCTCACGTTCCTTGATCGTGTCTCGACTACCTATCAGTACCTTACTCCATTCTAGCGCTTTCAGCGAGGTGACTTAAGATAAGGATCGCAGGGACAGACGGGAGATTTGAACCTAAGAACAAGAGAGAAGCCCACTCTAAAACATATCACCAGCCCCAATCGGCAACCCGCTGTATACCATTACAATGATCGGAATGCGTCACAGGCTTGCGTTTTGTGTCGCATGCAAGTTCAGTCCTCAGCCGCTTCGCGAGATCAGCATTCCTGATCATGACGAAACTGGTTTTCAGCAGTAGTGCGAGGCATTGCAATCTGGTGGACTTCAGGGTCCACCAGTGCACTGATAGAAACTCTGAGTCTACTAGCTTATAAGATTACGACAGATAGTACAGATGGATCGATACTACTAGATAGATGATAGATAAGGATAGATAGATAGATAGAAAGATAGATTAGAACAGAAAACAGACAAGACAGACAGCCCAAATAGTTTAGATAAGATAGATAGATAGATATGATAGATAGATAGATAGATATAGTAGATGAACAGAGACACGATAGATAAACAGACCACGACAGACAGACAGACAGACATATAGATTAGGATAGATAGGATAGATAAAATGATTATATATTGACAGACAAGAATAGATAGTACATCCAGACAGGCAGACTGACAGATAGTTAAATAGATAGTTAGATAGATAGTTAGATAGATAGATCGAGAGATAGAATGAAATCGTGATAGATATATATATAAGGATAATAGACAGACAAGATAGATAGGCAAACGACAGAGCAAGATCAGACAAGATATATAGACAGGCAGACAGAGAACAGACAGATAGATAGATATATGGAGATTTAAATAGATAGATAACAAGACAGACAGACAGATGTACGATAGATAAGAGAGATAATATAGATCGACACAGACAGACAGACAGACAGACAGACATATTAGAACAACAGAATATATAGATAATATATTTTAGATTGACAGACAAGAAACATAGAGCATACAGGACGTAGACAGAGATACAACAGATCATGTATCGATAGCATAGGATAGATAGATAGATAATAGACAGGAAGAGGTACAAGATAGATATACAGACTGACAGACAGACAGATAGATTAGATAGTTAAGATAGAAGATAGATAGAATGGATGGTATGATAATAGTTTAGGACAGATAGATAGTATAGAAAGAAAGAATAGAAAGATTAGATCAAGATAGATTAGGTTCATTACCACAGGCCAGACAGAACAGACCAGATAAGCCAATACGACATAAGAGACAGATAGATAGATAGATAGCTTAGATATATAGATTGATAGATAGATAATAATAGATAAGATAGATGAGATAGATAGATAGAGACAGAGGGAATAAGAGGGAGAAGGTAGAAGAGAGGACAAGATGAAACGCAACAGTTGATTTGGGAAGAAAGTGTAAACAAAGTTCTCTGAATCAAATAACGAACGACAGGCAGATAGGAATTTTTTTAAACATTTAAAAAGCACAGAAAGGAAGATAAATACAAATGGGAGAAAACACACCAAAAAACCCCTGAAAATAAGGTGTTAATAAACCAACAAACACGACGAAATAAACAGAAATAAGTGAGAGATGGACAACACATCAAAGACAGGGGGGAAAACAGACATTCAATAAACAAACAATAGCTATATAACTGAATAAGGAAAGCAACAACCGAAACAACAAAAACAAGAAGAAAGTATGCGCGTATCGAATGCAAAACGAAGGACCACCGAAAAACACCCCACAAAGAAATAGAAGAGGGGGAGGAGAGAGAGAGAGAGAGAATAGAGGAGGAGAGAGAGAGAGAGATAGAGATAGTGGAGAGAGAGGAAGGAGACAGAGCCAGAGGCCAGAGAACAGAGACAGAACAGGGGAATTTACAGACAGAGAGACGAGAGAGACAGAGAGGGGAGCGATAGAGAATTGGGTAAAGAGAGAGACGAGAAACTTACAGACAGAGAACAGAGATGTGGCTAGAGGAAGGGGGGACAGGACAGAGCGTATAGAAGAGATAGAGTGGAAAAAGAGGGAGAAAGAGAGATGGAAAAGAGAGGGAAAGCGAGGGAGAAAGAGAGGTGGACAGAGAGAGGGAAAGAGAGGGAGAAAGAGACAAACAGACAGGGGAGTGAAAGACATACGGACAGATAGACAGCCAGACAGAGAGACAGACAAACAAACAGACACACATACAGACAGATCGACAGACAGACAGAGAAATGTAACATGAATGAACAACGAAAAAGAAAAAAAAGTAACCCAGTAATGTAAAACAGACAGACGGGAAGACGAAGAAAACACAGAAAGAAACGAAGAACATCTAAGAACAAAAGCAAAAAGAAAGTACAATAAAATGATAAAAAAGCAACAGGCAAAGGAAAAAAAGAGAGAGAGATGAAAAAGATCAAAGACAGATGAACCGCACACAAAAAAGAATCAATCAAAAACAATTAAAGCAAGTAACAACAATAATAAACAATAACAACAAAGGTAAAGAAACAGAAGTACTATGTATTAACCAAAACGCAGACTACCACTAATAAAACATGTTTTTAAAAAGAAAAGGATATGTGAGAGAGAGAGAGGGGGGGAGGAGAGGGACAGAGAGAGAGAGAGAGAGAGAGAGAGAGAGAGAGAGAGAGAGAGAGAGACAGACAGACAGACAGACAGACAGACAGACAGACAGACAGACAAACTGACACACAGACAAACAGACTGGGAGTTTGTTTTTATTTCAAGGATCATGGAATAAGCATTCAGGTGCTTCTTTTTATATCTAGTCCCTCGTGTGCATGCAGTTTTGTACATTTTGTTATCCGTTCTCACCGACACACAATGGCCTACACTTTTGAAAGAATAAGTTTTAACGTGCGAAAGATGTTCTGCGTGCGCTCACACATAGGGCTATAGTTTATAGTTTCATTCGAAGTGACAGAAAGATAGAGAGAGCATAGGAGGGAGAGAGAGAGAGAGAGAGAGAGAGAGAGGAGAGAGAGAGAGAGGAGAGAGAGAGAGAGAGAGGAGAGAGAGAGAGAGAGAGAGAGAGAAACCGGGAGAAATAGATACAATGAACCTTGTTTCTTTTGTGACAGCAATTGGTAGCACCTTTCTTTCTTTATACCCTGTGTTTATTATTATTATTATTATCATTATTATTATTATTTTTTTTTTTAAAATATTTTATCATTATTATTATTATTTATGAAATCTATTTCTTTTGTGACAGAATTAATAGAAACTGATATCATTTTTTTCTTTTTTTCTGTATTTATCAGCTTTGAAACCTGTTTCTTTAGTTTAGAGCATGGCAACAGCAACTGGTAACAATTTTCTTTCCTTAATGAACACTGAAATCTGTCTCTTTTGAGACGAAGATAACAGCAACTGGTAATGACTTTCTTTCTTCTTTGTCCTTTAAACGTGTTTTTTAATGACAGAATTAACAGCAACTGGTAACAACTTTCTTTTTTCCTATTTTTCTTAACAGTAAAACATGTTTCTTCTGTGACAGAATTGACAGCAACTGGTAACAATTTTATTTTTTCCTATTTTTTCTTAGTTAAACATGTTTCTTTTGTGACAGAATTGACAGCAAGTGTTAACAATTTTTCTTTCTTTTTCCCGTATTTCTTAACATTGTAACCACTTTCTTTTCTGACAGAATTAACAGGAAGTGTTAACATTTTTTCTTTCTTTTCTCTCGGTATTTTCTTACAATGAAACCTGTCTTTTTGCGGCAGAACTAACAGCAGCTGGGTTACAAGTGTGATGCATTCTTTTGTTTTCCATTCTTCTCTTCTCCTTGTTCCCTTACCGGGTGGAATACCCGGTGCCTGGTCTTCGTCCTCTGCAAGAGCTTTCTCCTGCTGGCCTCATACGACATGATGAAATTCCGACTTCGGAGCAGCTCAATTCTATGTCCTGGATTCATGCTGGGTATGTTCGACTTTTCATAGCCAACCGAACGTTGACATGGATTACGGGATCGTTGACGTACGTAGTTGATCTTCTGCATGCGTATGTGCACGTAGGAAATTAAGGCACTAACAGGAATGCATTTTAGGTTGACCTGGGATATCGTTTAAAATTACCTCCCTTAAATCACCAAACACCGTACCGAGGTTCAAATCTTTGACTTCATGGTCAAAAGGTTTTAACCTCTCAGCTGTAATGCCATTCGTGGGTTGTTTTTTACTTTATCTTCTGTCATTATCTTTCTCTGTTGTTTCTCTTTTCTGGAATTTTATTCAATTTTATTCCTCACTTCTAAACAAAATGGTTCATGTTTCTTTGGTGATAAATTTGACAGCAATTGGCATCAAATAAATAAAGAACATGCGCTTTCATTTCACCCTTCTCATTTTCCTGTTTCCATTTCTCTGCAGTTTTATTCCTTCTTCTCTGTTTCTTTGAATTAAAAGCTGTTTCGTCAGTCGCCCAAACGCCCACGGCTACAATGCGGAGAAGATGCGAAAAGGACAATAAATGGATGGTAAAAAGAAGGGGTGGGGTATATGATAATAAAGGAGGAGAAAAATGAGACAGAGAGGATAGGGAGATGGGTATACTGCATGAATTTTGAGGGTGGAGAGAGAGAGAGAGGGATATAGGTTTTATTTTTTATTCATTGGTTTATTGAAGTGTTGGCAGAGATTGCCATTTTTCTCTCTATCTTTCCTTTACGTCTCTATATTTTTATATTGACTATTCTCGCTGTCAGTGTTTGCTGTGATTTCTGCGGTTTTTTGGTGGTGGTGAGGAGGAGGGGGTATATTGAGAGTAAAGAGGCAAAGGAAAACAAGTGCAGATAATCAGTTACAACCACTTTTTCATTTTGAAAAACAACAACCCAGTGATCAAGAACTCAAGTTTCCAATTTTTAAATGTTTTAGTTTACTGCTTTGAAGTGGATGTCTTCTGCTCATATTCGTTTTATTTTGTTTTTCTTTAATTTCTCTCTGTATCCTTTCAAACATTCAGTATCTCTTCTCTTTTTCAGATCTTTCAACAACAAAAGAATGTATTCGAAGGCGCTTGGGAAAAAGACAGACAGAAAAAACGCAGACAGACAGACAGAGTGAACAAGACAGAATAGAAAGTGCAAAACATTTTGACAACCGAGAGACAGACAGACAGACAGACAGACAGAAAGGCACAGACAGGCACACAGACAGACAGATACACAACATGCACAGAGAGACAGACAGAGAGACACAGACACACATACACGCATGCACACACACACGCACAAATGCACACGCGCGCGTTCACCACACACAACACACACACACACACACACACGCACGCACGCACACACACACACCCCCACCACACAAACACACACACCCCACACACACACACACACACAACACACACACACACACACACACACACACACACACACAGAGGCATTGTGAATCAGGGCCAAAACCGCTTATCAAGCAATGGAGCAAATTTCAGATTGATCTTTATTCACTGCCTATGTTCCAAGGGATGTTGATCACTCTTAGACTTATCAACATTTTTCATTTTCAAGGGTGTGTGTTTTCATTTTGATAAAACAGTATGCATTTATCACTTAATATGATACAAATATAGAATGTTTGCGGGGTGAGAGTATTAAAAGATAAAGGTAAAGGTGTCCCATAACCTATGTGGTGGTAGGGAAGCGAGGCATCAGAGACCTCAGCTTCTCTAAGGCCAGCATATTGTGGGTGGTGCCCATCTCCTTTCCCTCGCTGCTTTACCTTCCCTGACCCTAAAGAAGGCAGGTACCCATTTACAACTGGGTGAACTGGGGGACTGTGCTGAAGCCAAGGCGCTCAAACGGTCATCCATCCACTTGGTAACCACGCTCGATGCTGTTTTACACTGGCTTGGGGAAAGGGAGTGTTCTGACCACTGAGCTATCCCGTCTATCACTAGCATCCATATAATTTCTGAGTTGAAGGAATCTGACACCATTCTTTCTCCCTGTTTCTGACAAATCCTTTCATAAAATATCTTCAAAAGTTTAAGTTGAAATTGTCAGATCGAAATTTCTAGTTTAACTGTCCTCTAGGATGTTTGTTATAGTTATTCCATAGTTTATTTTAGCATTTTCTGTTTTACAATTTCATTGTCATTATCATAGTTGTTTTTGTGAAGTATCGAAATTATTAGCAGTATATACGTTAGCACTGCATCCATCCATCAACTCCATTCTGTTCTTCCCCATCCCCTTCCCACATTCTTATATCGTTTTGAGTGAACAGGCGTAAAATCAAAGTAACAGCAACAACACTAACAACAACAATAACAACAACAACACACACTCACACACTCACACACACACACACACACACACACACACACACACACACACACACACACACACACACACACACACACATACACACGTGTACTTGCGTATGTACGGATGTTGCGAGTACTCACATGATCATTGCTTGTTTGACTCATTTCATGTATTGGTCCTACGTCGTTTCTGAACTAATAAATTTTGTTTAAACCAAAACACACACAGACCCCTTCCTACCCTACCACCATCACGCCACCATCACCACACACACACAACACACACACACACACACACACAACACACACACACACACACACACACACACACACACACACACACACACACACACACACCATCCTACCACCACCACCACCACCACAATCCTACCTTCCCAAACACACGTACCAGTTAATCCCCCGGAAACAGATATGAAAGAAGACATCAAAACAATATTCGGCATGCGCCCAGAAAGATCCGGTTTGACTGTCTCCGTGTCAGTAGCCATAAAACACGATCCTCTGATAATTCGGTGCCAACAACTATGACCACTGGCACAAGGGAGCGAGGGGATGTGGGCATCGAGGGAGAGAGAGGGGGGGATTTATTGGGATAATGGAAAAGACCAGAACACAGAAACACTTGGAGGGAAAAGAAAAGAGGAAGGCGTGAAAAACCTGGTACGATAAACACACAAAGAAAATGATCATGAAGATCCGGGAGGGGGGGGGGGGAATCAAGGAATGATAAAGAAAACAGAAGGAAGCATTGCAAGAAATAATGGGGGAAGAAAGAAGAAAAGAAAGATGAACAGAAAAGAAACGACGAAGACGAAAAGAAAACAATGTGTAAGCAAAGCAGAGAGAGAAAAAGAACGAAACATTTAGAATCGCATGTAAGCGACACTAAAATGGAAAGGAAATGAGGAAAACAATGTAAAAAGAAGGATAATTGCGAAAGAAAAGAAACACAAAAAACTGAGCAAAAGAAGAGAAGTGAACGTAGATAAAACACAAAAAAAATGACATGAAGATAGGGGGGGGGAAAAGGATATGAAGAAGAAAAACAGAAGAGAAAGACATTGAAGAACAGGGAAAAAAAAACGAACATAAAAAGAAACTGAATAGAAACATTGCAAGAAAAGAACGAAAGAACAACAAAGAAAAAAAACAAAAAAAAGCATGTAACTACACATAAACAGAAAATGAAAAAGAAGCATGAAAAACCCAAAAAAAACCAATCGACAAATAAAAAAGAAAAGATGAAGAAGTTGTGATAATGCAAAAACAAAGAAAGAAAACAGAAAAAAAGAATAGATAGCGAAGCAGAAAAAAATGAAAAAGACAACAACACAACAAAAACCAAACGAAACAATAACAATTGAGAACAAACAAAAAGAAAGAAACAAGAAAACAAGATGAAGAATGAAGCAGAAAAAACAGACAAAAAAAAATAAAAAAAAAGAAAGAAAAAAAATGAACAGTGGATAAGAAAAAAAGAACAGAAACATTCAAAGAAAGACGAAAGAGAGAAAGAAGAGAAAAAGAAACAGAGAAGAGAAAAAACGAGAAGAATTGAAGACAAGAGAGAGAGAAGAGACAGAGAGAGACAGAGAGAGAGAGAGAGAGGCAGAGAGAGAGAGAGAGAGAAGAGAGAGAGAGGACGAGAGAGAGAGAGAAGAGAAGAGAGAGAGGGTAGAGAGGAGAAGAGAGAGAGAGAGGGAGAGGGAGAGAGAGAGAGAGGGAGAGAGATAGAGAGAGAGAGGGAGAGAGAGAGGAGAGAAGAGAGAGAGAGGGAGAGAGAGAGAGAGAGAGGGATGAGAGAGAGAGAAGAGAAAAGAAAAGAAGAAAAAAAAAAAACAGTGAAAAGAAAAGAAGAAACTCGGAATGATGACAAAAGAGAGAGAAGAGAGAAAAAACAAAAAAAAAAAACAACAAAAAATAACATGCAGAAGAGAGATAAAAAAAAGATACCCTAAGCATCAACACAGTTATTGCTGACAGGCCGAAAGGAGAAAGACATAAAAGAAAGAGAAAAGAAAAAAAAGAAGACAGACAAAGACACACAGGAGGAAATAAAAAGCCCAAGAAATTTAAAAAAAGACAAAAATCAAAGAAGAAAAAAAAGAAAAAAGGGAAAAAAAGGAACGTAACAAGGAGAGAAGCACAGAAGACAAATAGAAACAAAGACAGACAGAAAGAAAGAAACAAGAACGAGAAAGATACAGAGACAGACAGACAGACAGAAGGAGACACAGAGAGACAGAGACAGACACAGACAGACAGACAGAAAGAAACAAAAACGAGAGACAGAAACAGAGACAGAGACAAAACAGACAGACAGACACAGCCAGAGACAGACAGACAGATGGGGAGGGGGGGAGGGGGGGGACAAGGAGGAAAGAAAAAAGAAAGAGAGTAAAAGAGGAACTATCAAGAAGGAAAAAAACATGGAAAAGGATTTTAAAAATCAAGAAAAAAGTCAAACAAAAAAAAGAAATAAAGAAAAAGGGAAAAAACCAGAGAGGGAAGATAAAAAAGCAGAATAGGGAAAATATGCTAAAAGCTGACTAAAAAAGCAAGAAAAAGTACGGCTGGAACACATAAAACCTCCCTAAAAAACCCCACAACACAACCTGAACATTAGCAAATCTCCTGCATATTTACAGGCTAAAAAACATAATTATAAATAAATGACAGAAAATAAGGTAAAAATCAAACAAAGCACACCACCACCACCCAAAAACAGAAAGGGAAATAAAGAGAAAAAGGAAAAGAGAAGCATTAAAGTAGAAAGGAGTAGGGAAGGAAGGAAGAAAGAAAGAAAGAAAGAAAGACAGACAGACAGACAGACAGACAGACAGACAGACAGATAGACAAACAGACAGACAAAGAAAGAAAAAAAAGAAAGAAGGAAGGAAGTAAGTAAAGAAAGAAAGAAAGAAAGAAAGACAAACAGACAGACAGAAAGAATGAAAGAAAGGAAGAAAGAAAGAAAAAAGAAAGAAGGAAAGAAAGAAAGAAGGAAGAAGGAAAGAAAGAAAGAAGGAAGGAAAGAAAGAGAGAGAGAAGGAAAGAAACAACAAGCAAACAAACAATATGAAAGAAAAAAGAAAGGAAGGAAGAAAAAACAAAAGAAAGAAAAAATACGTAAGAAAGAAAGAAAGAAAGAAAGAGAGGAAGACAAAAAGAAAGACAGACAGACAAACAGACAGACGGACAAAGAAAGAAAAAAAGAAGGAAGGAAAGAACGAGGAAAGAAAGAAAGAAAGAAAGAAAGAAAAAAGAAGGAAGGAAAGAAGAGAGAAAGAAAGAAACAACAAGCAAACAAACAATAGGGAAGAAGAAAAAGAAAGAAAGGAACTTAAGAACGAAGGAAAGAAAGAATACTTAAGAAAGAAAGAAAGAAAGAGAGAAAGAGAGAAAGAGAGGAAGAGGAGAGAGACTTTAAGAAATAAGAGAGACAGACAGATAGACAGAAAGAAAAAAAAAAGAAAGAAAGAAGAAAAAAGAATACTAAAGACAGAAAGGAAGAAAGAAAGAGAAAAAGAAGAACAATGAAAAAATGTCAAAGAATGAGGAAAGGCAAGAATACAAAAGAAAAAAATAAAGAGAGACAAAAAGGGAAAGAAAAACAACGGCAAAATACAAACAAACACAAATCTTAATAAGAACACAACTCGTGTTGACAAGACAGAAAGAGGGAAAAAGGAGTAAATTAAACAAACAGAAAAAAGAAACATTAACAGAAGAAAAAGAGGAAAAAATTCAAAGAATGAAAAAACCAGAGAAAAGACAAGGATGAATGAGAAAATAAAAGGGAAAAATAATCAGAAAAGAAGAATAAAAGCGAGTAAGTTAAACAAAAGATAGAAAGAAAGAAAGAAAGAAAATATCAAAAAATGAAAAAAGAACGGAAGGCATAGATATACAACTATATAATAATGGCAGAGACGGATAGATAGGCAGAGAACAGACAGACAGACAGACAATAGACAGACAGAAAGAAAGAAAAGACAGACAGACAGAAACAGACAGACAGACAGACAGATAGACAGAAAGAAAGACAGACAGACAGAAACAGACAGACAGCCCAGACAGACAGTTTACATACATACATACATACATACTACATACATGCATGCATGCATGCATGCATGCATACATATATACATAAATTGATTGATTAACTGATTGATTGACAGTCAGCAGACAGCCAGCCAGCCAGCCAGCCAGACAGACAGACACAGACAGAAGGAAGGTAGATAGATAGATAGATAGATAGATAGATAGACAGATATATAGATAGATAGATAGATAGATAGATAGATAGATAGATAGATAGATAGATAGATAGATAGATAGATAGATCCGTACAAATACAAAACAAAACCGTCCAGTATAGTGGTTAACACATCTGCAAATAGATTGCCAGGATGTCAGCTTGATCTCTTGTTCTTGATTTTACAACACACACACACACACAAAACCACACACACACACACACACACACAACACACACACACACAACACACACACACACACACACACACACGCACGATTCAAAAGGTCATTTCCTTTTTAACCATTTTTGGATATGGAGAATCTCAAATACATTTATTTCGTCCAATATCACTTTCATGTGAACAGACGTAAAATTGAAGACCAACATATTTAACAGAAGAATGAACCTAACAGCAATAAGGGACTTTAAACTTTCATCAGTACCAACAAAACTGAAAAAACCCTAAGGTTTTCAGCATGGAAGAAGCAGCTACAGGGAATTAACCAAAAATAATAATAAAAAGGGGATAGAGCAATTTGAAAACTATTGCTTCTACGTTCTTTGTGATACACATTTCAAGTGAAGGCTCATAAAAAGTGTACTTAGTTGTGAAAGAAAACACATTAAATTTTCATGAAATAATGGAAAACCTGATAACTTTTGACAGAGATAGAAGAACGTTTTTGAGATTTGCATTTCATAAGCTTACAAAACATTATAACTTGACATGAACAGAAGCAAATGCCGTGGAATAAAATGTTGTCGTAAATGACTGAAGTAAAAACATTCCATGATAGAATGAAATTCATTTCCTAGAACAGACGTATTCCATTTGAAACATACTATGTCATCTCCTAGAATGTTAAGAAAATATCCGACCTCTATAGGGAGCTTATGACAACTGCAATTTGATAAGAGTTTAGACATTATACGTCTGGAAGGCAAGGTATGTATTTTTCCATACCGAAAATCGACTTTATAGTGCTTATATTGAAGACGTCTACTATTGTCGCGAAGCACATTTCTCTATTCGTTTAAGAAATTATGTTTTCGTCACACACACACACACACACACACACACAACACACACACACACACACAACCACAAAACACACACACACGCACACACACACACACACACACACACACACACACACACACACACACCAACACATACACACCACACGCGCGCGCACACACGAATACCAGCTTGCAAGCAGTACGGCAAGCAAGCACGCACGACACAATATTCTGTATCGGTGTTTTTTTTTCTCATGTATTTCTTTCTGTCTTTCCCTTTTTACTTCATTCATTTTTATTCCATTTATGTTTCTTTAACCTTTTTTTAATCTATCGGTTTTTTTTTTCTTTCTTTTTTTTTCCTTCTTTCTTTCTCTTTTAAAACCCTTTGTTGCGCTATCACCAGTAATTTAGGTTTTTGCTTCTTTAATGTAGTTTTTTTATACACATTTCTACTTTTCTTTTGTTTCGATTTGTTTTCTTTCTTTAATACATTTTTTTCTTTCTTTCATTCCTTTTTTATCTTTGTTCCTTTTTATTCGTTTGAGCTTTTAGCAATTATTTAACTTTTGTCTGGTTTCTTCTGCACTACCATCACAGTTTTCTTTGTTTGTTTTTTTTTTTTTCTCTTTCCTTCTGCTCTTCTTCTGTCTACTTCTTTTCTCTGTTTTTCTTTCTTTCTTCTTTTTCTTTGTTTTTGGTTCTTTCTTTTTTCTTCTTTCTTTCTTTCTTTCTTTCTTTCTTTCTTTTTTTCCTTCCTTCCGCCTGTCTTTGTTACTTTCTGTCTTTCTGTCTTTTTTTCCCTTTTTTCTGTCTTTCTTTCTTATATTTTTGCTTTCTTTCTTCGTTTCTTTCTTCCTTCCTTCCTTCCTTCCTTCCTTCCTTTCCCTTGCTTTCTTTCTTTCTTTCTTTCTTTCTTATTTCTATTTTCTTTCTTCCTTTTAAGTTGTCAGTTGTAATTTAGATTTTGTTGAAGTTTTTTGTCTACGTCCCTATTGTTTCGTTGGGTTTTTTAAATACATTTTTAATGCGTTTGTTTTTCATCTGTTAACTTTCTTTTCTGTATTTCTTTTTTTCTGTTATTCCTGCCTTCCTTCCTTACTTGTTTCTTTCATTCCTTCTTCCTACCTTTTCGTTTTTTGTTGTTGTTTTTTTAAAGCTGTAATTCACCTTTTGTTAAAGGTGTTTTTTTCTCGTACCCATTATGATTGTTTTGTTGTGTATTTCAATTTCTTTTCTTTCACATCGTTCTATTACAAAACCGCATACACACGGGGAATGGATGTAAAAAAGCACATGAGTGCTTATTCCATTATCCTCGAAAAAAAATCTGAGCGCTTTGATTTGTTGTTTTACAAGATTCAGCGCTATATGAATTCCTTACATTATTTATTATTATTATTATTTTAATATTTTTTTATTTTATTATTATTATTATATTATTGTTGTTGTTGTTGTTGTTGTTGTGTTGTTGTTCTGTATCTTCCTTTTCGTTTTTTTTTAAAAATTCTCTCTCCTTTATCTCTCTCTTCTTCTTCCTTCCTTTTTTACTTTTTGTAGTTTCAGCAGTAGTTTTGCATTTTTTTCTGCCGTCGCCTTAATGTTTTTGTTCGGTTTTCTTTCTAGTCTTCTCTTTTTGTTTGTTGGTTTGTCCATTTTGTGTTTCTTTTCTTTTTTTTTTGGAGGTTATTTTCTTTACTTTTTTTATTTTCTTTCTGTCTTTTTTTGTTTTTGCTTCCTTTTTGGCTGTCAGCTGTAATTTAGCTTTTGTTGAGTCTTTTTCTGTCTTACTATTATATTTTTCTTTATTATTTTTCTTTCTGTTCTGTCTTTTTATTTTATTTTCTAATCTTTCTACATTGTGTTTTTCGTTTTACTTGTTGTTTTCTTTATTACGCTGTTGTTGTTGTTGTTGCTGCTGGATTTGTTTCTTTTTTTTTCTTATCATGTTATCTGCAATTTTCTCTCTTTTCCTTTTTTTATTTTGTCTTACGTCCGTAAATTCTTTCCGTATCTTTTTTTGTTGTGTTAACTTGTTTTTTACGTTTCCGCTTATCTTTGTTTTTTCATCTTGTGCTAGACAAGCTGTTTTTATTGGTTTCTGTATTTTTCTTCTTGCGATGTATTTTGTGGACTTTTTTCCCATTTTCCTTTGTTTTTTTGATGTGTGTGCTTTTTGGATTGAATCATCTATTCTACTTCGTTTCTCTTCTTCCTTTCTGTTCAGTTTTGCATCTTCTTTTTTTTCTTTCTGTCTGTTTTTCTTCCTTTTTTTCTTTCTTTCTCTTTCTTTCTTTCTCTCTCTCTCTCACTCTCTCTCTCTCTCTCGCTCTCTCACTCTCTCTCTCTCTCTCGCTCTCTCTCTCTCCCTCTCTCTCTCTCTCTCTCGCTCTCTCTCCTCTCTCTCTCTCTCTCTCTCTCTATCTCTTTCTCCCTGTCTGTATTCTTTCTTTCTTGTCTCTTTCTTTCTTTCATTCTTTTTTTTTCTTTCTTTCTCTCTCTCTTTCTTTCTTTCTTTCTTTCTTTCATTCTTTCTTTTTTTCTTTCTTTCTTTCTTTCTTTCTTTTGTTTTCTTTCTCTCTTTTTCTTTTCTCTCTTTCTTTTCATTCTCTCGCTCTTTTTTTCTTTCTGTCTTTCTCTCTTTCTTTCTTTCTCTCTTTCTTTTTTTCTCTGTTTTGTTTTTCTTACCTTCTTTCTCTCCTTTTTTCTTTCTTTCTTTCTTTCTTTATTTTCTTTCTTTCTTTTCTTTTTCTTTCTTTCTTTCGTTCTTTCTTTATTTCTTTCTGTCTGTCTGCCTATCTTTCTTTCTTTCTGTCTTTCTATCTTTCTTTCTTTCTCTCTTTCTTTCCTTCTTTCTCTCTTTCTTTCTTTCTCTCGTTCTTTCTTTCTCTCTTTCTTTCTTCTTTCTCTCTTTCTTTCTTACCTTCTTTCTCTCCTTCTTTCTTTCTTTCTCACCTTCTCTCTTTCTTTCTTTTCTTTCTGTCTGTCTGCCTTTTCTTTATTTCTGTCTTTCTCTCTTTCTTTTCTTTCTGTCTTTCTTTCTGTCTCTCTTTCTTTCTTTTTTTTTCTTTGGCTCTCTCTTTCTTTCTTTCTCTCTTTCTTTCTTTCTTTCTTATCTTCTCTTCTTTCTTTCTTTCATTCTTTCTTTCTTTCTGTCTGTCTGCCTTTCTTTCTTTCTGTCTTTCTATCTTTCTTTCTGTCTTTCTATCTTTCTTTCTTTCTCTGTTTCGTTTCTTTCTTACCTTCTTTCTCTCCTTTTTTTTTCTTTCTTTCTTTTTTCTTCTTCCTTCTCTTTTCTTTCTTTCTTCTATCTGTCTGCCTTTCTCTTTCTTTCTGTCTTTCTCTCTTTCTTTCTGTCTTTCTGTCTTTCTTTCTGTCTCTCTTTTTTCTTTCTTTTCTTTGGCTCTCTCTTTCTTTCCTTCTTTCTTTCATTCTTTCTTTCTTTCCTTCTCTCTTTCTTTCTTTCTTTCTTTCTGTCTGTCTGTCTGTCTTTCTTTCTGTCTTTCTTTCTGTCTTTCTCTCTTTCTTTCTGTCTTTCTGTCTTCTTTTCTGTCTCTCTTTCTTTCTTTTTTTCTTTGGCTCTCTCTTTCTTTCTTTCTTTCTTCCTTTCTCCCCTTCTTTTTTTCTTTCTTTCTCTCCTTCTGTCTTTCTGTCTTTCTTTCTTTCTTTCTTTCTGTCTTTCTGTCTGTTTGTCTTTCTTTCTGTCTGTCTTTCTTTATGTCCGTCTTTCTTTCTTTCTGTCTTTCTCTCTATATCTATCTTTCTGTCTTTCTTTCTTTCTTTCTGTCTGTCCTTCTTTCTGTCTTTCTTTCTTTCTTTCTTTCTGTCTGTCTGTCTGTCTTTCTTTCTTTCTGTATGTCCTTCTTTCTGTCTTTCTTTCTTTCTTTCTTTCTGTCTGTCTGTCTGTCTGTCTTTCTTTCTTTCTGTATGTCCTTCTTTCTGTCTTTCTTTCTTTCTTTCTTTCTGTCTGTCTGTCTGTCTTTCTTTCTTTCTGTTGTCTGTCTGTCTGTCTGTCTGTCTGTCTGTCTTTTCTTTTCTTTCTTTCTTTCTTTCTTTCTGTCTGTCTGTCTTTCTTTCTTTCTGTCTTTCTTTCCGTCCCTTTAGGTGTCTGTGAGTTCACGCACATTTAGCTTTATTCTTTCTTTCTTTCATTCATTCATCTCTCTCTCTCTCTCTCTCTCCCCTCTCTCTCTCTCTCTCTCTCTCTCTCTGCTCTCTCTGTCTGTCTGTCTGTCTGTTTGTCTAAAATACTAGTTTCTTTCATTCATTTTTTTTTTTTGGGGGGGGGGTGTTCTGTCTTTTCATGAAATATTGCTTTCTCTTTCTTTAACTTCGTTCTGTTCTCTTGTCTGTCTGTCGTTCTTTCTTTCTTTATTTCTTTTCTTCTCTTTTCTTTCTTTCTTTTGTTTCTTTCTTTCTTTCTACAATCCATTTTTTTTAACATTTCGCTTCTTTTATTCTACGATTTCTATCTTTCTTTCTTTCTTTTTCTTTTGAGCAATCACTTCTCATTTTGTTTTATTGTATTTTTTTGCTCAGCTTTTTAAAACAACTCTCGTTTAGCTAGCTTCTCTGTCTCTCTGTCTCTCTGTCTCTCTGTCTCTCTGTCTCTCTCTCTCTGTCTCTCTCTCTCTCTCTCTCTCTCTTCTCTCTCTCCTCTCTCTTCTCTCTCTCTCTCCCTCCCTTCTTTTCTCTCTTTTTTTTTTATCCAATGATACTACTGTTTTTATTGTGTTGAGTTTTTCTTCTCCTGTTTTTTTATTGTTGCTAACTTTTTCTCCTTCTTTTAGTCGTCATTTGCAATTTCAGCTTGTTTTCTCTTTTATTTTATTTTCTTATTTCTTTTCTGCTTCACGTACACAAATTGTTTTTCTTCTTCTTCTTCTTTCTTGTCTTTTCTTTTCTTGTTTCACTCTCCTCTGTTATGTCTTGCGCTGCATTTTCTTCTTTTGTTTTGTTTTGAGGTATTTCTTATTCATGTATTTTTGTGTTTTGTTTCTGTTTATTTACGTAGCATTTTTTGCTGTACTTTTGTTTTTCAAAGTTTTTTTTTTTTTTATAACGGCTTGGTTTTTTTTTTCCTGGTGATCTTATTCCAAGATCCTGTTTTACGTTATTATTTTTTTTAATATTAGTTCGTCTACATTTCTTATTATTATCTTTCCTGCACTGGCTGAGTGTGTGTGTGTGGGGGGGAGGCATATGTATCTGCATCTATGCACAATCGCACACTCAAACACATACGCACGCACACACAAACACATACTTACACAAACATACACACACATACACACAGATGACAATTTTCAAAACCGCACCCACACGGGGACTGGATGTATAAAAGCACATAAGTTCTTATTCCATTATCCTCGATATAAAAGTATAAAATGAAATAAATGAACAATGACATGAAAACACACACACACATACATACACACATACACACACTCACACACGCATACACATACACACGCGCACGCACGCACTTACACGCACAGTAAACACAAAAAAGCGATAATAAGCAACAACGTTTAAAAACAAAGAACCAAAGGGAACGAGATAATAAAAAGAACAGAAATATGACAGAAATAAAGGAGGTAAAGAAGTAGAACGAAACAAAAAACAAACAAAACTGAAGAAAAAGAAATGAAAAAGTAAACAAAGACCAAAACATCTACACTTTTGAAAAAGAAAAAAAGAAATATTTTAAAGGAAAGGCAAGAAAACAAATCGAAAACAATGGTATAGGCATAACAAATGGCAGAAACAGACATAGCAGCAAAGAGAGAGAGAGAGAGAGAGAGAGAGAGAGAGAGAGAGAGAGAGACAGAGACAGAGAGAGAGAGAGCGAGAGAGACACGAGAGAGAGAGAGAGAGAGAGAGAGAGAGAGAGAGAGAGAGAAGAGAGAGAGAGAGAGAGAGAGAGAGAGAGAGAGCGAGCTTGCGTACGTAAGGCAGAAGGAAAAGGAAAGAAAGAAACGGAAAACGGTTGATAGAAAGAAAGACAGACAGACAAAAAGAAAGAAAGGCAAATAACCTGCTAAAAGAAAGAAATAGGGTTTGTGGGTTTTTTACGGAAAAAAGCAGGTAGCAACAAAGTTTTTTTTCCCCAAAAGTGGTGGAGAAGGGAAAAGAAGAAAGCAAAGGAAGGAAAGAAGGATTTTTTTTAAAGGAAGGAAAAGAAAATGGACAGGGAAAAAAGTGCCGTAAAGATGTAAAAAGAAACGTAAAGCAAAACAGCAAACAAACAAAAGCAAAGTTATGCTGGCAGTGGAAATGAAAAGAAGAACAAAAAAGAAGAAAGCAAGAGAGGAATAAAAGAAAGGAAACAAAACCAATTTTAAACAAAACTAAATATAACAAAGACGAAGAAAACAGACTAGTAGGATGGTGTGGTTAAAAAAATTACAAAAGCAAATTACTTCTGAAAGCTTGAAAAGAAAAAAGAAAAAAAAACAGAGAAAAAAAAGGAAACAAAAAGAAAGTATTGATGTAAAAAAGTAAAAAGATGTGAACAAATAAAACAAAACTAAACAAACTGCGATACGGAATGCAGAAAAAAAACAACTACAAACAGGATAAATTACTGTTTACTTCAGAAAAGAGAAAAACAAAACAAAGAAAGGCAAAAAGAAAGAATTCAACCATCCAAAAAACTAAGAACAAATTCAAAAAAAAAAAGGGAGAAGGTAAGAAAGAAAGATACAGACACAAAACAAAACAAAAAACGAAAGAAAATACAAATAAAATCGAAAGTAAGCAATTCAGGAAAGAAAATAAACCCAAATAATTACGATAAAAAACAAGGGTAAAAGGCCACAGAAACAAAAACAAAACAAAAATAAGCAACAACAAAAAAACACATAACACATGCACAAAGAAACAAAGACAAAAGAAAACAGCCTCTACCACGCAAGCCTACCTCGCGCGGTAATACAGGTCACTAATAACTGAGAGGCTGTCTGTTCCATTCTCAGTTTCCTATCGCCGAGGTAGGTAGGAGGATAGGTAGCCTAGTGGTTAGAGCGTTGTGTTCGCGTTTTGACGGCTTGGGGGGCGAGCACGGGCTTCAGCCACCACCAAGGGGATTTTTCCCCCAGGAAATAACATCAGTGCTGACTCCACTCCCCCTAAGGTCCTCCGGATGAGACTATAAACCGAGTTCCTGTGTGCGAACGAACGCGGAGCATCTTGCGCAGACATTAAAACCTGTCTCGCTTTTTCGGAGAAATGTGTGCCGAAAGAGCAGCTGACTAATATATAATTATATAGATAGGGAGAGAGAGAAAGATAGACAGACAGACAATCAGACAGATAGACAGATAGACAGAGAGATAGAGACATAGACAGAGAGACAGATAGATAGATAGATAGATAGATAATAGATAGATAGATAGATAGATAGATAGAGAAAGGGAGAGAGAGAGAGATAGAGAGAGATAGAGAGATAAATAGATAGACTTATCTTTGCAAGATATAGCGCTATATAAGTTCCATTATTATTATTATTATTATTATTATTACAGACAGACAGATGGACAGATAGACAGACAGACAGACAGATTGATAGAAGATAGATAGAGAAGATAGATAGATAGATAGATAGATAGATAGATAGATAGATAGATAGATAGATAGAGAAAGAAAGAGATAGAGAGATAGAGAGATAGATGAAGAGATAGAGTGATAAATAGATAGACTTATCTTTGCAAGATATAGCGCTATATATGTTCCATTATTATTTTTATTTTTTTTAATTATCATTATTATAGACATACAGACCGACAGACAGATAGATATATATATAGATAGATAGATAGATCATATAGATAGATAGATAGATAGATAGATAGATAGATAGATAGATAGATAGATAAGCATGCAGATAGACAGACAGATAGATAGTTAGATAGATAGATAGATAGATAGATAGATAGATAGATAAGCATACAGATAGATAGAAGACAGACAGACAAGACGATAATAGACTGATAGATAGATAGACTGATCAGAGTAGATGATAGACAACAATAGATAGATAGAGATAGACAGACAGATAGATAGATAGATAGATAGACAGACAGCATAGAAGACAGATAGATAGAAAGACAGACCAGACAAATAGACAGAAGATAGATAGATAGACAGAACAGGACAGGCAGACAGACAGACAGAATAGATAGATAGATAGATAGATAGATAGATAGACAGATAGACAGATAGACAGCAGACAGACTAGACAGATAGATAGATAGATAGATAGATATGTAGATAGATAGATAGATAGAAGACAGCAAAACAGACAGACAAAGCAGTAGATAGAAGATAGATAGAAATAGATAGACAGATAGACGATAGATAGAAGAAGACAGATAGACAGACAGACAGACAGACAGACAGACAGACAGAAGACAGACAGACAGACAGACAGACAGAAGACAGATAGATAGATAGATAGATAGATAGAACGCGCAAAGACAGACAGACAGGACGACAGACAGCACAGACAGACAAATGTGATACTAAGAGTGGAAATGATAAACCGCAATGCACCCTGGTGCCTGGTTTTAGACTGGACATCACCCTAAAGGAAAATGTACCATCCTTCAGTTGGTCAAAAACGGGCTTGCATCACAACATTCCTAATTTCACCGGCTGTGACCTAGTATTTGTCTGGGAACAGTAAAACAACATACACACAGACTTAGAATTATCTACATGATAAAACGGGATAGCCTAGTGGTTAGAACATTTCGCTGGCAATCTGACGACCCGGGTTCGATTCCCGTTCAAGGGGATATTTTCCCCTGGAGTTAACATCAGTGCCGACTCCACTCTCCCCCAAAAGTCCTTCGGGTGAGACTATAAACCGTAGTCCCGTGTGCGAACGCACGCAGAACATCTTGCGCACACGTTAAATCCTGTTCCGCTTTTCGTAAGAGTATGCCATTGTGTGCCGGTGGGAACAGATGACAGAATTTACAAAACCGCATGCACACGGGGACTGGATGTAAAAAAAGCACATAAGTGCTTATTCGATTATCCTAGATATTTTAGAATAAAATATAAAAAATATATAAAAATAATTCTTTAAAGAAAAACAGACGGTCATAGTGATTCTCCAGTGCTCCACTTTGTTTTCATCGTATCATCTTCACCTTGAAGTCGTTACGCTTTCAATTGTTGAGTATCTTCATCCTTGACATGCTTTTAGCATATCAAACTGTATGTTCTTTTAAATGACCAAAATAATCCTCAGAAGTCGGTGTATGGTTGCCTCTATTTTATTTATTTATCATTCTTTTATATCGAGGATAATGGAATAAGCACTTATGTGCTTTTTTTACATTCAGTCCCTGTGTGTATGCGGTTTTGTAAATTTTGTCATCCGTTCCCACCGGCACACAACGGCCTACTCTTTCGAAATGCGGAACAGGATTTAACGTGTGCGCAAGATGTTCTGCGTGCGTTCGCACACGGGGCCTCGGTTCTAGTCTCATCCGAAGGATCTCTAAAGCGAGGTATTGGAAAAGAACCACACAGGCTGACTTCTCAGACATTTTGAATCAACGATCTCACAGTGTTTCGCAAGTGGTATGTGTGAGACAGAGTGTGTAGCTTTTGTGCGAGTCCCAAGGCTGGGCAAAGTACAACACCAAACAAGCAACAACATCAAGTAGTAATGACAACAGCAACAACACAAAAACACCACAAACAGCCAACAACAACACCAACATTATCATCATCACATCCCGCTTACACACAAACACAGAAACAGGATTTTTTCTTTTTAAAACTGATATTGGTGTATTATATGGTGCACGCCTCTGTGTGTGTGTGTGTGTGTGTGTGTGTGTGTGTGTGTGTGTGTGTGTGTGTATGTGTGTGTACGTACGTGCGCGCGCGCGCGCGTGTGTGTTTGCGCACATATAGGATGGTTGCATGCGTGAACCTACAACCATGTGCTTTATGCGTGTTGTATCGTGTGATATGAATGCAGAGAAAAAGAAAAAAAATTAAACACAGAGAGAAGCAAAACTAATGTTTGAAAAGGGGGGCAAATGGGAAGAAATGAGAGAGAGAGAGGGGAGCGAGAGAGAGAAAGAGAAAGAGAGAGAGAGAGAGAGAGAGAGAGAGAGAGACAGATAGATAGATAGACAGAGACAGACAGATAGAGACAGAGAGGGAAAGAGAGACAGGGAGACAGAGAGGGAGAATTAGACAGACGGACAGACAGACAGACGGACAGACAGACAGACAGATAGATAGAGAGAGAGAGAGAGATGAGAGAGTAGAGAGAGAGAGAGAGCTAAAGAGACACACAGAAAGACAGAGAGGCGGAATGAATGAATGAATGAATGAATGAATGAATGAATGATTGAATGAATGAATGAATGAATGAATGAATGAATGAATGATCTTTAATTCGCAAAGATGAAGATTTTAGGCCAAGCTTAGTCTTACTCTCTCTCTTTGTAAACATGCATACATTACAGAAACAGAGAGAGAGAGAGAGAGAGAGAGAGAGAGAGAGAGAGAGAGAGAAGAGAGAGAGAGAGAGAGAGAGAGAGAGAGTGAGAGAGACAGAGACAGAGAGAGA
>CM054159.1:46849489-46859489 GCA_028751875.1 Rapana venosa | reverse complement strand
AGAGAGAGAGAGAGGTGATGGACAGAGAGAGAGAGACGAGAGAGAAAGACAGAGAGAAAGACAGAGAGACAGAGAGACAAACAGCGATAGAGAGAAGGAGAGAGAGATAGAAAGGAAAAGAGAAAGAGAGACAGACAGAGAGAGAGCATCCAGCCAAAAAAAATGCCAAAAAAAGAAGAATAAATGAAAAGACAACATCAGAAAAAAGAGATTGATCGTGCCTTTTACAACGACAAAAAATGCCGAAATTCCGAAAATAAAAAACAACAGTAAAACCAAAAAGGACAAAAAGAAAAAAGAAGAGGGAGAGGGGGGGGGGGGGGGATGTAAAGATAGAGAGGCAGAGAGGCAAAGGAGAGAAAAAGAAAATAAATAAACAAGAACAAAAAATCGAAAAAAAACGACAACAGCAAAGAAGAAGAGGGTGAAAAACATTAACAAAAAAAATAATGAAAAAAGAAATACCCATTTGTGAAATACGATGAAGAAAAGTGTGTAAAAGAAACAGATTAAAGGCTAGAAAAAAAGCGTCAAAAGAAATGTCAAAGAGAAAGGAGAGAGAGAGAGAGAAGAGAGAGAGAGAGAGAGAGAGAGAGAGAGACAGAGGCAGACAGAGACAGAGAGACAGAGACAGAGAGAGACAGAGACAGGCAGGTCACAGAGACAGACAGACAGAGAAACAAGAGAGAGAGAGAGACAGAGGGAGAGAGACAGAAAGAACAGACAGAAACAGACACAAAGACAGACACACAGACAGACACACAATGATAAGACACACAGACAGACACACAAACTCACAGACACACAGAGAGAATGATAAAACAGACACACAGACACGCAGACAGAATGATAAGACACACAGACAGACACACAGACAGACTCACAGACAGGCAGACAGACAGAGACACACAGAGACACAGACAGACAAACAGACACACACACACACACACACACACACACACACACACACACACACAAAAGAGGCTGCAACACTTGTGCCAAGAGAATCAAATTGCAAGGGACATTGGAGTAGAACAAAAACGAAAGAAAAGAAAGAAAGAATCATTCCCCTTAAAAATGAGAAGAAAAGAAGATGAAGAACCAGAAAAAACAATAGAAAGAAAAGAGAGAAAAAGAAAAGAAAGAAAGAAAGAAAAGAATGTTTAAAAAAAAAAAAAAGATTGTGCCAGGCACTAAAGAATGCTGAAAGCACGTAAAAAAGAAAAGGAGAAATAAAAGAAGAATAACGGGGAAAAAAACACAGACAGGAGAAGAAAACAGAGAAGAAAACAAATAAAACAAAAGAAGCAGACGGAAGTAAAGAAAAGAAACAAGTCAGACTAGTTGCACAGAAAAAAAAGAAAGAGATACGAAAGGAAGAGAATAAAGAAAGAAAGGAAAAAGAAAGAAAGAGAAAGAAGTAAAAGGAAAGAAAGGAAGGAAAGCAGGAAGGAAGGAAGGAGTTTAAAAAAAAAAGGACAACAGAAAGAAAGAAAAAAAAACGAAAGAAAGAGGGAGAGAGAAAAGAAAGAAAAAAAAGAAATAAAGTAAAAAGAAGGAAAAAAAGAAAGAAAGAAAGAAAAAAACAGAAAGAAAGGAAAGGGAAGGAAGGAAGGAAAAAAGAAAAAAGAAAAAAGAAAGAAAGAACGAAAGAAAGAACGAAAAAAAAGAAAGAAAGAAAAAAAAACGAAGAAAGAGGAGTGAGAGAAGAAAGAAAGAAAAAAAAGAAAGGGGAAGAAAGAAAAAAGAAAGAGAAAAAGGAAAGAAAAAAGAAAGAAAGAAAGGAAGGCGGGAAAGGGTATAAAGGAAGGAATAAAGAAAGGAGAAAGAAAGAAATAAAGAAAGCAGAAAAAAAAAAAAGAAAGAAGAAGGGTGAGAGAGAAAGAAAGAAAAGAAAGAAAGAAAGAAGAAGAGAAAAAGAAAAGAAATGAAAGAAAGAATGTTAAATAAAGAAAAAGGAAAAACTGTCCCAGGCTCTAAAGTGTTCTGCACCGAGAAAAGGAAAGGAGAAATAAAAGAAAAATAAAGCACAAAAAAAGAGAGGAGAAAAAACAAATGAAACAAAACAAGCAGACGAAAGTGAAAAAAAAAGAGAAGAAAATGAGATAAACAGAAGACGCAGAAATAAAAAGGAAGACAGTAAACGGAAAGACAGACAGACAGACAGACAGACAGGCAGAAAAAAAGAAAGAAAGGAAGACAGAAAGAAAGAAAATAGAAAAGAAAGAAAGAAAGAAATAAAGAAGGAAAGAAAGAAAGAAAGAAAGAAAAGAAAGAAAAAAGGAACGAAAAACAGACAGAAGAAGGAAAGAAAGAAGGAAGGAAAGAAAGAAAGAAAGAAGAAAAAGAAGAAAGAAAAGAAAGAAAGAAGGAATGAAGAAGGAAGAAAGACCGAAAGAAAGAAAAGAAGAAAGGAAGGAAGGAAGGAAGAAGGAAAGAAAGAAAGAAGAAAGAAAAAAGAACAAAAGAAAGGAAGAAAGAAAGAAAGCAAGAGAAAAAGAAAGAAAGAACAAAAGAAAAGAAGGAAGAAAGAAGAAAAGGGATGAGCAAACGAAAGTGAGGATAAGAAACAAGTAAGACTAGTTATAAGAAAACAAGAAGATAAAAAGATACAGAGAAAATATAAACAGACAAGAAAGAAAAAAAAAAAAGACAATGGACAGAAAGAGAGAATGAAAGAAAGAAAGAAAGAAGAAAAAAAAAAAAGAAAGAAAGACAATGGACAAAAAGAGAGAACGAACGAACGAAAGAAAGAAAGAAAGAAAGAAAGAAAGAAAAAAGAGAAAGAAAGAAAGAAAGACAATGGACAGAAAGACAGAAAGAAAGAAAAAAGAAAGGAAGGGAGGAAGGAAGAAAGAAAGAAAATAATAATAATAATAATAATAATAATAATAAATGGAACTTATATAGCGCTATATCTTGCAAAGACAAATCAAAGCGCATGCATTCAACCTAATCTTACACAGTCATGCAATCAATGATAAATAATCAAAAGTTTAAACAAACAGATATTTACAAACATGGTGCGATGCAGACAAAATCTATGAAATAAAGTTTCGATAGTCAAATGTTTTTCAAAAGCACACATACACTCGCACAGGCCGTATACTTTAGCAGGGTGATAGAACATGGGTTAGATATGAAACAGGAGGGGGGAAGTCTTAGGTTTGAAATAAATATGTCTTGAGGCTGGATTTAAAAGTGTCATAACTAAGAAAATACAGATCAAAAGAAAGGAAGGAAGTGAGAAAGAAAGAAAGAAAGAATGACAGAAAAGGAGAGAAAGAAAGACAGAAAGACAGGAAGAAAGAAAGAATGAAAGAAAAAGAGAAAGACAGAAGAAAGAAGGACAGAAAGAAGGAAGAAGAGGAAGGAGGAGAAGGAAGGAAGGAAGGAAGGAAGAAGACAGAAAAGAAAGAAAAAGAAGAAAGAAAGGAAAGAAGGAAGAAAGAAAGATAGAAAGAAAAAAAAGAAAGAAAAAAGAAAGAAAGACAAACAGACAGACAGACAGAGAGATAGACAGACAGACAGAAAGAAAAAAGAACGAAAGAAAGAAAGAACCCTTTAAAACACAAACAAAAACAAATAAAAGCAGCACCACTTTTACTACCACTACCACTGCTCAAAACAACAACCACCAAAAAAGTCAACAAAATCCTCAAAGTTTATATTTAGTAGAATGTAAGAAATAAATCCAACACGTTTCAGACAAAAACAAGAAATAAATAAATACGAGAGAGAGAGAGAGAGAGAGAGAGAGATGAGAGAGAGAGATGGAGAGAGAGAGAGGAGAGAGAGAGAGAGAGGAGGAGAGAGAGAGAGAGAGAGGAGAGAGAGAGAGAGGAGAGAGAGAGAGAGAGAGAGGAGAGAGAGAGAGAGAAAGAGAGATTTTAAAAATCATGCTTTTATTTCGAAGATAATGGAGTAAGCACGTATGTGGTTTTTTTCATCCAGTCATCGTGTGTATGCAGTTTTGCACAGTTTGCAATTCGTTTCCACCGGCTCACAAAGGCCTACTCTTCCAAAAAGCGGAACGGGTTTTAACGTGTGCGCAAGATGTTCTACGTGCGTTCGCACACAGGACCTTGAATAATAGTTTCATCCGAAGGACTTTTGGGAAGAGTGGAATCGGCACTGATGTTAACTCCAGAGGAAAATCCTCCCGAACGGTAATCGAACCCGGGTCAGCAGATCACGAATACATCACTTTAACCACCAGGCCACCCCCCCCCCACTTCCCAGAGAGAAAGAGCGAGGGAGAGAGACAGAGACAAAGAGACAGACACGGAGACAGAGAGACAGACAGAGACAGAGAGACAGAAAAGGAGACAAATAGATACAGAGACAGGACAAGAGAGAGGGAGGGAGGCAGGAGGGAGGAGAGAGAGAGAGAGAGGAGAAGAGAGAGAGAGGGAGAGAGAGAAAGAGAGAGAGAGAGAGAGAGAGAGAGAGAGAGAGGAGATAGAGAGAGAGAGAGAGAGAGCGGGAGAGAAAGAAACAGAGACGGAGAGAAACAGACCGACCGACAGACAGAAACAGATAGAGAGAGAGACAGGCAGACAGACAGATAAAGAGAAAGAGAGAGAGAGGAAGACAGAGACAGAGAAAGACAGACAGAAACAGGCAGACAGACAGAGACAAAGAGAGAGATAGACAGAGAGAGAGAGACAGAGACAGACAGGCCGGACAGACAGACAGACGGACTGATCGAGGTGGTAAAATGAATAGAGGGAGAGATGGACAGGGTCACGAACTTGTGAAACAGGAAGGGAAAAAAATGATCAAAATGAACAGAACTTCAAAATTATACCTTTTTTCTTTCTTTTAGTTTTTTAATCTTCTTTCTGTCTTTTTATCTGTTTCCTTCTCTTTACATTTTTCTGCCTTTGTTGGTTTTGGGGTGGGTGTTTTTTTCTTCTATTTCCTTTTCTTTCTTTCTTTTCTTTCTTTTTTCTTTCTTTCTGTCTGTCTTTCTTTCTTGTCTTTCTATCGCTCTTTCTTTCATTCATTCTGTCTCTTTTTCTTTCTGTCTGTCTGTTTGCCTTTCTGTCGTCCTTTTTTTACTTTTTGTTTTGCTTTTCTGTGTGTCTGTGTGTTTCTCTCTTTTCGTTTTTTCTTTCTCTTTTTTTGTTGTTGTTGTTGTCTGTCTGTACTGTATGTCTGCCTCTCTGTCTTTCTTTCTTTCTTTCTTTGTCTTTCTTTTTTCTTTTCTTCTTTCTTCTTTCTTTCTTTCTTTCTTGCTTTTCTTTCTTTCTTCTTTCTTTCTTTCTTGCTTTCTTTCTTCTTCTTTCTTTCTTTTTTCTTGCTTTCTTTCTTTTCTTTTTTCTTTTTTCTTGCTTTCTTTTTTCCTTGCTTTCTTTCTTTCTTGCTTTCTTATTTCTTGCTTTCTTTTTCACTTTTTTTTTCTTTCTTTCCTCTTCGCCCACAGTTGCTTTCATTTAGTTTTGTTTTTTTCTCCATTTCTAAACTTGCATTTTAACGTATTCTTCTTCTTCTCTTCGTTAAAATTATCCTTCTTTCTCTTCCGCTACCCTCTTCCCCTCAAACACTCAATATGCTACGTTCACAACAAGTGTTGATGCTTTACAGAAATGGGGAGAGAGAGAGAGAGGAGGAGGAAGAGGAGGAGGAGGAGAGAAAGAAAGAGAGAGAGAGAGAGAGAGAGAGAGAGAGAGAGAAAGAGAGAGCGAGAGAGAGAGAGAAGAGGGAGAGACGCACACACACACACACACACACACAGACAGAGAGAGGGGGGAGGGAGAGGAGAGAGAGACAGAAAGAAGCAGAGAGAGGGGGTAAGGGGGCCGGGGTGGGGTGGGGGGAATAGACAGACATACGGACAGACAGATAAACAGACAGACAGAAAACAAATAAAAAAAACACGAAAGAAATCAAGAAGGAAAAAGTAAAGAAAGAAAAGAAAAAAAGGAAAGAACGCACAAGGAAGGCAAGCAAATAGAAGAAAACAAAAAAAGGTAAAAAACAGAAAAAGGGGAAAAGAGAAAGAAATCATCCCCGGAAAGAGAAAGAACAAAGAGCAAACGAAAGAAAGGATAACACAAAAAAGCGCGAGAAACAAAGAAAGAAAGAAGAAAAAAAGAAAGAAAAACTGAAAGAAAGAAAGAAAGAAAGAGGTAAAAAAAAAGACATGAAACACAGAACTAAATGACACACACTAAGAAAAAGGCATTAATTACAGAAAACTATCAGAAACTAAAAACAGCATAGGTTAAGAAAAAAACAAGAAAGAAATCAAAACAAAAAGATGAATAACACCAGTTTCTAAAAATATATTTTAGTTTTTAAGACAAAAACAAAGCAAAACAAAAAACAAAGGCATTGATGGAAGAAAGAAAGAAACAAACGACAAAGGAAATATTCTGAGGAAAAGTGAAAAAAGACAAACAACGAAATTTTAACAACAATTGCAGTAGGAAAGAGAGGCCACGAAAAGGGCAGAAAACGAGAAAGAAAAAAACAGGGGAAAAAAAGAAGAAAGAAAGAAAGAAGAAAAGGAAAAAAAGAAACGCAGAAAAGCACAAAGAGAAATCAAACAAAAGAAAGAGACCTTATAGAACAAGACATTTTTTTTAAAAAAAGCAGAAGAACAAAAATAACAAATCAAGAAAGACCCCCAAAAAAGAAGAGAAAAGGAAGAGAAATAATCAAAACTTAGTGCTGTTTCGTGATTACAAATGCTTGAACTAGAGCTAAATGAACGCAGGATAATTTAAAAGAGAAAAAAGACGAAACGGATGAAAAGAAAGGATATGGCAAAAACCAGTAAAAGAAATAAAAGAAAAGACAGACTATGAAGGAAAGAAAAAAATGAAAGTAATTAGAAAGAAAGAAATAAATAAAGAAAGAAAGAACGAAAGACAGAAAGAGAGAAAGAGAGAGAGAGAGAGAGAGAGAGAGAGAGAGAGAGAGAGAGAGAGAGAAGAGAGACAGACAGACAGACAGACAGACAGACAGGCAGACAGACAGATACGCACACAGACAAAAACGCTAGAATGAAAGAAAGAGGAAGTAAATAAAGAATGAAATGAAGATATAGGCAGCTAGCTAGCTAGCTAGCTAGATAGATAGATAGACAGACATATAGATAGATATAGAGATAGACAGAAAGACAGACAGACAGATAGATAGACAGACAGAGAGACAGACTGGCAGATAGATAGATAGATAGACAGACAGACAGACAGCCAGCCAGATAGATAGATAGATAGATAAATGAACATACAGACATACAGACATATAAACACATAGACAGATAGACAGATAGACAGACAGGCAGACAGATAGATAGATAGATAGATAGATGGATAGATAGATAGATAGAGAAATAAACATACAGACATACAGACATACAGACAGATACACAGATAGACAGACAGACAGACAGACATACAGACAGGTAGACAGGTAGATAGATAGATAGATAGATAGATAGAATGAGAGAGAGAGAGAGAGAGAGAGAGAGAGAGAGAGAGAGAGAGAGAGAGAGAGAGATAGATAGAATGAGAGAGAGAGAGACAGAGAGAGAGAGAGTAATGACAAAATACACACCGGCATGAGAAGAAAGAGGTTGACTGGTGTTGACCTTGTCACAATGCAACAGCAAGCACAGTCACATGTCATGAAGATTGAGAACATGGCCATCTTGCTTCACACACACGCTAGAGAGAGAGCGAGTGAGAGAGAGAGAGACCTCTGAACTGTGAACTCCCCCCCTCCACACACACACACACTTGACTAATCCCACAAGGGGATACCTTGGGGCCTTGAGTTTGCCCCATCATCTTGCAAGGTGAGTGTACCCTAAGCCACCTTGCGTTGCACGTGCATTTTAACACCCACCATTCCCCTTGGTTTGAATCAAGTTTTGAGTTGACATCACAGAACAAAATCCTTCTATATATATCATTTGTAATTTGTAAACGCGTTAATTCCGGCCTGATTACTGATCACCTGAGAGGATTTCATGATATCTTACTTGTGTGCATCAAGTCCTGTACTGTCACTGTTGCAAAAAGAAAATTGGTCACAATACAGTCACATTTCAAGAATGAAAAGAAGGGGCCATATCTTGCTTCACACACACACACACACACACATACACACACACACACCAGAGAGAGAGAGAGAGAGAGAGAGAGAGAGAGCTCTGAACTCTAAAATCTGAAAAGGACTCCCGCATCACCCTCCCCCCCCCCCCACCCACCCAACACACACATACAGGGGGCGGGATAGTCTGGTGGTTAAAACGTGATGCTTTCGTGATCTGCTGACTCGGGTTCGATTCCTGTTCAAGAGGATTTTTCTTTGGAGTTAACATCAGTGCCGACTCCACTCTCCCCCAAAATCCTTCGGACGAGACTATAAACCAAGTCCCGTGTGCAAACGAGCGCAGAACATCTTGCGCACACGTTAAAACCCGTTCCGCTTTTTGGAAGAGTAGGCCATTGTGTGCTGGTGGGAACGGATGACAAAATTTACAAAACTGCATACACACACGGGGACTGGGTGGAAAGAAAAGCACACGAGTGCTTATTCCATTATCCTCGAAGTAAAAGAAATAAAAGAATAAAACACACAGCAGCAGCAGCAGCAGCAGCAACACAGGTAACACACTGTCCATCCACGTAATTTACATGCTGAGAGTAGGGAGTAGGAGGAGGGGGTGGGCGGGAGCGTAGGTCCATGCTGCAAAACAGAGGGTGAACTGTTTTAACTGGACTTGTCAATATGGATCTCCTTCTTCTTCTTCTTTTTCTTCGGTGGTCTAGAGGTAACGCGCCTGTCTAGAAAGCGAAAAGTCAGGGTCGGAAGTGGGCGGTGGTTCAAATCCCGTTCGGACCCAAAAATTGTTCCCCATCCACTAGACCTTGAGTGGTGGTCTGGGCGCTAGTCTTTCGGATGAGACGATAAACCGAGGTCCCGTGTGTTACACACAAATTATTTAGCGCACGTAAAATAACCCATCGCAACAAGAGAGTTGTCCCTGGCAAAATTATGTAAAAAAAAGCCACACTGATAGGGAAACAAATGCAGTTGTAGACAGAAAAAAAGAAAAAAAAAGGGTGGCGCTGCTCTGTGGCGACGCGCTCTCCCTGGGGAGAGCAGCCCGAATTTCACGCAGAGAAATCTGACGTGACTTAAAGTGATATAAATAAATAAATAAATAAAATTTCATCATGTACATAATCACGGTACAGCTACTGACCTTCTCAGCATGCCACAGGCACAATTAGATGGACACAGTCGCTGTATACACACATTGAAGAAATAGAAGTAGTACTGCCGCTGAAACTGTCACAGTTCACAGCATATTATTGCAGGGAGAGTAGGTCAAGACGTCCGCCACTCTTCACTTTCGATTTCTGTCCCCGAAAGAGAGAGAGAGAGAGAGAGAGAGAGAGAGAGAGAGAGAGAGAGAGAGAGAGCGAGAGCGAGACATACATACATACGTACATACATACATACATACATACGTACATACATACATACATACATACATACATACATACATACATACATACATACATACATACATACATACATACATACATACATACATACGTGCATATATACATACATACATACATACATAAGTCCTTCGGATGAGACTATAAACCGAGGCCCCGTGTTCGAACGCATGCAGAACATCTTGCGCACACGTTAAATCATGTTCCGCTTTTCGGAAGAGTAGGCCATTGTGTGCCGGTGGTAACAGATGACAAAATTTACAAAACCGCATACACACGGGGACTGGAGGTAAAAAAGTACATAAGTGCTTATTCCATTATCCTCGATATAAAAGAATAAATAAAATAAATAGATAAAATAAATAAATAAACATACATACATACATTCATACATACGTACCTGCGTACATACAGACACACACACAGACAGACAAACATATATACATACTTATTTATTTATTTATACCACTTCAAGTCATGCAGATTGCTCTGCATATAATTCGAGCTGCTCT
>CM054159.1:46836989-46841989 GCA_028751875.1 Rapana venosa | reverse complement strand
TCCATGTTGGTTTAAACATCAGTACTGATTGACTCCATGTTGGTTTAACATCAGTACTGATTGACTCCATGTTGGTTTAACATCATACTGATTGACTCCATGTTGGTTTAACATCAGTACTGATTGACTCCATGTTGGTTTAACATCATACTGATTGACTCCATGTTGGTTTAACATCAGTACTGATTGACTCCATGTTGGTTTAACATCAGTACTGATGACTCCACGCTGGTTTAACATCAGTGACTGATTGACTCCATGTTGGTTTTTTAACATCAGTACTGATTGACTCCAGCTGGTGTAACATCAGTACTGATTGACTCCATGTTGGTTTAACATCAGTACTGATTGACTCCACGCTGGTTTAACATCAGTACTGATTGACTCCACGCTGGTTTAACATCAGTACTGATTGACTCCACCTTGGTGTAACATCAGTACTGATTGACTCTGCTTTGCTTTAACATCAGTACTGACTGACTCCACTCCCTCACTTCTTCGGATGAGGCCCCGTATGCGAACATATGCAAAAGATCTTGACCATCATGTCAAGACCCGTTTTAATTTTTGGAAGAGTAGGCCATTGCGTGCCGGTAAGAACGGATGACAACAATAACTATAAGCAAAAAACTCATGTACACTGGTGTCATGGCTAGACATCATCCACGAATTCGGATTTCATTGACCTCAATAGCAGGCAAGAACGGTGGTATAGGAAAACAATGTCACCAGTGGTAAACCTCGGAGATCTAGCTGAGGAAAACAAACAACAAAAGAACGAAACTCATATCAACAAAAGGAAATGATAACAAAAAACAAACTCCCCCCCTCCTCCACATCCCACACCCACACCCCCTCCAAGAAAAAAAAATCGCCCGAGACGAGAAGAAAAAGTTTTTTTATAAAATGAAGAAGTTGAATGAGCAAAAATAGGGGTAAAAAAAGGGTAAAGGTCAAGGTGTCCCATAACCTATGTGGTCGTAGGGGAGCGAGGCGTCAGATACCTCACTTCTCTAGGGGCCAGCATATTGAGGGCGGCGCCCATCTCCTCTCCCTCGCTGCTTTACCTTCCCTGACTCTAATGAGGACAGGTACCCATTTACAGCTGGGTGAACTGGGGGAACTGTACTGAAGCCAAGGCGCGGCGCAAACGGTCATCCATCCACTTGGTAACCACGCTCGATGCTGCTTAACCTTGGCTGGGGAAAAGCGAGTGCTCTGACCACTGAGCCACCCCGTCCCGTTCCTTTAAGAAAAAGAAACAGTAACGAAAAAACAGATATCACAACCCCCCACCCCCCATCCTACCACCACCAAAGAAAAAGGAAAATCAGATACAATAATTGAAATAGACAGTTGAGAAAGTGGTTTTCAGGGACAAAAAAAGGAAGGAACGAACTAAATAAAGGACGCCTTTCATACAGGGAAAAAAGAAATGAAAAAAAAACAACCTAGAAATAAGAAATAAAGAACCAAAAATGAAAAATAATGGAATACAACAACAACAAAAAGACAAGAGGAAAACTAAAGAAAGAAGATGGTAAAAATAGCTTGCAAGTTGCAAAAAGGATGGTTTAGCCCCCCACCCCCCACTCCACCCATAAAGAAAGAAATAAAAAAGGGGGGGGAAATGCACTGAAAAAAACACACAAAGAAGCAACTCAAGAAGTAAAGAGAAAAAAACGAAGAAAGAAAGAAAGAAGAAGAAAGAAAGAAAAAGAATGAAAGAAAGAAAGAAAAAAAGAAGGAAGGAAGGAAGAAAAAGAAAGAAGTAAAAGAAAGAAAGAAAGAATAAAAAAAAAAAGAAAGAACGAAAGAATAAAAGAAAGTAAGAAAGAAATAAAAGAAAGAATAAAAGGAAGAAAGAAAGAAAGAATAAAAGAAAGAAAGAAAGAACGAAAGAAAGAACGAAAGAAAGAAAAAAAGAAAGAAGGAAGGAAGGAATGAAGAAAGAAAGAACGAAAGAAAGAAAGAAAGAAAGAAATAAAGAAGGAAAAAAAGAACAAAAAGAAAGAAAAAGAACAGAACAGAACAGAAACAAACCCACAAAAAACAGAGTTGACACTATTGCAGACTTTGAAATAAGTTTTTAAAAAAATTAAAAAATTAAAAAAATCGAACCACATTAAAGCACGCGTAAAAGAAAAGAAAAAAATCTAAAAAGAAAAAACAAGACAAAAAAGAAATAAAAACACACACAAACAACAAAGCTAGTCAGGTTTGCAGGGGAAAAAAACGTATAAAGAAAAAAAAGAAAAAAACAAGGAAAACACATAAAAGGGAGACATTAATTAAAGAAGAAAACGATCAGGATGTCAGAAAATAAACCTAGTATCAAGACAGAGGAAATAACTTCGAGAAACAAAAAAGGAAAAACTCACCACTACCTCTCAAAAACAAAAAAAGGAAAGAGTGCAAAAGAAATTTGAAAGAATCAGAAACAATGATTGATACAGACATGTTCAAAGATTGTTTCCTTCCTCGCGAAAAAAAAGGAGAAAAGGTCCTTCAAAAAAACACAATAAAAAAAAACGGAAGAAAGAAAGAAACGAAAAAAAGCCATAGAAAAACTCGAAAATAGAAACAAGAAAAATATGGAAGATAAAAATAAACTAAAGAAAAAAGAAAAAAAATGTGGGAGATGAAATGTATCTTGTAAGTTGTATGAAAACAAAGCTGAAAAAAAAGAAGAGAACGGAAAAAGAAGAGGAAATAAGGAAATACAAAAGAAAGAAAGAAAGAAAGAAAGAGAGAGAGAAAGAAAGAAAGAAAGAAAGGAAGAAAGGAAGAAAGTAAGAAAGAAAAACCGGACGAAAAAAAAAATCAAAGAAAGAAAGAAAGAAAAAAAGAAGAAAGAAAGAAAACACACAGCTACAATAACTATATCAATTTTGCAGATGAATATAAAATTTGGGGGGGGGAGGGGGAGAGGGGGGATATTAAGAAGAAAGTGAAAAACATATGAAAGAAATATAAAGCAGAGAAGAAAACTTTTACGAAAATTATCAAAATATAACATATATATCAAGAAAATAAGTAATAAAAAAGACAGAAAAATAGTTTACTGCCACAACTACCAGAAACAAAACCTTTTTTGAAAAACACCTAAGAAGAGTAAAAATGTTGATTTATGTAAGCAGGTAGAAAAAGGGTTACAAAGAAATGGGGAAAATAAAAGGTTTACAGGTATGGGGAAAATAAAAGGTTTACAGGTAAAGGGGAGAAGGAAACAGAAGGACTTAACAAAAGAATGAACGGACAAAAAAACCAGAGAAAGAAATAAGAAGACACAATGAAAGAAGACAACAAAGAAAGAGATAAAAGAGTAAACACAAGGTGACCCTAAAGTTCCAAAAAAAAGATAGTCCAGTGGGAGAAAGAAAGAAGATAAAGTTAAGTAGGCAAGAAAGAAACGAACAGAAAGAAATAGTATCAAAGAAAGAAAGAAAGAAAGAAAATACAATATGGTAAAATATACATCGATGGATAATTTTACTAACCGATTTTTCAACTAAACATTTATTTATTTGTTCTTTTATTTCGAGGATAATGGAATAAGCACACATGTGCTTTCTAAAATCCAGTCCCCGAGTGTATGCAATTTTGTAAAATTTGTCATCCGTTCCCACCGGCACACAATGGCCTACTCTTCCGAAGAGCGGAACGGGTTTTAACGTGTGCGCAAGATGTTCTGCGCGGGTACGCACACAGGACCTCGGTTTATAGTCTCATCCAAAGGACTTTTAGGGAGAGTGGAGTCAGCACTAATACTAACTCCGGAGGAAAAGATCCTCTTAAACGAGATTCGAACCCGGGTCAGCAGATCACGAATACATCTCTCTAACCACCAGGCTATTCCGCCTCCCCTCCCCCCTCCCTACCGTGAGAGTGAGAGAGACAGAGAGAAAGAGAGACAGACAGACAGACGGAGACAGACAGACGGAGACAGAGACATAGAGAGACAGAGACGGACAGACAGACGAACAAGGACAAAGAGACAGACCAGCAAACAGACAGAAAGGATAATGATTCTTTATTTTTAAAGCCGTAGAAATAATTATTGGCTGGATGGATCGAGCCATGCCATGATACTTCTTTTCTATTTCCTGAATACAACTTTATAGTGGATCGGTGGTCTAGAGGTAACGCTCCTGTCTAGAAAGCGAAAAGTCCGGGTCGGAAGTGTGCGTGGTTCGTATCCCGTCTGGGCCCGAAACTTTTCCCCCATCCATTAGACCATGAGTGGTGGTCTGGGCGCTAGTCTTTCGGATGAGACGATAAACCGAGGTCCCGTGTGTTACAGAAAATTATGCAGCGCACGTAAAAGAACCCACGGCAACAAGAGAGTTGTCCCTGGCAAAATTCTTAGAAAAAAGCCACTCTGATAAGGAAAGAAATACAGTTGCAGACAAAAAAAAAAGGGTGGCGCTGCTCTTGTGGCGACGTGCTCTCCCCGGGGAGAACAGCCCGAAATTCACGCAGAGAAATCTCGTGACTTAAAGTGGTATAAATAAATAAATAAATAAATAAATTATACGTTGAAATAATTATATAAACCAAGCTTTTCATTAAAGAAACATCACTAGCAAAAAAATGCTTCCACAGACAACCGACATTGACAGTAACTCGCTAATATTATACCATATAGAAATTTGCTGCAGGCTATGTTTTTTCACTTGCAGTGCAACTGAGATAAAAAGCAAACATGCAAAACAAAAAACGAAACTATAAAGTCGAGTTGAAAGAAAAAGTAGACTTTTACTGAAAGTCATAAAAATAAAAAAGTAACAAAAACAACATCAACAACAACACACAGACACAAACCACACCAGCACGTACACACGCACGCACAAACACACACACATGTACACCCCCCCCCACACACACACACAAACACACAAACAAACACACGCAAGCAAGCACGCACAAACACTTACAAACACACACACAGACACACACATGCGCACGCACAACCACACACACAAACTCACGCACACACT
>CM054159.1:46784489-46816989 GCA_028751875.1 Rapana venosa | reverse complement strand
CCGAGGACGCGGGCTCATCCGAGGACGGCTGCGCGGAGCTGGAGGACGGGGCCTCCTGGAGCAGGGCGCGCGGGTGAGCGTGCTGCTCCTTGTCCGCTGCCCGGAACAGCCGGCGAGGCGGGGACTGCACCTGTCTGCGCGGGGACCGCTCCTGGCTCTTGAGGCGCTTCAGGGTCGTGTTCTCCTCTTCCGAAGACGCCTCGCCCGAGCTGATGGACGAGAAATCCTCGGGCTTAAACCCGGACTCGCGAACGGTCCGCCTGAGGGGCTTCTTGGGCAGGGGGCTGGAGGTCATCTGCCCCACGGGGTCCTCTCGACGCCTCGACGCTGGCCGCAAGGGATCCCCGGGGTCGAACAAGCCCTGCACCTCCAGAGGCCCGCCCTCGTCTCTCCATCCAGGACGGTGGTGCGGGAAGCCGTGCAGAGGATCCAGGTCCCGGGAGTCGGCGAAGAACTCCGGTCGGGGGCCCGCCAGCTGCGAGGTGTTGGGTCTGTCCGGCGGGGAGAGCTGGCCGGCGCCCGGCTCGGGGCTGACGTTCAGCTTGGGGGGGTGGGGTCGCTTCAGGGCCATGTTCCAGATCATGGCCTGCACCTCGGGGTGCTGCTCGTAGCGCTGGAAGACCCGCATCATGTCCGCCTGCAGCCAGGCCAGGCTGGCAGACTCGAAGATGGCGTTGATGATGGCGCGCTGCTCGAAGGCCGGGATGTTGAGGGGCTGGCTGTCTGCAGGGATCTGCGGCAGGGGCGAGGAGGTCCCCGGGCGTGACGACGACCCCAGGTGTGACGACGACCCCAGGCGCGAGGACGACCCCAGGCGCGAGGACGACCCCAGGCGTGAGGACGACCCCATGCGCGAGGATGGCCGGTGCTTGCGGGGATCCTCTTCTCCGTCAGAGTCATAGTCCGGGAGGAATGGGTCTGAAAACGACAACGAACGAACCAAACAACAACAAAGAACCCACACGCGAGTGACCGGGTGAAACCTGATCCGCTTTATAGGAAGTGTAGGCTATTTTTGTTGTGTGTGATTCAGGTTCAGATTCAGATTCAGAATAGTTTGTCATTTAAGTCATGTAGACTTATTTGACACAACAACAAGTGTGTGTGTGTGTGTGTGTGTGTGGTGTGGTGTGTGTGTGTGTGTGTGTGTGTGTGTGTTGTGTTGTGTGTGGTGTGTGTGTGTGTGTGTGTGTGTGTGTGTACACGGTGCGTGTGTATGTGTGTGTACACGGGGTGTGTGTGTGTGTGTGTGTGTGTGTGTGTGTGTGTGTGTGTGTGTGTGTGTGTGTGTGTGTGATGTGTGTACACGGTGTGTAGGTGTGCCGGTGGCAACGGGTGACCAAAAAAAACAAAAAAAGGGTGGCGCTGTTCTTGTGGCGACGCGCTCTCCCCGGGGAGAGCAGCCCAAATTTCACGCAGAGAAATATCGCGACTTAAATTGGTATAAATAAATACATAAATAATTTACAAAACCACACGCACACGAAAGACGATGTAAAACAACAACACGGGTACTTATGTATTCTCATTCTTTTCCTTCTGTTTATCAGCTACAGCTCCGAGGTTCACAAATGGTGACATTTTGCGTGTGCGACCATTTTTGTTCAGTATGGAGGTAGCCACATTCCGACTTCAGGGATGTATGCTGGGTATGTTCGTGTTTCTGTAACCCACCGAACACTGATATGAATTACGGGATATTTAACCTGCAAAGTTTTATTTGATCTTCTGCATATGTATATACACGGTGGGAAGTAAGGCACTGGCAGGTCCGCACTTGAAGTTAACAAGGGAAATTGAAAACACCATCCCTTTCCTTAATTCCCAGATGCCTCCAAAATTCGAACCCACGGCTTCGTGGACCAAAGGATTGAAGTCGAATGGTCTTGACAACTCCGATAAAGGGTCTGTCAAATAAACAAATAAACAAATAACTAAAGAAATAAACAAACAAGATGCGTAGATATATATATATATATATATATATATATATATATATATATATAATATATATATATATATATATAACATATATATATGCGACGATGTAGATGCGTGTTGATATATATATAAATATAATATATAATCTATATATATATACATATAGAATTTTATATATGTATATATATATATATATATATATAATAATATATATAATATATATTATAATATAATATATAATAAATATATATAATATATATATAAATATATATAAATATTTCGCTGTAAAAGAAAGGGATAAGGAGAATGGCCCCGAATATTAAAAATAACTGAGAAGGGGGTGGGGGTAGTATGTTCTCGGCGATTTCACATTACACTTGGTCGACAGTTGTAAAAACAAAACGAGCTAGAGGGGAGGGGGTAGGGGAGTAGGGAAGACGTGGGGGAGGAGGAAAGAAAATCGTCTATCGCCCACACCCGAATCATCAACGACCGCACGCTCATCAAAACAGAACAACCCCCACCACCAGACGACCTACCTCCAAATCCTGCACCTCCAACAGCGCCTCCCACCGTTTTTTTGATAGCACCTCCCGTGGCACCTCCGACAGCACCTCCCACCGCTCCTCTCTCTGCGGCACCTCTCACGGCGCCTCCTTCATCCGCGCCCTCAGCGGAGCTGGAGGTTCTGGATCCCCTGCCGCCTCCAGTTTCGTCAGGAATCTCCAGCTCCTCCTCCAGCTCATCCAGGTCCACCTCATGCACCTCCACGCGGGCAGCAGGAGGCGGCAGAGCGAGGTCGTCGTCCAGAGGACTCCCCCAGACCCCGGGCTGATCTGGAACTTCGGCTGGGGCTGAAGCAGCTGCCATTACCGGGACGTCGTCGTTGTTGTTGCCAGGATCTGGGAGATCTTGAGGGGCCTGGCTGATGGCAGCCTCTGCTTGTTCACCCTCCTTCTCCGTCGTTTCGCCACTCTTCTCCTCCTCCTTCTCCTCCTTCCTTTCTTCACCACCCTCCTCCTTTCCTACTTCAACCTTCTCCTCTTTCCCCTCGTCAACCTTCTCTTTCTTTTCTTCAACCTTCTTTTCCTCCTTCCCTTCTTCAACCTTCTCCTTCCCTACTTCAGCCTTCTTTTCTTCAACCTTCTCCTTCCCCCTTCAACCTTCTCCTTCCCTGCTTCAGCCTTCTTTTCTTCAACCTTCTTTTCTTCAACCTTCTTCCCTTCTTCAACCTTCTCCTTCCCTACTTCAGCCTTTTCTTCAACCTTCTTCCCTACTTCAACCTTTTCTTCAACCTTCTTTTCTTCAACCTTCTCCTTCCCTTCTTCAGCCTTTTTTTCTTCAACCTTTTTCCCTTCTTCAACCTTTTCCTTCCCTTCTTCAACCTTGTCCTTCCCTTCTTCAACCTTCTCCTTCCCTACTTCAGCCTTCTTTTCTTCAACCTCCTTTTTCCCTTCTTCAACCTTCTGCTTCCCTTCTTCAACCTTCTCCTTCCCCTCTTCAACCTTCTCTTTCTCCTCAACCTTCTCCTTCCCTTCCTCAACCTTCTGCTTCCCTTCTTCAACCTTCTTCCCCTCTTCAACCTTCTCTTTCTCCTCAACCTTCTCCTTCCCTTCCTCAACCTTCTCTCCCTTCCCTTCTTCAACCACCTCAACCTCCTCCTCCTCCTCCACCACTACCTCCTCCTCCTCCTCCTCTTCCACTTCTTCCTCTTCTTCAGCCTCTTCCTGCAGTTCCTGAGGCGGCAGGAGCTGAGGCATCTGCTTGTCCTCGTCCGAGCTGGATGACGCGTTCGAGCTTTCGGAGTTCTGTCTGGACAAGCTGCCCCGAAGCTCGGCCTCCACGTCTACGTAGTCGAGGCCTCTGAAGACTTCCACTTCTCCCAGCGAGGAGACCGTCACCAGACTGGCGTTGTCGTTGTCGTCGTCGTTGTCGTTGTTTTCTTCGACGTTGGTGATCATGTTGATTCTGGGTTTGGTTTCTGTTTAAAAGGAAAAGGGAAGAAAGACCGTGAGGGTTGTTAGGTTAAGTGGTTTGGGGTGGGGTTTTTTGTATTGTTGCGGGTTACTTTTTGTAGTAAGGGTTGTTTTCGTAGTGTGCGAGTTATGCTTGTAGTATTTATTATTTTATTCTTTTATTTGGAGGATAATGGAATAAACACTCGTGTGCTTTTTTTCCACCCAGTCCTTATGTGTATGCAGTTTTGTAAATTCTGTCAACCGTTCCCGCCGGCATACAATGGTCTACTCTTCCGAAAAGCGGAACGGGTTTTCACTGTGCGCAAAGTGTTCTAGTAAGGGTTATTAGATTTTGTAGTGTGTGCGGTATGCTTGTAGTAAGGGTTGTTTTTGTATTGGTTACGGGATATGCTTGTAGTAAATATTATTAGTTTTGTAATGATTACGGGTTGTGCTCGTACTAAGGGTTGTTAGGTTGTGTAGTGTGAGGGCTATGTTTGTACTAAGGGTTGTTAGTTTTGTCGTGTGAGGGCTATGTTTGTAGTAAGGGTTGTTAGTTTTGTCGTGTGAGGGCTATGTTTGTAGTAAGGGTTGTTAGTTTTGTCGTGTGAGGGCTATGTTTGTAGTAAGGGTTGTTAGTTTTTGTAGTGTGAGGGTTATGCTTGTAGTGAGAGTTTTGTAGTGTTTACGGGTTATGCTTTGTAGTAAAGGTTGTTTTGATAGTTGTGCGGGTTATGCTTGTAGTAAGGGTTGCTAGTTTTGTAGTGTTTAGGGTTATGCTTTGTAGTAAAGGTTGTTTTTATAGTTGTGGGTTATGCTTGTAGTAAGGGTTACTAGTTTTGTAGTGTTTACGGGTTATGCTTTGTAGTAAAGGGTTTTTTTGCAGTGTGCGTGTTTTGCTTGTTGTAAAGGTTTGTTAGTTTCGTTGTGTTTACGGGCTATGCTTGTAGGTATTTTGAAATAATTTGGGTACAGATGAGCTTATAACAATGTTCGTTCCTCCTTACGTTTAAGTTAACGAAGCAAGGACCACGCCAAGGCCTATATTAAACGGCTACGTTTTAAAATGTTCTGTTTGAGACTGACTGTATCCATAACGATCTTCTAGAAATGCCCAGTACTCTCTAATTAAAGGGGGACAGCATTCTCTGAAGTCGGAGCTTGGCTGCCTACATGGCGAGGCACTTGGAAATCAGCCATACAGGCAAAACTTGTCCAGGGTGTACCTTTTTAGTCTTGCAACAGTTTTCAACTTGATGAGTGAGATGGGGCACACATTCTGGATGACCTCCAGAGTGTATTGCCGGGTAACGCTCAACACTAACAATTATTCTGTGTGACTCCTCAAAGGATTTGAAGCTGGGAAACACCCATCAACAACATGATGATGATGATGGTGGTGGTGGTGGTGGTGATGATGATGATGATGATGATGATGATGATGATGATGATGATGATGATGATGGTGGTGGTGGTGGTGGTGGTGGGTGGTGATGGTGGTGGGTAGTGGTGGTGGTGGTGGTGGTGGTGATTGTGGTGATGGTGGTGATTGTGGTGGTGGTGATGATGATGATGATGATGATGATGATGATGATGATGGTGATGGTGATACTACGCCAAGGCCTATATTGAAAGGTTGTTATGCTTCGAAATGTTATGGTTGAGACTTCTTCATCATCATCATCATCATCATCATCATCATCATCATCATCATCATCATCATCATCATCATCACCACTATCACCACTATCACCACCATCACCATCATCACCATCATCATCATCATCATCATCATCATCATCATCATCATCATCATCATCATCAACAACATAATCGCCGAACAACAACAACAACCTGAGGAAACGACAAGATTCAATCAACAAAACTCGCACAAGACAACAAAAGGCACAAACGGCACAATACAGAATCAACATTATGAACTAACCTGGTAACGGATTTCTGGTAGATTCATCGGCCTTCTTGCCACCTACTTCAATGCCATTTTCTTCATCGATGCCATTATCTCCATTACTTTCTTCAATGCCATTATCGTCCTCACCTGGCTTCTGCTCGTCTTTTCTCCCAAATGTCTTCTGTGTAGCACAAGTAGCACCCTTCTTTCTGTCTCTGTCGCTAGACTTCTCTCCATCAGGTTTGCTATTATCTTCATTGCCGGATTTATCTTCATCAGGCCCGTATTCATCGTCATTACCGGGTTTTCCTTGATCAGATTTGTCTCCAATTGATTTGTCTTCATCACCCGACTTTTCATCGGATTTGTCTTCATCGCCCGTGTTTTCGGAATTGTCTTCAGATTCATCAGACTTGTTCTCATCTTTAGATTGGTCTTTATCTCCGGAGTTATCTTCTTTACCACAGTTATCTTCATCACCATATTTATTTCCACGGCCGGACTTTTTAGATTTGTCTTTGTCCGACTTGCTGCTGGTACCATCACCAGATTTGTTGTCTTCATCGCCTGATTTGTTGTCTTCATCGCCTGATTTGTTGTCTTCATCGCCTGATTTGTTGTCTTCATCGCCTGATTTGTTGTCTTCATCATCAGATTTGTTGTCTTCATCGCCAGATTTGTTGTCTTCATCATCAGCTTTGTTGTCTCCATCATCAGATTTGTTGTCTTCATCATCAGATTTGTTGTCTTCATCGCCACATTTGTTGTCAACAGATTTGTTGTATTCATCAACAGATTTGTTGTCTTCATCATCAGATTCGTTGTCTTCATCAACAGATTTGTTGTCTTCAACGCCAGATTTGTTGTCTTCATCGTCAGATTTGTTGTCAGATTTGTTGTCTTCATCGTCAGATTTGTTGTCTTCATCACCAGATTTGTTATCATCATCGCCACATTTGTTGTCTTCATCATCAGATTTGTTGTCTTCATCACCAGATTTATTGTCTTCATCGCCACATTTGTTGTCTCCATCATCAGATTTGTTGTCTTCATCGCCACATTTGTTGTCTTCATCGCCACATTTGTCTTCATCATCAGATTTGTTGTCTTCATCACCAGATTTGTTGTCTTCATCATCAGATTTATTGTCTTCATCACCAGATTTGTTGTCTTCATCATCAGATTTGTTGTCTTCATCAGACTTGTTGTCTTCATCAGCAGATTTGTTATCATCAGACTTGTCTTCATCACCAGATTTGTTATCATCATCAGACTTATCTTCATCACCAGATTTGGTATCATCAGATTTGTTATCGTCATCAGACTTGTTATCCTCATCACCAGATTTGTTATCATCATCAGACTTATTATCTTCACCACAAGATTTGTTATGATCTTTAGACTTGTCTTCATCACCAGATTTGTTATCATCATCAGACTTGTTATCGTCATCACCAGATTTTTTATCATCATCAAATTTGTCTTCATCACAAGATTTGTTATCATCACCAGATTTGTTATCATCACCAGATTTGTTATCATCGTCACCAGATTTGTTATCTTCACCAGATTTGTTATCTTCACCAGATTTGTTATCATCAGATTTGTTATCATCACCAGATTTGTTATCATCATCAGACTTGTTATTTTCATCATCAGATTTGCTATCATCATCAGATTTGTTATTATCATCAGACACATCAGACTTTCCATCACCAGATTTGTTATCATCATCAGACTTGTTATCTTCATCACCAGATTTATTATCATCATCAGACTCTTTATCACCAGATTTGTTATCATCAGATTTGTCTTCATCATCAGATTTGTTATCATCAGACTTGTTATCTTTATCATCAGATTGGTTATCATTAGACTTGTCTGCATTATCAGACTTGTTATCATCATCAGACTTTTCATCACCAGATTTGTTATCATCATCAGACTTGTCTTCATCGCCAGATTTTTTATCATCAGACTTGTCTTCATCGCCAGATTTGTTATCTTTATCAGATTTGTTGTCTTCATCCCCATATTTGTTGTCTTCAGATTTGTTGTCTTTATCACCAAATTTGTTGTCTTCATCGCCAGATTTGTTGTCTTCATCGCCAGATTTGTTGTCTTCATCCTCAGATTTGTTTTCATCGCCAGATTTGTTGTCTTCATCCTCAGATTTGTTGTCTTCATCGCCAGATTTGTTGTCTTCATCGCCAGATTTGTCATCATCATCAGATTTGTTGTCTTCATCAGATTTGTTGTCTTCACCATATTTGTTGTCTTCATCACCAGATTTGTTGTCTTCATCATCAGATTTGTTGTCTTCATCAGATTTGTTGTCTTCATCACTAGATTTGTTGTCTTCATCGCCAGATTTGTTACCATCAGACTTGTCTTCATCACCAGATTTGTTGTCTTCATCGCCAGATTTGTTGTCTTCATCATCAGATTTGTTGTCTTTGTCATCAGATTTGTTGTCTTCATCATCAGACTTGTTATCTTCATCACCAGATTTGGTGTCTTCATAATCAGATTTGTTATCAGAGTTGTCTTCATCGCCAGGTTTGTTATCATCATCAGACTTGTCTTCATCACCAGAGTTGTTATCATCATCAGACTTGTCTTCATTACCAGATTTGTTATCAGATTTGTTGTCTTCATCATCAGATTTGTTATCATCATCAGTCTTGTTGTCTTCATCATCAGATTTGTTATCATCAGTGTTGTTGTCTTCATCACCAGATTTGTTATCATCATCAGACTTGTCTTCATCACCAGATTTGTTATCATCATCAGACTTGTCTTCATCACCAGATTTGTTATCAGACTTGTTATCCTCATCACCAGATTTGTTATCATCATCAGACTTGTCTTCATCACCAGATTTGTTATCATCATCAGACTTGTCTTCGTCACCAGATTTGTTATCAGACTTGTTATCCTCATCACCAGATTTGATATCATCGTCAGATTTGTTATTATCATCAGACACATCAGACTTTCCATCACCAGATTTGTTATCATCAGACTTGTTATCTTCATCACCAGATTTATTATCATCATCAGACTCTTTATCACCAGATTTGTTATCATCAGATTTGTCTTCATCATCAGATTTGTTATCATCAGACTTGTTATCTTTATCATCAGATTGGTTATCATTAGACTTGTCTGCATTATCAGACTTGTTATCATCATCAGACTTTTCATCACCAGATTTGTTATCATCATCAGACTTGTCTTCATCGCCAGATTTTTTATCATCAGACTTGTCTTCATCGCCAGATTTCTCGTCTTCATCGCCAGATTTGTTATCTTTATCAGATTTGTTGTCTTCATCCCCATATTTGTTGTCTTCAGATTTGTTGTCTTTATCACCAAATTTGTTGTCTTCATCGCCAGATTTTGTTGTCTTCCCTCGCCCAGATTTGTTGTCTTCATCCTCAGATTTGTTGTCTTCATCGCCAGATTTGTTTTTTCATCCTCAGATTTGTTGTCTTCATCGCCAGATTTGTTGTCTTTCATCGCCAGATTTGTTATCATCAGATTTTTTTGTCTTCATCAGATTTGTTGTCTTCACCATATTTGTTGTCTTCATCACCAGATTTGTTGTCTCTATCTTTCAGATTTGTGTCTTGATCACAAAGATTTGTTGTCTTCATCGCCAGAATTTGTTACCATCAGACTTGTCTTCATCACCAGATTTGTTGTCTTCATCGCCAGATTTGTTGTCTTCATCATCAGATTTGTTGTCTTTGTCATCAGATTTGTTGTCTTCATCATCAGACTTGTTATCTTCATCACCAGATTTGGTGTCTTCATAATCAGATTTGTTATCAGAGTTGTCTTCATCGCCAGGTTTGTTATCATCATCAGACTTGTCTTCATTACCAGATTTGTTATCAGATTTGTTGTCTTCATCATCAGATTTGTTATCATCATCAGTCTTGTTGTCTTCATCATCAGATTTGTTATCATCAGTGTTGTTGTCTTCATCACCAGATTTGTTATCATCATCAGACTTGTCTTCATCACCAGATTTGTTATCATCATCAGACTTGTCTTCATCACCAGATTTGTTATCAGACTTGTTATCCTCATCACCAGATTTGTTATCATCATCAGACTTGTCTTCATCACCAGATTTGTTATCATCGTCAGTCTTGTCTTCGTCACCAGATTTGTTATCAGACTTGTTATCCTCATCACCAGATTTGATATCATCGTCAGATTTGTTATCTTCATCACCAGATTTGTTATCATCATCAGACTTGTCTTCATCATCAGATTTGTTATCATCATCAGACTTGTCTTCATCATCAGATTTGTTATCATCATCAGACTTGTCTTCATCATCAGATTTATTATCATCATCAGACTTGTCTTCATCATCAGATTTGTTATCATCATCAGACTTGTCTTCATCATCAGATTTGTTATCATCATCAGACTTGTCTTCATCATCAGATTTGTTATCATCATCAGACTTGTCTTCATCATCAGATTTGTTATCATCATCAGACTTTTCATCACCACATTTGTTATCGTCATCCGACTTTTCTTCGTCAGCCTTGATGTTGCCTTGGCATGATTTATCTTCATCACGAGATGTGTATTCATTGCAAGACTTATTAACTTCGTCACCACATGCTTCATCGGCAGATTTATCATCGCCAGACGTTTTGTCATCGGATTTTGCATCAGCAGACCTTTTAGCATCAGGGTTTCCATCATTAGCCCTATCTTCAGATTTTCCATCAGCCAGGATTTCATCAGCAGATTTTTTACTATCGGATTTTTCATCAGCCGACTTTTCACCATCGGGTTTTTCCTCAGTAGAATTTTCAACATGGGATTTTTCATCAGCCGACTTTTCACCATCGGGTTTTTCCTCAGTAGAATTTTCAACATGAGATTTTTCAGAAGCTGAATTTTCAACATCGGATTTTTCATCAGTAGAGTTTTCAACATGGGATTTTTCATAAGCCGAGTTTTCAACATCGAATTTTTTGTCAGTAGAATTGTCATCAGCAGACTTACCTTCATCAAAAAACTTCTTGTCTTCATCAGCAGACTTGTTATCTTCATCAGAAGACTTCTTGTCTTCATCAACAGAATTCTTGTCTTCATCAGCAGACTTCTTGTCTTCATCAGCAGATTTTTTATCGGCAGACTTCTTATCTCCATCAGCAGTATCTTCATCAGCAGACTTCTTCTCTTCATCAGCAGTCTTTTCATCAGCAGACTTATCTTCATCAGCAGTCTTTTCATCAGCAGATTTCTTGTCTTCATCAGCAGACTTCTTATTTCATCAGCAGTCTTTTCATCAGCAGGCTTCTTGTCTTCATCAGAAGACTTTTCATCAGCAGACTTCTTGTCTTCATCAGCAAACTTCTTGTCTTCATCAGCAGTCTTTTCATCAGCAGACCTCTTGTCTTCATCAGCAGACTTCTTGGATTCATCAGCAGACTTCTTGGATTCATCAGCAGTCTTCTTGTCTTCATCACCAGACTTCTCGTCTTCATCTGCATACTTTACATCAGCAGACTTCTTATCTTCATCAGCAGACTTCTCGTCTTCATCAGCAGACTTCTCGTCTTCATCAGCAGACTTCTCGTCTTCATCAGCAGACTTTACATCAGCAGACTTCTTGTCTTCATCAGCAGACTTCTTGTCTTCATCAGCAGACTTCTTGTCTTCATCAGCAGACTTCTTGTCCTCATCAGCAGACTTCTCGTCTTCATCAGCAGACTTCTCGTCTTCATCAGCAGACTTTTGATCACCAGACTTCTTGTCCTCATCAGCAGACTTCTCGTCTTCATCAGAAAACTTCTTGTCTTCATCAGCAGACTTTTCATCACCAGACTTCTTGTCTTCATCGGCAGACTTCTTGTCTTCATCAGCACACTTGATGTCTTCATTAGCAGACTTCTTGCCTTTGTCAGCAGACTTCTTGTTTTCATCAGCAGACTTCTTGTCTTCATCAGCAGACTTCTTGTCTTCATCATCAGATTTGTTATCAGCAGACTTGTCTTCATCAGCAGATTTGTCATCGGATTTGTCTTCATCACCAGATTTATTATCATCATCAGACTTAACTTCATCACCAGATTTGTTATCATCAGACTTGTCTTCATCACCAGATTTGTTATAATCATCAGACTTGTCTTCATCACCAGACTTGTTATCATCATCAGACTTTTCATCACCAGATTTGTTATCATCAGATTTGTTATCTTCACCAGATTTGTTATCATCAGATTTGTAATCACCAGATTTGTTATCAGACTTGTTATCTTCATCATCAGATTTGTTATCATCATCAGATTTTTTATCATCAGACTTGCCTTCATCACCAGATTTATCATCATCAGACTTTCCATCACCAAATTTGTTATCATCATCAGACCTGCCTTCATCAGCAGATTTGTTATCCGACTTGTCTTCATTACAAGATTTGTTTTCCTCATCATCAGACTTGTCCTCATCACCAGATTTGTTATCATCATAAAGACTTGTTTTTCATCGCCAGATTTTTTATCATCATAGCTTGTCTTCATCATCAGATTTTTTATCATCATCAGTTGTCTTCATCATCAGATTCGTTATCATCATCAGACTTGTCTTCATCATCAGATTTGTTATCATCAGACTTATCTTCATCACCGATTTGTTGTCTTCGTCATCAGATTTCTTGTTTTTCATCACCAGATTTTTTATCAACAGACTTGTCTTCATCAGATTTGTTGTCTTCATCATCAGATCTGTTGTCTTCATCAGATTTGTTTTCATCATCAGATTTGTTATCATCAGACTTGTCTTCAACACCAGATTTGTTGTCTTCATCATCAGATTTGTTATCATCATCAGACTTGTCTTCATCACCAGATTTGTTGTCTTCATCACCAGATTCTTTATCAGTAGACTTGTGTTCATCACCAGATTTGTTATAATCATCAGACTTGTCTTCATCATCAGATTTGTTATCATCAGACTTTTCATCATCACCAGATTTGTTGTCTTCATCATCAGATTTGTTGTCTTCATCGCCAGATTTGTTGTCTTCATCACCAGATTTGTTGTCTCCATCATCAGATTTGTCTTCATCATCAGATTTCTTGTCTTCATCATCATATTTGTTGTCTTCATCATCAGATTTGTTTCCATCATCAGATTTGTTCTCTTCATTACCAGATTTGTTATCATCATCAGACTTGTCTTCATCATCAGATTTGTTGTCTTCATCGCCAGATTTGTCTTCATCACCAGATTTGTTGTCTCCATCATCAGATTTGTCTTCATCATCAGATTTGTTATCATCATCAGATTTTTTATTATCAGACTTGCCTTCATCACCAGATTTATCATCATCAGACTTTCCATCACCAAATTTGTTATCATCATCAGACCTGCCTTCATCAGCAGATTTGTTATCCGACTTGTCTTCATTACAAGATTTGTTTTCCTCATCATCAGACTTGTCCTCATCACCAGATTTGTTATCATCATCAGACTTGTCTTCATCGCCAGATTTTTTATCATCATCAGACTTGTCTTCATCATCAGATTTTTTATCATCATCAGACTTGTCTTCATCATCAGATTCGTTATCATCATCAGACTTGTCTTCATCATCAGATTTGTTATCATCATCAGACTTATCTTCATCACCAGATTTGTTGTCTTCGTCATCAGATTTCTTGTATTCATCACCAGATTTTTTATCAACAGACTTGTCTTCATCAGATTTGTTGTCTTCATCATCAGATCTGTTGTCTTCATCAGATTTGTTTTCATCATCAGATTTGTTATCATCAGACTTGTCTTCAACACCAGATTTGTTGTCTTCATCATCAGATTTGTTATCATCATCAGACTTGTCTTCATCACCAGATTTGTTGTCTTCATCACCAGATTCTTTATCAGTAGACTTGTGTTCATCACCAGATTTGTTATAATCATCAGACTTGTCTTCATCATCAGATTTGTTATCATCAGACTTTCATCATCACCAGATTTGTTGTCTTCATCATCAGATTTGTTGTCTTCATCGCCAGATTTGTTGTCTTCATCACCAGATTTGTTGTCTCCATCATCAGATTTGTCTTCATCATCAGATTTCTTGTCTTCATCATCATATTTGTTGTCTTCATCATCAGATTTGTTTCCATCATCAGATTTGTTCTCTTCATTACCAGATTTGTTATCATCATCAGACTTGTCTTCATCATCAGATTTGTTGTCTTCATCGCCAGATTTGTCTTCATCACCAGATTTGTTGTCTCCATCATCAGATTTGTCTTCATCATCAGATTTGTTGTCTTCATCATCAGATTTGTTGTCTTCATCGCCAGATTTGTTGTCTCCATCACCAGATTTGTTGTCTCCATCATCAGATTTGTCTTCATCATCAGATTTCTTGTCTTCATCATCATATTTGTTGTCTTCATCATCAGATTTGTTGTCTCCATCATCAGATTTGTTCTCTTCATTACCAGATTTGTTATCATCAGACTTGTCTTCATCATCAGATTTGTTGTCTTCATCGCCAGATTTGTCTTCATCACCAGATTTGTTGTCTCCATCATCAGATTTGTTGTCTTCATCATCAGATTTGTTGTCTTCATCATCAGATTTGTTGTCTTCATCATCAGATTTGTTCTCTTCATTACCAGATTTGTTATCGTCATCAGACATGTTATCTTCATGACCAGATTTGTTATCAGATTTTTTATCATCATCATAATTTTCATCACAAGATTTATCATCATCAGACTTTTCATCACTACATTTGTTATCATCATCAGACTTGTTATCTTCATGACCAGATTTGTTATCTTCATCAGAGTTGTTATCTTCATCACCAGATTTGTTATCAGACTTGCTATCTTCATGACCAGATTTGTTATCATCATCAGACTTGTTATCTTCATCACCAGATTTGTTATCAGACTTGTTATCTTCATCATCAGACTTGTTATCTTCATCATCAGTTTTTTTATCATCATCAGACATGTCTTCATCATCAGATTTGTTATCATCGGACTTGTTATCTTCATCACCAGATTTGTTATCAGGCTTGTTAGCTTCATCACCAGATTTCTTATCATCATCAGATTTGTTGTCTTTATTACCAGATTTGTTATCAGATTTGTTATCTTCATCACCAGATTTGTTAACAGCTTTTTCATCACCAGATTTCTTATACTTTTCATCATCAGATTTGTTATCATCATCAGATTTGTTATCTTCAGATTTTTCATAACAAGATTTGTTATCATCATCAGACTTGTTATCTTCATCATCAGATTTGTTATTATCATCAGAGTTATCTACATCACAAGATTTGTTATCAGATTTTTCATCACAAGATTTGTTATCATCATCAGACTTGTCTTCGTCAGCTTTGATGTCTTTGCCCGATTTATCTTCATCACGAGATGTGTATTCATTGCAAGACTTATTAACTTCGTCAGCAGATTCTTCATCGGTAGATTTATCATCGCCAGACGTTTTGTCATCGGATATTTCATCAGCAGACCTTTTAGCATCAGGGTTTTCATCACTATTCCTATCTTCAGATTGTCCATCAGCCAGGATTTCATCAGCAGGTTTTTTACTATCGGATTTTTCATCAGCCGATTTTTCACCATCGGGCTTTTCCTCAGTAGAATTTTCAACATGGAATTTTTCATTAGCCGAGTTTTCACCATCGAATTTTTTGTCAGTAGAATTTTTATCAGCAGACTTACCTTCATCAAAAAACTTCTTGTCTTCATCAGCAGACTTCTTGTCTTCATCACCAGACTTTTTGTCTTCATCAACAGACTTCTCGTCTTCATCAACAGACTTCTCTTCATCAGCAGACTTCTCGGCTTCATCAGCAGACTTGTCTTCATCAGCAGACTTCTCGTCTTCATCAGCAGACTTCTTGTATTCATGAGCAGACTTTTCATCAGTTTTCTTGTCTTCATCAGCAAACTTCTTGGATTCATCAGCAGACTTCTCGTCTTCATCAGCAGACTTCTTGTATTCATGAGCAGACTTTTCATCAGTTTTCTTGTCTTCATCAGCAAACTTCTTGGATTCATCAGCAGACTTCTTGTCTTCGTCAGCAAAATTCTTGTCTTCATCAGCAGACTTCTTGTCTTCATCAGCAGACTTCTTGTCTTCATCAGCAGACATCTTGTCTTCCTCAGTAGTCTTTTCATCAGTTTTCTTGCCTTTATCAGCAGACTTTTCATCAGTTTTCTTGTCTTTATCAGCAGACTTCTTGTCTTCATCAGCAGACTTATTGTCTTCATCAGCAGACTTCTTGTCTTCATCACCAGACTTCTTGTCTTCATCACCAGACTTCCTGTCTTCATCACCAGACTTCTTATCTTCATTAGCAGTCTTTTCATCAGTTGTCTTCTTGTCTTTATCAGCAGTCTTCTTGACTTCATCAGCAGACTTCTTGTCTTCATCAGCAGACTTCTTGTCTTCATCAGCAGCCTTCTTGTCTTCATCAGCAGCCTTCTTGTCTTTGTCAGCAGACTTCTTGTCTTCATCAGCAGACTTCTTGTCTTCATCAGCAGACCTCTTGTCTTCGTCAGCAGACTTCTTGTCTTTGTCAGCAGACTTCTTGTCCTCATCAGCAGACTTCTTGTCTTCATGAGCAGAATTTGCATCAGTTTTCTTGTCTTCATCAGCAGTCTTCTTGTTTTCATAAGCAGACTTCTTGTCTTCTTCAGCAGACTTGTTATCTTCATTAGACTTCTTGTCTTCTTCAGCAGACTTGTTATCTTCATAAGACTTGTCTTCTTTCGCAGACTTGTTATCTTCATTAGACTCCATGTTATCATCAGCAGACTTCTTATCTTCATCAGCAGACTTCTTGTCTTCATCAGCAGACTTCTTGTCTTCATCAGCAGATTTTTCATCAGCAGACTTCTTGTCTTCATCAGCAGACATCTTGTCTTCATCAGTAGACATATCTTCATCAGCAAACTTCTTGTCTTTATCAGCAGACTTCTTGTCTTCTTCAGCAGAATATTTATTAGCAGACTTCTTGTCTTCATCAACAGACTTCTTGTCTTCATCAGAAGAATGTTCATCAGCAGACTTCCTGTCTTCATCAGCAGACTTCCTGTCTTCATCAGCACACTTCTTGTCTTCATCAGCAGACTTCTTGTTCTCATCATCAGTCTTCTTATCTTCATCAGCAGTCTTTGCATCAGCAGACTGCTTGTCTTCATCAGCAGTCTTCTTGTCTTCATCAGCAGACTTCTTGTCTTCATCAGCAGACTTCTTGTCTTCATCAGCAGACTTCTTGTCTTCATCAGCAGACGTGTTATGTTCATCAAACTTCTTGTCTTCTTCAGCAGACTTGTTATCTTCATCAGAAGAATGTTCATCAGCAGACTTCCTGTCTTCATCAGCAGACTTCTCGTCTTCATCAGCAGACTTCTTGTCTTCATCAGCAGACTTCTTGTCATCAGCAGACTTCTTGTCTTCTTCAGCAGACTTGTTATCCTCATCAGACTTCTTGTCTTCATCAGCAGACTTCTTGTCTTCATCAGCAGACTTCTTGTCTTCATCAGCAGTCTTCTTGCTTTCATCAGCAGACTTCTTGTCTTCATCAGCAGACTTTTTGTCTCTTTCAGCAGACTTCTTGTCTTCATCAGCAGAATGTTCATCAGCAGACTTCCTGTCTTGATCAGCAGACTTTTTGTCTTCATCAGCAGACATCTTTTCCTCATCAGCAGTCTTCTTGTCTTCATCAGCAGTCTTTGCATCAGCAGACTTCTTGTCTTCATCAGCAGACTTCTTGTCCTCATCAGCAGACTTCTTGTCTTCATCAGCAGACTTTTTATCTTCATCCAACTTCTTTTCTTCATCAGCAGACTTGTTATCTTCATCCAACTTCTTTTCTTCATCAGCAGACTTCTCGTCATCAGCAGACTTCATGTCTTCATCAGCAGACTTGTTATCTTCATCAGCAGACTTCTTGTCTTCATCAGCAGTCTTCTTGCCTTCATCAGCAGACTTGTTATCTCCATCAGACTTCTTGTCTTCTTCAGCAGACTTGTTATCTTCATCAGCTTTCTTGTCTTCATCAGCAGTCTTCTTGTCTTCATCAGCAGACTTCTTGTCTTCATCAGCAGACTTCTTGTCTTCATCAGCAGACTTCATGTCTTCATCAGCAGACTTCTTGTCTTCATCAGCAGCCTTTGCATCAGCAGACTTCTTGTCTTCATCAGCAGCCTTTGCATCAGCAGACTTCTTGTCTTCATCAGCAGACTTGTTATCTTCATCAGACTTCTTGTCTGTATCAGCAAAATTTTCATGAGCAGACTTGATATCCTCATCAGCAGACTTTTTATCTCGAACAGCAGACTTTTTATCTTCATCAGCGGGCTTGTTCTCTTCATCAGCAGACTTGTTGTCTTCATCAGTTGACTTTTCTTCATTACACTTATCCTCATCAGCAGACTTGGTATCTTCATCAGAAGACTTGGTTTCTTCATCAGCTACCTTGTTATCTACAGACTTGTTATCTTTATCAGCACACTTGGTATCTTCATCAGCAGACTTGGTGTCTTCATCAGCAGACTTGTCTTCATCAGCAGACTTGTTATCTTCAGCAGACTTGTTATCTTCATCAGCAGACTTCTTGTCTTCATCAGCAGACTTCTTGTCTTCATCAGCATCCTTCTTGTCTTCATCAGCATCCTTCTTGTACTCATCAGCATCCTTCTTGTTTTTATCTTTATCAGCGTAGTTTTCTCCATCATCGGAATTTTGATCTTCAGACTTTTCCTTATCAGAATTGTCTTCATCATATTTATCTTCATCACCAGATTTCCTGCTGTCACTATCATGAGATTTGCCACCATCGTCAGATTTACTGCCTTCACAATAAGATTTGTCAACCTCAGATTTGTTGCTGTCACCATTGTCGAAAGTGTCACCATCAGATCTACTGCTGTCACCATCATGAGATTTATTGGAGTCACCATCAAGAGATTTACTGGAGTCACCATCATCAAATTTGCTGCTCTCACCATTACCAGATTTACTGCTGTCACCATCATAAGAGTTGTCACCATCATGGTATTTGTCACCATCATGAGATATGTCACCATAATGAGATTTGTCACCATCATGAGATATGTCACCATCGTGAGATATGTCACCATCGTGAGATTTGTCACCATTATGAGATTTGTCACCATCATGAGATATGACACAATCATGAGATTTGTCACCATCATGAGATATGTCACCATTATGAGATATGTCACCATTATGAGATATGTCACCGTCATGTGATATGTCACCATCATGAGATATGTCACCATCATGAGATATGTCACCATTATGAGATATGTCATCATGAGATTTGTCACCGGTAGATTTGTCACCATCATGAGATTTGTCACCATTATGAAATATGTCATCATCATCATCAGATTTGTCACCCTCAGATTTACTGCCGTCATCATCATCATCATCAGATTTGTCACCCTCAGATTTGCTGCCGTCACCATCATCCGATTTGTCACCATCATCGGATTTAGTGTCATCACCATCATCAGATTTGTCACCGTCAGATTTGTCACCGTCATCAGATTTGTCACCATCATCAGATTTGTCACCATCAGATTTGTCACCGTCATCGGATTTACTGTCATCATTATCATCAGATTTGCTGCCGTCACCATCAGATTTACTGTTATCAGATTTGTCTTCTTCATCAGATTTGTCTTCATCACCAGAATTGTCTTCACCACCAGATTTGTCACCATCAGATTTGTCTTCTTCGTCAGGTTTCTCTTCGTCAGATTTGTCACCATCAGATTTGTCTTCATCAGATTCGTCTTCATCACCAGATTTGTCACCATCAGATTTGTCTTCATCACCAGATTTGTCTTCATCAGATTTGTCTTCATCACCAGATTTGTCATTATCATCAGATTTGTCTTCATCAGATTTGTCTTCATCAGATTGTTCTTCACCAGATTCGCCACCATCTCCATCAGATTCGCCACCATCTCCATCACCAGATTCTCCACCATCTCCATCACCAGATTTCCTATCTCCATCACCAGGTTTCCTATCTCCATGACCAGGTTTGCCACCATCTCCATCACCAGGTTTGCCACCATCAGCAGAGCTTTTATCCCCTGAGCCATAGCAAGGTCTGTCACCGTGTTCATCGTTGCACCCGTTTTTTTCGACATGAACACGACCAACAGCAACATCCTTGCTGCGAGCATCATGATCGTTCCCTTGCTCGTTATCTTCATCGGCATTGCCAGGCTCATTTTCTTCATGAATAGTACCGTTTTCATTGCCCGGCCCATTACCTTTGCTGTCATATCCGTTCACTTTCTCGCCTGATCCATTATTGTCATTGCCAGACCCATCATCATTGCCAGACCCATCATCATCAGGGCTGGTAGTGTCGATACATTCACCTGTCTCGCCGGTGCTGCAAGGCTCGTGCTTCTTAAGCATGTCTTGACTTTCTTCAGCGAACTTTGGTCCAGGTGTGTCACTATGTGCGCTTCCAGAGCAGATGTGGATGACTTCGCTGACACATGACTTAGTTTTGTCATAACAGCCTTCAAACACTTCGTTTTCACCACCTTCTTTGGAAGATTCTAACGTGACGATTCCCTTGCCTTCTTTGACGGGGTTGTACCGAGTGTTCCCACCTTCTTTGGCGAACCCCTCTTCTGTTTTGTCATTCGGGTCGTTGGCAGACTCTTCGGTTTGGTAGCAGTCTTCAGTGGTCAGGTTCTCCCCGGCAGTCCCACTGCTTCCCCTAGCCAGACCCTTTGTCTTCCTGTCTAGTGTACACGTCTGTGAATTTTCAACATCTCTCTGTGCGTTGTCAGAATCATTTCGGGCAGCTTCGATGCGACCACAGCCTATTTTGGCAAACTCTCTGGATTTGCAAAGGCATTCTTTGACAGCCTTCTCAGTTCTGTCGCTGAATTGTCTGCGATCCTTCTTGGTTGTCTCCCAACCTTCTTTGGCAGATGCTTTCGTGACTGCGCCTTCTTTGACAAACCTTCTGGACTTGTCACTGTTTGATGAGACTGCGCCGGTAGGAGTTAAGAACGACTGTTCGGGTTTTGCCGCATCTTTGGTGGGATTTTCCTGAGGTGTATCTTCGGACTTTCCCGGGGCATGCCAGCTTTGGGTCTGGAGTTTGGCCTGTGAAAAGTCCGGCAGCTTTTTGCAAGGCTTCAGTTTAGAGCTGGAGCCGGTGAGGAAGGAAGGAGGACTCTTGGCGGGGTCATCTCCGCCGTGTTCCGTTTGTCCCGAAGTGTCGAGGACTGCCATGGTGTCTTCGACTGAGGCTGAAGTCTACAGAAACAGTAGAATAGCCAAGTTGAGAAATGTCGTGTGGTAGGTTTTTTGTATGTGCAAATAATGTGCATGATTTTTACACATACGAACTCGCAAACGTACACAAATGCGTACACACACACACACACACACACACACACACACACACACACACACACACACATTTTGTATCTTGATCACTTAGGCTGTAAGGTCGCACAGCACTATAGATACCAACAAGGCTGATTGCCACATCTTCTAGAAGGCCATCTTATACATCCACGAAAAAGGGATAGAGGCGCTAGTGTAGGTCTATTGATCGGTAAATGACTTTGGGATTTAAAACAGCTTCATCTCCCAACAGTGTTAAACAAGAACAAAAGCCCTCTGGAGTTATCAGTGCAGACTCCCCTCCCCTCAAAGTCCTTCGGATGAGACTATAAACCGAGGTCTCGAGTGCGAATGCACGCAAAACATCTCGCGCACACATTAAAACCCGTTCCGCTTTTCGGAAGAGTAGGGCATTGTGTGCCGATGAGGAAACGGATTACAAAATTTACAAAACTGCATAAACACGGGGCCTGGATGTAAAAAAGCACACGAGTGCTTATTCCGTTATCCTCGAAATAGAAGAGCAAAGAGTAGCATTAGCAGCGTTTGTAACCTCTGTTCTGCTGCAGGGGTAAGATATTGCGATCAGAAAACAAGGCACACACACAAACTATGACAGAGCAGACAAAGTTGAACAACGGGAAAAGGGTGTAGGTCAATCAATTAGCGATACTGAAGTCGGCACTGATGTTTAACTCCAGAGGAAAAAATCCTCTTGAACGAGATTCGCACCCGGGTCGGCAGATCACGAGCGCATCACTCTAACCACTAAGCTATCTTGTCCCACCAAAGTTTGTGTGTGTGTGCTAGTGTTTGTGTACTTGCGTTTGTGTGCTTGCGCGCGTGCGTGCGTGCATGAGAAAGCCACTTGATACCGATAACATACAGAGAAGGCAGCCTTTTTACGTATATGACGGTAACATTTAAAGCGAAAATATGTCTTGAGGTCAGAAGCGTGTAGTCATTTGAATTCTATTTGCTAGTATCTGTTTTGCGTGAACCATAAAATCCCATTGACAAATTTTGCCGTAGACAAAAATAGAGGTTTTGCGGAAATTAATGTTATTTTCTTGAACATGTCCCCTCCCACCCTCCCTCCCCTAACAACAAAAAAAAGTGGATAATTTGTTTTTAATAAATAGAATAATTCTGGTTTTGAGCTGTAGAAAAAACTCTCAGACAAAAACGAGTCGATTTCTAAACAAACCATAGCTCCATCCACCACAGAGGCCGTTATTCACAGGGCTGTCACTACATTTAAAGATTTAACTAAAACCAACACTTTGCCGCTAGAAGCCTATTCGGAAACCACGATACAACATAGTTCTTCTGTCCTTCCTCGTATGACATGGCCACAGCCAATCTCAAAGGTCACCCCAGGACGGTCATCACGTCACTGGAATAATCATAGAGGGGTCAGGGATGGAAATCTCACTGTTCTAGCCAAGTGAAAGACTAGTTGCCAGACTACCCAAGACTAAAATCTACATTAGCCTTCACCCCCTTTTATTATTAACTTTATTTATTTATGCCACTTTCAGTCACGGCAGATTTCTCTGCTTGAAATTCGGGCTGCTTTCCCCAGGGAGAGCGCGTCGCCACAAGAGCAGCGCCACCCTTTTTTTCTCTTTTTCTTGTCTGCAACTGTATTTGTTTCCCTATCAGAGTGGCTTTTTTCTACAGAATTTTGCCATGGACAACCCTCTTGTTGTGGGTTCTTTTACGTGCGCTAAATAAGTTATGTGTAATATACGGGACCTCTGTTCATCGTCTCATCCGTCTGGGTGTAATGGGTGGGGGAAAAGTTTCGGGTCCAAACGGGATTCGAACCACCGCACACTTTCAACCCAGACTTTTCGCTTTCTAGAAAGGCGCGTTACCTCTAGACCACCGATCTATATCAGGAGTCTTTCGGATGAGACTATAAACCGAGGCCCAGTATACGAAGGCACGCATATCTTTCGCACACGTTGAAACCCGTTCCGTTTTTCGGAAGGGTAGACCATTGTGTGCCAGTGGGAACGGATGACAAAATGTACAAAACTGCAAACACATGGGGACTAGATGTAAAGAAAGCGCATGGGTGCTTCTTCCGTTATCCTAGAAATAAAAAAAAGGTTGATGTATTCCTCTGGAGTTCTCGGTACCTACTCCACTCTTCCGAAAGTCCTTCAGATGGGACTATAAACCAAGGTGTTCCCACCGGCACACAATGGCCTACTCTTACGAAAAACGGAACAGGATTTTAACGTGTGAGAAAGATGTTCTGCGTGCGTTCGCACACGGGGTCTCGGTTTAGTCTCATCCGAAGGACTCTTGGGGAGAGTGGAGTCGGCACTGATGTTAACTCCAGGGGTACACATCCATCTTGTGCACGTGCTAAATCCTGTTCCGCGTTTTGAAAGAGTATGCCATCGCGTGCCGCGCCGGTAAGAATGGATGATAACATTTAAAAAATGCGTGCACACTGCTGTCGTGTGTATCCCCCTGAAGTCAAAGTGCGGATACCTAAATGGTGAGCAAAAACGGTCGCAGGAGCAGAATATCTTTGGTGAACCTCGGAGCTCTAGCCGAGGAACGAAAAAGATGAAGTGTGGAATCGTTTCTGAAAAGTGAATTGTCTTCTGCTCGTGATATCAATGTTAACACTGCAAAAGTAACCGTAATCTTTATGAGAAGGGGGCTTTCCGCGCAAGGAAGAACGAGGAATCTGTATGTTTTATAATTTATATATCTATATTATATTTTCCTTTTTTTAATTTTTCATCTTTTGCTGGCTGCAGTGGTAGACCACAAGAATATCTATTTATTCTTAGGGCAGCAATAGAAACTTCTTAATATATATATTCCGAGATCCAAGTAAAGTCCATTTATCTTCAACTTCGTCTGCCTGTGTCAACACCCAAATGTATCTGACAATGTTTGGGGTTAACATTGCTATCCAGCTAAAAACAGACCCATTGGCTGGATACAGACTGTACGATCTCCCTTGCATCTTTTTGATAGAAAAAGGATCCCCAAAGAACATAAGGCACAAAGATTCGTTAGCCATTTATTTTCATACGCATTTTTTTTTTAACCACTATTATTTTTGTATAGTTTTCTTTTCTTTGTGTTTTCGTTTTTTTCCGGCAGCGGTGGTAGGCCACAAAATATCTATTTATTCTGAGGGTGGCAATAGACACTTCTAAATTCTGGAGGGTGTCTTGCTGTTACCTAACACAAAGGATGAGTGAGGTTTCAAATAGTGCCGGGACCTCTGAAGAGTGCTAGGAGCCGAAACTCGAGTCAGGTCAGGCCAAAGGTATGGTCCTTCCCTTAATGCTGCCTTGAAAGTTTTATCCTGTAGTGACCATTCTTATTTTCGCATCTTGGACAAAAATCATTTTAATGATGAGGTTGAAGTTGTAACTGGTTACCTATATTATATATATGAGTGGTTATTTTTAATATCTACATAATATAATCACACCATTTTGCTCGTGGGGGGAGGGGTGGCCTAGTAGAGCGTGGTATAATCTGATGGCCCCGGGTTCAAGCCACCACGAAGACGCCCGATCATGGGGACTTAATCCTGGAGTTAACACCAGAGCCGACTCCACTACCCCAAAAGTCCTTCGGTAAAGACTACGTACAAACCGAGGCCCGTGAGCGAAAGCAAGCAGAATATCTTCCGCACTCGTTAAAAACTAGTTCCGCCTTTCGGACTACTTTTTCTTATTATTATTACTATTATCATCATCATCATTACTATATAATTATTATTATATCATGATTTTTAATTTTATTATTATGTATGGAATCTAAAAAGTGCAGAATTGTGTAAAGCAAACAAACTAAAGCTTTTAAAAGAAGTCCATTGAGTGTATGTAGGAATGAATTACACTTTTAAACAGGCACTTACAAACACGTGTTATGACACCATCCCCGAAGTCGGAATGCGCTATCTTGATGTGCAAAAGCGGTCGCATACGCAAACTCACCATTGGTAAATCCCGGAGCGCTAGCCGAGAAAGAGAACAATGAAATGTATTATTCCGTAAACTTCTCTCGGGGTGATTTCCAACCAGAAAGAATGTTCGACAAAACGTACACAAATCTTTTACATTAACATCGAGACAGTTCTCAGCTTGGCATAAAGAAGCACACTGAACACCTTCGGATGAGACTATAAACTATAAACCGAGGCCCCGTGTGCGAACACATGCAGAACATCTTGCGCACACGTTAAATCATGTTCCGCTTTTCGGAAGAGTAGGCCATTGTGTGCCGGTGGAAACAGATGACAAAATTTACAAAACCGCATACACACGGGGACTGAAAGTAAAAAAGCACATAAATGCTTATTCCATTATCCTCGATATAAAAGAATAAATATTTTTTTTAACTGATCTTTGCGAAAGAAAGAAAAGCAAACCTGGGAAAAGAAAGGGAGGGGGTGGGAAGTGGGAGGGGGGGGGGGGGGGGCAAGTGGAAATCTTATAGTAGACTGTCTTCGACGTTAATGTTCGTACAAATCGAAAAAGTGTGACTTTGCGGTGATAGGAAATCTTTTCTATCTTGGCACATTCCTGATCGATAGTTCAAATCTGTGATTTCATCCCGGATGGAACAGTCTTAAAACTGGCTTCATAACTACGGTAAAATACAGTCCTTGATTTTTTGTTTTGTTTTAGAATTTCTTTTTAAAAATGTGTTACAAAATTCAATCCAGCTTTTTTTCATTATTTACGCCTGGGTTTTTTTCACTTTGACTTTCGATGATTTAGACACAGTTTGGCAACATGACTAAAAATGCGTAAAATCAAAACAGAAATAAAACCAATGTTAAAAACCAGACTTTTTCTTAAAACTTAAGGACAGCGGATGGGGTGGGGTGGGGGTGAAATGGTGGATTAGGGGGTACAGACATTACCAGCATCTCCTCGTTGGATATTATGGAGGGTTGATTTTTTTTTTACGAAGAAAAAAACTGCCAATCTTTATGTTTTTGTAACAGTTGAGATAATCTGTAATAAATTTGATGTCGATACCGTCATTGCAAGCTTTGACATATTCTTCAAAATGAACGCGTAGTTCCTACGATGGAACATCGACAGTACAGGGGTGTGGTGAGGAAATCTTTTCCAAGAATCATTTCAAAAACAAGGAAAAGATATTCACTGCCTTATGGACAGACATCCCTAACAAATTAACCGGAAAATTTGAAAGACAGACATCATCCTACAACCAGATGCACACGTCAAATCTAAAACCCAAATATTCTTCCAGGTAAAATCTCACCTTTCCTGAGCGAAACTCGCTGAAGACTTGAACGCAGGTATGCACAAGAATAAGCACAATGGAAGCCAGGTTAAAAACCACTGTCCCCTCTCTCCTGTGAACGACGTCAACATAGAAAATGCGGAGAGTCAGTAACAGCAGCACAGCACACGACTGCAGAAAAACGCGATAGCCGAACTGCATTCAGGGCAGCTTCGTTCTCGACTGTTCCCGGAGTGTAGATTGCACGTGAAACTCGTGAGGAGTTAGAAAACCAGCTCGAACTGCTATTGTATTATTGTATACTTATGGCTTTCCAAGTCAGGGCAATTTTTTTTTCTCTGCCTGAAATTCTGCGTGGACTGCTCTCTCCCGGAAACAAAGTGCGTCGCCACAAGACCAGCGCCACCAGCTTCTTTGTGTGTGTATAAATATATCTCTCTATAGATATCTCTCTCTCTCTCTCTCTCTCTCTCTCTCTCTCTCTCTCTATATATATATATATATATATATATATATATATCTGTGTATATATAGATCTGTATTTATATATATGTATGTACACTTCTCTTCATGAGCATTCGTTTCCCTGGGCCCTTTTAGATTGGCTTTTTTCTGCAGAATTTTGCCAGGAGAAACTCTCTTCTTGCCATGGGTTCTTTTACGTGCGCTGAATGCGTGTTGTACACGAAACCTCGAATTATAGTTTCATGTAAAGAACTAGCACCCAGACCACAACTCAAGGCCTAGCGGAGGAGGGAACCGTTCGAGCAACACAAAAAATTATAATAATGTATGGAATTTATATAGCGCTGAATCTTGTAAAGCAACAAGTCGAAGCGCTTTTTTCTTAAATTTGAATTTATGCGTGTGTATGCGGGTTTTTTTTTAAATTTTGTCATCTGTTTCCACCGGCACACAATGGCCTACTCTTTCGAACAGCGGAACAGGATTTAACGTGTGCGCAAGATGTTCTGCATGCGTTCGCACACGGGGCCTTGGTTTATAGTCTCATCCGAAGGATCATACCTGTACTCCTGGCCTTCCTAAGCAGGTACGTTTTCTCAAAGCTAGTAATGCGTGCGTGTTTGCTAGTGTGTTCGCTTTCGTTTAACGTCTTTTCGCAATCTGTGGTAGTTTATATTTATATATATATATATATATATATATATATATATGTGTGTGTGTGTGTCTGTCTCTGTGTGTGTCTCTGTGTGTCTGTGTGTGTGTGTTCTGTTGTTGCGACGTTTGTTGCTGCTGGTTTGGGCGTATAATGTTCTTACTACCACCATGTGTTTCTTTTTCTTACTTTCACTTTTCTAATCTGTGTGTGTGTGTGTGTGTGTGTGTGAGTAAGTCAAGTCTTCAATTTTAGCGTCTTTCCACTTTAGGTGATTCCAGACGACCCTAAAATAGGAGACTGTAAAGGAGAGAGAGATGAAGAGTGATTTACTCTGTGTATGTGTGTGTGTGTGTGTGTGGGGGGGGGGGGGTGATGACTCTGAAATCTGAACGTGTTCAATATGTACATTGGCCTTAGGCCACAAGAGAGAGAGAGAGAGAGAGAGGGGGGGGGAGAGATCTTTTTTACATGCTAGCACGTAGGCTGGCTTTGTGAACAAGCCCTGCAAACAACGGTGTGCTATTTAACCATCGGTGGTTTGGGCCCAGTAGTTAATAACACAATGCATGTTCGGCCTGAGAGGTGGTCGGTTCGAGCTTCTGTCACCAAAGGCAAGGGTTTTAATCAGGATCCAGCCCAGAGTGAATCATGCTAGGCTTGAGTGGAGTGATTAGATTTATGCAGTTGTGGAATTCTAGTGTCATCCTCCGTGGGACTTAATGTTGACAGTGTTTTATTATTTTATATCGAGGATAATGAAATAAGCACTTGTGTGCTTTTTAACATCCAGTCCCCGTGTGTATGCGGTTTTGTAAACTCTGTCATCTGTTCCCATCGACACACAATGGCCTACTCTTACAAAAAGCGGAACATGATTTAACGTGTGCGCAAGATGTTCTGCGTGCGTTCGCACACGGGACCTCGGTTTATAGTCTCATCCGAAGGACTTTTGTGTTCAAGTAACAAGAGCAACACTGCAGGTGCCTGTCTCCCTGAGGCCTGATTGAGGCCGGGGATATGTCTAACAAGAAAGCATGGATGCAGCCTTGTTCCGTACTTTCTAGTATAGCTTGATAACCTAATATTGCCTCTTATTGTACAGAAGACAACATCACTGAATGGACAGGGAAGAGCTTCTCCACAACCCAGGCACTTGCCCACAACCGCCGCAAATGGAGCCAACTGGTGCAACGTTCGTCACTGGTGTGGTCTTACGACCCTGGAGGGGGTTACGGGAGCAGATGGTATGGTATGGTATGGTATGGTAGGGTAGGGAGGGGAAGGGGAGGGGAGGCTATCCTATGCTATGCTATGGTCATTTTTATTTATTTCTTTTATTTCGAGGGTAATAGAATAAGCACTCGTGCACTTTTCTACTTCCAGTCCCCGTGTGTATGCAGTTTTGTACATTTTGTCGTCCGTTTGTACTGGCACTCAATGGCCTACTCTTCCGCGAAAAGCGGAACGGGTTTTCAACGTAAGCGAGATATGTTCTGCGTGCGTTCGCACACGGGACCTCAGTTTATAGTCTCATCCGAAGGAGTTGGTATGGTATGGTCTGGTATGGTATGGTATGGTATGGTATGGTATGGTATGGTCTGGCATGGCATGGCGTGGTCTGGTATGGCATGGTATGGTGTGTCTTCTTCAGCCACGGCATGTTAAATTGCGTAGAATCCAGATTGCTCTGCCTGGAGAGAAAGCTCCGCCATGAGTGTGATCTCCTGAGAGATTGAACGAAAAAATAAAAACCACGTAAATCTTGTTACCCAGGTGTCATGGTTCTCACAGTGTTAGGGATTGTGTCGTGGTTGGGGTTTTGTTTTCGGTGGGTTCATTTATCTTCTGCCAAGAGTCTCTTTATCAAAGCCTTGGGATTCTAGAGACTCTTAGGAGATCGTTGTCATGGAGATACGAGAACGTTGATCACCGCGTCCGACATATCCGTCAACTTTACCTGTGACTGAATAATTAATGTCAGTGAAAGCTGTTGTTGTTGTTGTTGTTCTTTTGTTACTGTTGCTACTGTTACTGGGACGGGATAGCTCAGTGGTCAGAGCGCTCGCTTTTCCCCCCAGCCAAGTTAAGCAGCGTCGAGCGTGGTTACCAGTTGGATGGGTGATCATTTGCGCGCCTTGGCTTCAGTACAGTTCCCCCAGTTCACCCAGCTGTAAATGGGTACCTGCCCTCTTTAGGGTCAGGGAAGGTAAAGCAGCGAGGGAGAGGAGATGGGCGCCGCCCTCAATATGCTGGCCTCTAGAGAAGTTGAGGTCTCTGACGCCTCGCTCCTCTACGACCTTATAGGTTATGGGACACCTTTACCTTTTACTGTTGCTGTTTTTGTTAATGTTGTTAATGTTAACGGGTTGTCGTAATTGTTGTTTTTGATACTGCTGTTGACGTTGATATTGTTTTAATTACTGTTGTTGATGTAGATGTAATTGTTGTTTGTTGTTGTTGATGTTAATGTTGATGCTTTTGTTACTGTTGTAGATGTTGACGTTGCTGTTGCAGTTTTGCCTACCCAAGCTGAAGACCATTGGGATGGGGCAGGGGGGGGGGGGGGATCACCAGATAGATTATTCCCCTTGTCCTACTCTTCCCACCCGGGAACACTGTGAGACAGTAACCACACGGTGGACGAGGGGCTCGCGTGCTCAGCTGTTTCCAAGTACCTCGTCATTGTGGTCAGCTATACTCCGCCTTCAGAGGAATTTCCCCTTATTCGTTCATTTTAGCTTATTCGTTTATTTATTTATTCTTTTATTTCGAGGGTAATGGAATAAGCACTCTGTGAATTTTTTGGTTTGCATCCAGTCCCCGTGTGTATGCAGTTTTATAATTTTTGTCATCCGTTCCCAGGCACGCAATGACCTACTCTTGCGAAAAGCGGAACGGGTTTTAACGTACGCACTAGATGTTCTGCGTGCGTTCTTGCACGGGATTTTAGTTTATAGTCTCATTCGAAGGACTTTAGAGGGAATGGAGTTAGCACTGATGTTAACTCCAGGGGAAAGTATCTCCTTGAACGGAATTCGAACCCGGGTCAGCAGATCACGGGCGCAATGCGCAACGTTCTAACCAGCCAGGCTATCCCACCCGACTCCCTTCTTGAAATGGAAAGCAAAAAATCATGGTATTGGCGTGTCAAGGCTGAAGACAATCTCAGCAGAACATTGTAACTATTATCAGTGCAGGCCTTGACACAGCTTTCGGTCTGGGCCGCGGTAAAGGCAAAGGTGTCCCATAACCTATGTGGTCGTAGGGGAGCGAGGCGTCAGAGACCTCAACTTCTCCAGGGACAAGCGTTTTTAGGGTGAACAGCGCCCACCTCCTCTCCCTCGCTGCTTTACCTTCCCTAACCCTAAAAAAACAGGTACCCAATTACAGCTGGGTGAACTGTACTGAAGCCAAGGCGGGCAAACAGTCACCCATCCAAGTGGTAGCCACGCTCGATGCTGCTTAACCTTAGGTGGGGGAAAGTGAGTGCTCTGACCACTGAGCTATCCCGTCCCCTTTCTCTCGCCGTGGCCTTGCTATAACAATGCAGCAGCCGATTGACAAAGGCAGGGTCAAATAACACTCCAGCCACGGGCAAACAGACTGTGTTTAAACTGGCACCAATACAAACAAAACAAAACAAAACAATAAAACACAAAAAAGAAATAGCGTACAGACGTGTTCATGATCTCAGCCCCAAGTACAATGCAATGCGGATTACAACACACGTCATTAAAGAAATAAAGACGGCGTATGTTCGACACCCTTAATATCCGATTAGGCCTGACGTCACCGGCAATGCTTCAAATTTTTTCCCAGCCCGCAGATAAACAACAACGAAACTAACCGTTGCTTTCATAAGAAAAATGTGGTTAAATCAGCACATTTCTTTTAGAGAAACCCCAACAAAATCTTGGGTATAACTATGTATATAATACTGTGATGTCAAACCTTACCTGACTTCATCGGGGATTGAACATACGTCGCCGTAAGACTCTCGACAACTTTCCCTTTTCTTCCTTCAGCCAATCAAACGCTTCGTACCAAAACCGTGCTTGGTAACAACGCATGTGGCGACGACGCTCTCTCGCTCCCGTCTGGTCTCTAGGCAGCTTGTGAGGAAGATAGTGAGCAGGCACGCGCTGTGTGTATTTTTGTGTAAGGTTGCATTTTGCGTGTTGATTTGTGTGTGTGTGTGTGTGCGTTTGTTGCGTAGGGGAACTTCGTTGGTAGATTCCCAGAAAGGAGTTTAGGTGGGCATTATTTGGTTGATTGATGATATTGATGCCGTGTTGAGCGAGACATCTTTTTTTTGACTAGTGTGACATCGTTGTTGATGTGCATAATGTAAGTAGGATTAATGATATCTGTGTGTGTGTGTGTGTGTGTGTGTGTGTGTGGTGTGTGTGTGCGTGCTGTGCTGTGCGTGTGTGTGTGTGTGGTGTGTGTGTGTGTGTGTGTGTGTGTGTGTGTGTGTGGTGTGCGTGTGTGTGTGTGTGTGTGTGTGCGTGTGTGTGTGTGTGTGTGTGTGGTGGATTGTGTGTGTGCGTGCGTGTGTGGATTGTGTATGTGTGTGTGCGTGTGTGTGTGTTTCTGTCTGTTGTCTGTCTCTGTGTGTCGGTATATCTGTTTGCCTGCCTGCTTGTTAGTTTCTCTCCATTTCTGTTTCTCTCTCTCTCCGTGTCTCTGTCTCTGACACTGTGTGTGTGCGTGTGCGCACGTGTGTGTGTGCGCACGTGTGTGTGTTGTGCGTGTGTGTGTGGCGTGTGCGTTGTGTGTGCGTGTGTGTGTGTGTGTGCGTGTGTGTGTGTGTGTGCGTGTGTGTGTGTGTTATGTGCGTGTGTGTGTGTGTGT
>CM054159.1:46771989-46776989 GCA_028751875.1 Rapana venosa | reverse complement strand
GTAATGTTGTCTGGATGAAAAGTTAATTTGTTTATGGATTAAGACAATTTCAACATAACATTTTAAACCATGACAACCCTTTAAAAATGTAAATCTTGGCATTTATCTTAACTCAATACTGAACGAAGCTTTTTCTTACTTTAGCTAAAATTGCATGTGTGAATGTGTCATGCACAGTTAGCTGTGTGAATGCCAAAACGTGCGTTGTCTTTGTGGTGAAGTTTCATGTACCGCTTGGATAATGTCTGAAACAAACGCTTAATTTGACATGCATCGACCTTTTTCTTTTCGTCTGTTTGCATGAACCATTATCATAATCGCATTAAGAGGGGAAGGGGGGGGGGTAGCGTAGTGGTCAGAGCGTTGTGCTCGCAATGTGACAGCCTGAGACCGTAGTCAGGTTCGAACCACCGCCGAGTTGTCCGTTCAAGGGGATTTGTCTCCCCTTGAGTTAATATCAGTACTGACACCATTCGCCAGAAAGTCCTTCAGATAAGAATTTTAAATGGAGGCCTCGTGTGCGAACGCACGCAGAACGTCTAGCGCGTACGTTAAAAACCCGTTCTACCTTTCGAAAGAGTAGGCTTTCTGTGCTGGTAATGACGGGATGACAACGATAAACAACAAACTTTTGCACGCTGGGGTGGTGGTGTGGTGTTTGGACATCACGTCTGAAGTGGACATGTGGCTGGTTATTTCAGATGGCTGGCAGAAAGGGCGGGTGGTTTAACGCAAACATGTCACCGTTAGTGAACGCCAGAGCTCTAAACCAGGAGCGAAAATAAACCGCATTAGTGTGATCCTCGCCTCACCTATCCCTGAAGATTTTGCAACCAGCTTCCTCCCCTCCCCTCCCGTGGTCCTCTGCTTTCCGTAGCAATTCGTTCCATTCAAGGCCAGTCAGTCCACTCTTTGATGTTGTCTTCTTCCCATCGTTTTCTCTGTCTGCATCTTCTTCGTCTCCCTCCTGGTACTGTTCCCTGTAGTAGGACAGTCTTGGCCAGTCCAGATGTTCGTGTGACGTGCCTGTACCACTTTAGTTTGCGTTTATTGTTGTGATACTGGTGTACAAATTGTTCAATGTGGATAGCGCTTGTAAGCCGTAGATTTTTTTTTTGTTATTCGGAGAATGCGTTTCTTTTGAAGATGTTCGAACAATGGAAATACATTATCGTCTTTACACTCCCCTGTATTGTGCAGAAAGCACATACCACTTTGTTTGGCTAGATGTAGAGGAGGTAGATACGGTTAGAGAGAGAGAGAAAGAAAATACACACACACACAAACAAAGAGCAGACTATGAATTTTAAGCCAACAAGACCGACATGAAATGCTTTACACTGAGAGTTTATGCAGAGGTTGTCTCCTATTCAGGACATGGTTTAAGTAACAGCAGCTTTTTGTCATTACCATTATTATTGTTGTTGTTATCGCTATTATTATTATATTTATTATTATTATTATCATTATTATTATTATTATTGATATTATTATTATTATTGATATCATTATTATTATTATTTTATTATTATTAATTATATTATTATTATTATTATTATCATCATCATCATCATCATCATCATCATAACTATCATCAACATCTTCATCAACATCATCATCAACATCATCATCAACTTTCCTCCTCCTCCTTCTTCTTCTTCTTCTTCTTTCTCTTCTTTCTTCTTCTTCTTCTTCTCTTCTTTCTTCTTCTTCTTCTTCTTCTTCTTCTTCTTCTTCTTCTTCTTTTCTTTCTTCTTCTTCTTCTTCTTCTCTTCTTCTTCTTCTTCTTCTTCTTCTTCTTCTTCTTCTTTCTTCTTCTTCTTCTTCTTCTTCTTCTTCCTTCTTCCTTCTTCTCCTCCTCCTTCTCCTCCTCCTCTCTCCTCTCCTCCTCCTCTCTCCTTCCTCCTCTCTCCTCCTCTCTTCCTCCCTCTCCTCCTCCTCCTCTCCTCCTCCTCCTCCTCCTCTTCTTTTCTTCTCTCTTCTTCTCCTTCTCCTCCTCCTCTTCTTCTCTCCTCCTTCTCCTCCTCCTTCTCCTCCTCCTCCTCCTCCTCCTCCTTCTTCTCTCTTCTTCCTTCTTCCTTCTCTTCTCCTTCTTCTCCTCTCCTTCCTCCTCTCTCCTCTCTCCTCCTCTCCTCCTCCCCTCCTCCTTCTCCTCTTCTTCTCCTCCTTCTTCTTCTCCTTCTTCTCCTTCTTCCTTCTTCTTCTTTTTCTTCTTCTTCTTCTCCCTTCGCCTTCTCTTCTCTTCTTCTTCTCTTCTTCTTCTTCTTCTTCTCTCTTCATCGACTCTCCTTCTCCTTCTTCCTCTCCTCCCTTCCTCATCCTCCTCTCTTCTCCTCCTTCCTTCTCCTCCTTCTCCTCCTCCTCTTCTTCCTTCTCTTCTTCTGAAGACAACCTTACCTTTTACCTCTGCACATTTCCGCTCCCACAGCTTCCCTAAGCCTCCTCTCTTCTCCTCCTTCTCCTCACCCCTCTTCCCAACCTAACCCACCCGCCATCCTACCCTCACCTGGCCTGATCCAGCCAGCAAGGCACCCAGCTTACCCCAGCGCACAAGAGCGGCAGATGAACAAGACACCGCACCTCTGCCAACCTTCCCTCCTCTCTGTCCCTCTCCACCGCCTCTGTCCCAACCTAACCCACCCCAGCCATCCATACCCTCAGCCATGGCCTACGATCCTAGCCGAGGCAAGGGCCCCAGCTCCCCGCGCAGCAGCAAGAGCGGCAGGATGAACAAGATCTACCGCACCCCGGCCACCCCGCCCCCGGAGGCCCTGCGCGGGAAGGAGAAGACCTTCGTGTTGGACTGCAACGCCGTCAGCAGCATCTCCTGCGACTACTCCAAGGCCAACCCCAAGCTGGGCCCCGTCATCCCGCCCTACAACTCGCAGAAGGACAAGCACGTCAACCATTACTTCACCTACCACGGCGTGCCCCGCACCTTGGAGTACACGGGTCAGGTGAGACACGTCTGGGTTGAAAGCGGGTAGTGTAGTGTAGTGTGTGTGTGTGTGTAACCCTTGACGTTCATAGTTTTTAAACCTGCCGTCAGCGCCTGGGCTTTATCACAGTTCTTGATTAAACCATTGACGCTGCTGGGGGCAACAGCAGCAAAGTGAGAGGCTGTATGACCAGTGGCTTTCTTTCCCACTCATGGAATTCCACTTTACAGCTTTAGTCTTTAGTGATCGACTATGACTCTCTCTGACTAGGAGGCTTGACTCGCACAGTCCTTATGTGCTGCTGCAGCCCTGGGGGCTGGTTGGCCTTTGGAGAACATCTCCAACGCTGACTGTCCTTATGCCCACTTGGCCAAGAGAGTGGGGATGTACTGTGGGCACTATAATCAAATTTCTGCCCAGTTTCCAAAACAGCAGCTGCCTCCTCTGCTGTTTTGGAGGTCATCGTCGGACACGACGGACAAACATACAGTTAAAAAGAGAAGGTAAAGGTTGCTCCCGTACCCTTATGTGGTCGTAGCAGAGCGAGGCTGTCAGAGACCTCAGCTTCTCTCTAAGGGGGCCAGCGTATTGAGGGCGGCGCCCATCTCCTCTCCCTCGCGCTGTTTTACCTTCCCTGACCCTAAAGAGGGTAGGTACCCATTGACAGCTGGGTGAAGTGGGGGAACTACTGAAGCCAAGGCGTGCAAACGGTCACCCATCCAAATGGTAACTTCGATGGCTGCTGCTTAATCTTGGCTGAAGAAAAGCGAGTGCTCTGACCACTGAGCTGTCCCGTCACCGTCACGACATTACACACCACCCAGGCTCTATTGACGTTAGATGGACGCTATAGCTGAGTGGTTAATAAAGACCATTCCACTTCAATCCCATGTGTCCATGAAGTCGTGGATTCCGAATCTCTGATGAATTTAAGAACGTGATCTTTTTCGATCTCCCAGGTCAATGTCAAGTGCAGACCCGCCAGTGGTTTCATTCCCTTCGTGTATATTTTCATATACACAAGAAGAACACTTTTTTGAATATGTTAAAGATCCCGATATTCAAATCACCGTTCGGTGAGTCACAGAAATACGAACATATCCAGTAATAAAAGTAATAATAATAATAATAATAATAATAAAAATAATGTATGGAATTTATATAGGGCTGAATCTTGTAAAGCAACAAATCAAAGCGCTCAGATGATTCTTTTTAAATGCGTGTGTATGCGGGTTTTTTTTTTTAATTTTGTCATATGTTCCCACCGGCACACAATGGCCTCCTCTTTCGAACAGCGGAACAGGATTTAACGAGTGCGCAAGATGTTCTGCGTGCGTTCGCACACGGGGCCTCGGTTTACAGTCTCATCCCCGAGGTCGGAATACTTGCAGATCAAACTGGTTGTCATCTTTGTTGAATTCTTCATGAATGACTTGTTATCATCGTCGTCATTGTCTCGATCAGCTTCAGGAACGAGGCCTTTACCACCGTCTTCTTGACCATCACACCAGCAGCAGTAGCCACAGCAATTTTGATTTTTTTTAAAAATCTAGGTAGCTCCAACTTTTTTCTTTCCAATCCTTGGCCAAAAGGTAGAAAGCTGACAGACAAATAAACACACACACACACATATATGTATTACTTCTCTCTCCCTCTCTCTCTCTCTCTCTCTCTCTCTCTCTCTCTCTCTCTCTCTCTCTCTCTCTCTCTCTCTCTCGCACGCACACACACACACACACACACACACACACACACACACACACACACACACACACACACACACACACACACATACACACACACACTGGCCGAACATAAAAGCAGAACAAAACAACCCAACCAAATCCAATTCGACCCAACAGTATCCATCCCAATCTGACCAAACCCGACAAAACAACAGCAACCTTAATCCCAACCCTAATCCCAACCTCAATCCAAACTTAATCCCAACCCCAATCCAAACCTCAATCCCAACCTCAATTCCACCCCAAACCTCAATCCCAACCCACAAACCCAACCTCAATCCTAACCTCAATCCCAATCTCAACCCCAACCCAAATC